>CAWUFW010014652.1:0-403781 GCA_963921515.1 Calotriton arnoldi | reverse complement strand
TCAACTCTTTTTTTAATAAGAAAGCAATAGGAGGCATAACATATACACGGCAAGCCGCCTACAACCCCATGAGGGGCCGGCCGCGTCATTGAGCAATCGTTCAGGAAGCATAAGAGAATCATTATAGAATTTTGCTTCAGCGGTGTGATGCACAGCAAGTCGCCTACAACCCAAATAGGGCTGGCCGCGTCCTTAAACAATCTTATACGTTAGGCGTCACATGAAAGCTCCTTTAGGGAATGGGGTCAACTGAGAACAAGTCAACTTCAAGTATAAGAGGTATACAGAAGAATAAAGGAAGGAAAAAAGAGGGGGGGTCGAGAGTCCCCGAGGAAAGAAGCAGGGAGAGGAGATGAGCAAGTGAGAGCGGCCTTGAACGGGGGAGAGAGTGGAGGTGTCACAATGAGGACCATCGGGCTGGGTGACCACGTGAGTCATCATCACAGGAAGCAGCAGGGTACCGCCCATAGACTCAGCATATCGCTTACGCCTCCTTAGCAGGCCGGCCATATACCAATAGCCAACTATTGAAGAGCAACCTTGACCCGCCCCACCAGGCGACATGACAATGAGGATATGCTGCCAGTCACCTCCGGCCCCTAACGAGCCAGCAGTGGAGGACATCAAGCACATATTTAAACCCCACCTGTGGGGAAGGCAAGTGGCGGGTCAAGTGAGGGTAACAACAGACAGGGATAAGGAGAAAGAGAAAAAGGTGGTGGGCGAGGAGAGAAGGAAGCAAGTGGGCATATGTAGCGGACCAATGGACATGACTGCAGGCAAGGGAGGTGACGGGAAAGCGCAATAGGGGCGCAGCAGTGCGCTTGCCCGGTGGAATGGTTACTCAAAACCCCGGGCCGAAGCAGGTGAGAGGTGCAAGGAATCTATTCTGGGTCAGGGGGATAGACTGCGTCATCATATAGGCGCAGGGCTCGGAGTTTCGGAGGTTGTAGATGGGCGTGTTCCAGTCTACAGAGGTGAGCAACATGCGGCTGCCACAGTTTAGTGTAGTGAGAGTCACGAAATTGCAAGCGTGCAGTAAGCAATTCCATGGTGGTAGTGTGCCATAGACGCGTGAACCAAACACTGACCGGGGGAGCTTCTGCCTTTTTCCAATATAGGGCAATGAGCTGTTTGGCTGCGCCTAGCATGTGAAGTGAGATGTGCCAGTCGTTGCGTGTGAGCGCGTGCAGGTTGGCAGGCTTGAGACCCAAGATAGCTGTGGCTGGAGTCGCAGGCAGGGGGAAACCAATCACCACCTTAATGTGGCTGAGGATCTCTTTCCAGTAGGAGGTCAGGAGTGAGCAGGACCACCAAATATGAAGGAAGTCGCCCGGGAGCTCGAACACCGCCAGCAAAGGGGAGAGGTGGCAGGGAACATTTTGTGAAGTCTGAGAGGCGTATAGTACCATTGGGTCATGATCTTGTATGCGGTTTCCCGCTGGGAAATACAGCGGTACACTTTCGGAATATCCCGCCACAAGCGATCCCACTGCGCAGGGGCAATGTCCAAAGAGGTGTCCTCCTGCCAACGACGTTGGTAGTTGTGGGGAGGGGAAAGTGGGGGGTGCTGTAGGACATGATAAGTGCGGGAGATGAGTCCTTTGGAGTTATCGAAAGCACGCACTAGTCGCTCAAAAGGCGGGAGCGCCCGGGTGGCCGCCTGTGCCACGGAGGGCGTGTGTATCCAATGTCGAAGTTGGAGATATTGTAATCTGGCCCCCTCTGAGAGCTGGAAATCTGCCTTGCACTGAGCAAAAGTTTTGAACTCGTCCCCCGAAAAGAGATCTCTAATTGTCCGGCACCCACCCTCGAGCCAATCTATAAATACCTGAGGGCGCACAGCTGGTGGAAAATGTAGATTCCCAGCAATAGGAGTATGGGGGGAGGGAAAGGTAGTGAGGCCCTTGGAAATGGCCACTCTATCCCAAATGTCAAGCACCGTCCTAGTAGGGAGGGCCACATACGCACTGCGCGATCTTGAGGCTCGGGGTAGCCAAGGGAGGTCCCATATAGACCGTCCAGTCACTGCCCTATCCATATGGAACCATATCTTTTCACTCTCCCACGCCATCCACTCCGATATAAAGCGAAGATGAGAGGCCCAGTAATACTCCAACAAGTTGGGGCAGGCCAGACCACCCCTATCTCGAGGCGACATGAGGACTTTATTGGAGAAGCGCGGCCGTCGACCCCCCCAGATGAACTTGGTGAGATCGCGTTGGAGACTTCTGATCTGATGATGTGGGATGGGGGTCGGAAGAGACTGAAAGAGGTACAAGATCTTAGGGAGTACCGACATCTTTATTGCATGCAGGCGGCCCAGCCAAGAGAGAGTGAGAGGTTTCCAGGCCCGAAGGTCCTCAAGAACCGCCTTACGACATTCCTGCCAATTGACCTGGGACCAAGAGGTAAGATTCGGCGTTAACCAAAGCCCGAGTTAGCGGATAGAGTGAGAGGCCCACTGATAAGGGACGAGCGACTGCAGTAAGGGGATTTCATCCCGAGGGATCGTGATGTTAAGAGCCCAAGATTTCTCGTGGTTAATTTTAAGACCAGAGGCCGACTCAAAGGACTGGAGGAGAGTCAGGAGGGCAGGGAGCGAGATGTGCGGCTGTGATACCGTGAGAAGGAGATCGTCTGCAAAGAGAGCTACCTTGTGGGATCGGCCTCCAAGAGGAATGCCATGAATCTCAGGGGCTTGGCGGATCAGGATGGCGAGGGGCTCCACCACGAGGGCAAAGAGTAAGGGTGAAAGGGGACACCCCTGCCGAGTGCCTCTGTGAATTGAAAAGGGGGCAGAAAGTTGGCCATTGACCCGCACCTGGGCCATCGGGGAGAGGTAAGGGGCCATGATCCGGGCTATCATCACAGGGCCGAGCCCGATTTTCTGCAATACTGCCCTGAGGAAGGTCCAGTCCACCCGGTCGAACGCCTTCTCCGCATCGAGCGAGAGGAGACACGCAGGGATATTCCAGTGGCGAGCTTTGCCCACCAAGTGCGCGATGCGACGCACGTTATCTGCGCCTTGACGGTGGCGTATGAAACCGACCTGATCCGGTTCAATAAGGCCAGGCAGGTGGGGCTCGAGCCGTTTAGCCAGTATTTTGGTGTAGAGCTTAAGGTCCGTATTCAGAAGAGCTATAGGTCGGTAGGACGAGCAAAGGACAGGGTCCTTACCTGACTTAGGGATCAAGGCAATCTCGGCCAGCCCCATGGACTGGGACGTCCCCTCATTGGCGGCGAAAGAGTTAAAAAGGCGAAGAAGGTGTGCCCCGAGCTGCAGCATAAACATGTGATAAAAGGAGAGAGGAAGGCCATCCGGCCCCGGAGTCTTTCCGAGGGGAAGGTCCTTTAGGGCCCCTGCGAGCTCCTCTCGCGTAATCGGCTCGTCCATTTGACTAGCATGATATTGGCTGAGCGGGGTCCAAAGGCAAGCATCCAGCAGAGCTTGCATCTGGGGAGGAGAGGACTGTGCTGGAGCATAGAGAGTAGAATAATACGCTTGGAAAGCCTCGCATTTGGACGCTTCCGAGACTGCACTTGTGCCATCGTTGGTGCGAATATGGGCTATGTGGGCCTTAGCTGCGCGCGCCCGCAGGCGCCTAGCTAGGACCGTGCCCACCTTGTCCCCCCCCCTCATAGTAGCGCTGCTTTAACGTCAGCAGGGTCCGTTCAGCTTTGTTGGTTCTATGGGCTCGCAGTTGGCCGCGAAGAAGGGCCAGACGCCTTTTATGGGCTAGGGAAGAGCGTTCCTGATAGAGTTTTTCAAGAGCCGTGAGCTCTCTAGTAAGATTGTCCTCAAAGAGACGCGCCTCCCGTGCCCGTGCAATCGCTATGGACGTGACGCGTCCGCGGATAGTAGCCTTAAAGGCGTCCCACACTACAGGAAAGGGAGTCTCCGGAAGATCATTGAGCGCAAAGTAATCGTCTATGGCCGTTCTGATTTCGGCCACATCTGCCTGGTCACGAAGCACTTGAGGGGGAAAGCGCCAGCGTGGTGGGCGAGGAGCGCATGTAGAACAGTGACGGAGGAGGAGCTCGACATGGGCGTGGTCGGAGATCGAGATGTCAGACATTGAGGCAGACACCGTCTCGCCTATCAGGGCATGTGAGATAAAAACGTGGTCAATCCGCGAGTACGAGCGATGTACATGCGAGTAGTATGAGTAGCCTCGTGCATCTGGAGAGTGATATCGCCAAGAGTCCAACAGAGTGAGGTCCGTCAACTGTTTCTTCAAGGCAGAAGACATGGCCCCCGCCCCATGGAAAGACCCACCGCTGCGATCAAGGTCAGCGTCCCACACCAGGTTGAAGTCGCCTCCAATGATAAGAGAAGGGTTCGGCTGCGGCACGTGTTCCCGCAGGAAGGCGCGAAGATAGGGATCTTGCGCCTGGTTGGGCGCATATATATTGCAAAGGGTGAGGGATCGGTGCCCCATCCGGACCTCCACTTTAAGAAAGCGGCCATCATGGCTACAGATAACTTTCGAGTCCCCCTGCCTTACACCAGAGCCACAGAGTATAGCTACGCCAGCCGTTTTAGATGGGGCGGACGCCCAAAATTGGACGGGGTAGCGGGGATGGGCCATTCGGGAAACATCAGCTTTCAGCAGATGTGTCTCCTGAAGGAGGATAATATCAGGTTGTTGCTGCAGCAGGTAGCGCCATATCTGTTGCCGTTTGTTTGGTGAGTTAAGCCCTTTAACATTGAGGGAGAGAAGTTTCAAGGCAGGGCTAGCAGTCATGTCCAGGGGGAGGTGGATGCAAGCAGTAGCACCGGTGACGATGCCTCAGGAGGGGCGGGACACGGCAGGAGCATGAGGAAGACAGGCCAGAGAACCACGGACCCCCAGAAGCATAAGGGGGACCACAAGAGGCCGCCCTGTCTACCACCAAGAAGAAGAGAAGACAGAGGGGAGAGGTAGAAAGGAAGAGGCAGAAAACAGGGACATAGGGATGAGAGAAGTGTAACGGTCAGTATAAAATACAACAGTGGCCAACTGGGCCACAATGTCCTGTTCCAGTCCAAGGATAATCGCGGCCCTAGGGCGTAGATCATCCCGGAGAAGTCACTCTCCTAGGAGCAGGGGGGGGTATCTTCCAAGCTCCAGGCGTGAGGGCAAAGGAGGGAGACCCGGGCCGCCCGCCATCAGGGTGAGAATCCGGGAGACCGTCCGGCGTGAGGCAGGAACATGGGTCAGCGCCCTCCGGGCGCAGTAGTGGACAGAGCATCATGAAAGGGCACATTGGAAGGCGTTGCTACACAGTCATGGCGTGGCGGGCCGAGAGCCAGCGGGAGAGCGAGACTCCTCCATGGAGCGGATGTGCTGGATGATTTCCTGTTTAGCCTGGGAAGCCGACTGCTCCCCTGCATGTGGTGCTCTCTTGTGGCGGCGCACCTGAGACCAAGAGGGCTTTGCAGGCTCCTGGGCGCGAGAAGGATTGCGAGCTGGGCTGGACGATGTGGAGATGGGGATGTGCAAGAGTTGCGCCGCCTCCCGGAGGGATCGCACCATCCGACGTTTGGAGTCCCACTGGAAGAAAAGCGCGAAGGGATGGCCCCATTGATACTGAATGTTCAGGGCTCCGCAACTTATCTGTTATCGGCTTGAAGTCTCTACGTCGGCGCAGTGTTGTAGGGGCAAGATCCTGGAAAAGCTGTATTGGAGTACCTTTGTAGGCGAGGTCTGGTTTGGAGCGCGCCGCCTTGAGAATCGCTTCTTTCTCCGTAAAAAGTGGATCCGGGTCAGGATGTCCGGGACAAGGCCCGCTCGAGCAGAGGGATCCGAGACTCGATGTGCTCGGTCGAGGGCCGGTGGGGAGGCGTCGTCATCGCCCCAGATGTCATGCAGAAGTAGTGCCACGAAGGTCATAATATCTGTTCCTTCCGCTCCCACCGGGATCCCCCGGAGGCGGAGATTGTTGCGGCGGCTCCGGTTCTCCAAATCCTCCTGCTTCAATTGCAGGTCAATGTGCTGCTCCTCCAAGGTAGCCATGCGCTGCCAGAGCTGCTCCTGGTCCTCTGTCCGAGCATCTACTGTCCGCTCAAGGCCATCCACTCTCTCTCCGAGGTCAGTGACCTCCTTCCTGAGCTCCCGCACACAGGAGTGGACCTCCGATCGTAGAGAGCCTATCTCGGATTTGAGCTCCGCCATAGAGTTTGCCATGAAGGTTTGCGTGACTGGCGCTGAATCATCCCCAACCGGCGCTGCCATAGCACCAGAGGCGCCAGAGCCCGGCTTGTTCCAAAGGGCGGCGACCGGGTTGTCCTTCTGGGGCACCGCCAACTCCTTCCCCGACTTAGTGCGTGTCATCTCCCTCGGGGATGAGGCACCCGGCAATTTCCACTGAGGCGGCCAAGACTAGCAGAACCCCAGATGGCGAGTTGCAGTCCGCCTCTAGCGCCTTCCCACCGCGTAGTCAAAGGACAGACAGCCACAGGTTAGGGACCCAAGCCGTATCGCAGTGTTCAAGGCGGTGGGTTATCCGCGATGTCAGAGTCACTCGGCGTGGGGGGAAAGCGATGGGGGGTGGTGCAGCAGTAGCCAATCAATAAGGGCTCCTGAGTGGAGGGGGGACCATGTGGAGGGTTTTCAGTGGACGTCCCCCGGTCTAGCGTCCCCGCGCGGGTCAGGGGTCACCCCCGGGCACCCCAACGACAGACGGGCACACCCCAGCAAGCACTCCAGACCTCTCTTTAGGCTTTTCTTTCTTGGACCCAAAAGAAGGGAAAACTGTTTGAAAGAGGTGAGTAACATCTTTCTACAAAGTGGTAAACACCTTCCTGCAACAGGTGGTAAAATCCCACTATGTGAGAGGGGTGAAAACATGCACCTAAAATGAGAGAAAGTCGCTTACTGTTGGACAAGGATATACGCCTTTGTAAATGGGAGGATTCCACCATTTTACACCTTCAAAAAGGGAGAAAGTAGTTTCCTGCAGTATGAGAAAGCATTGCCCTGCTTAGCACTATACCTCAAAGATCAATAGCATTCACAATTATTTTCTCCAACTTCTTTTGTATTTCTGTTAGTCTTCTCTTTGCACAGCAATGCTTATTTTTTTTTTTTATTAATATAGAACCTGTGGCCTGTGTCATTCAAGTTAATGTCTTGGCTTCTCTTACAGTCTTTCTTCATTTGTTCCCTTATTTTACTGCATTCCTTAACATATTGTTCTTCTATTGCCACCTGCCAACCAGCACCTGCCCTCTATTGTCCTATTTCTCTTCTTTTTCTTTCCCTTTATGTCTCATAAGCCTATGTTCTTATAACCAAAAGTATGCCTACCTCAATAGCGATTGTCCTCTTTCACTATTCAAATGAGGGCTTTGTTCAGTTCACTCTATTGAAAATACACTTCCTTCTGTCACCAACTTTCTCAAATCTGCTCACAGTGTTAAATGTTCATTGCTTTTCATTTTCTCTCAACCAGCGAGCAGCATTCAATAAAGATGATCACATTAAAAGTCATTGCATTGCTCATGTTGTTCTCTCTTGGTTCTCATCTTTATAATATTTCACATTTAGTCACAAGTACAAGCCAATATTAGTTTCCCTATCCTCTTTATTATGTTGGCCACGATTATTCTGTCCATCTCCTTTCTAAAGTTATTCTATTCCATATGCTTCTGAGGCACCATACTAGTGTTTACATTTTTAGGTCTGGCCTAGGCAGCACATGCGCTGTCTCTTCGAGACATGCTGTAGTTATTTTATGGGCTTTCATCATGCCCATCCATTTTCATTCGTTCTTTTGTGTGCCATTTTAAATACCTTTCTTTTCATTGGTGAAACGTTGCTATTTGTCCCACCTTTCCATGTGTTTTTGACTTTCATGGCTACTGCCCCTGTTACATGTCCCCCTACCTTTTTGTTTATTTATTGTTTGTTCGGTGCACACTTTTTTTCTTTTATGTGGCCTTTTCTTCCTGTATGCATTCACCCGAAGGGAGTTCAACCATTGCTAGTACAGATCGGCATTTGTAATTTTTTCTTTGATGTGGGCTTTTCTTCCTGTATACGTTCACCTGAAGAGAGTTCAACCATTGCCAGTACAGATCGGCATTTGTAATTTTGCTTCTGTTCTGTATTTTGTTTAGATTGCCATGGTTTAATTTTCATTGTTCCCATCAGCATATTTTTTGTAGGTACTGTGAGAGCTGATGCTGAGACTCGAACCCGGTTCCCCAGTCCCAAAGTCGGCAGCTCTGAATATTACGCCACACCCGCTCAGACTGCTAACTTGTTTAGCTTTCTCAGGGGGATATTCACAAGAACGTGTGCTAAACATCTCCAAAAAATGTTAACGCAACTTTACACATCGCAGTCTATCGCGGGAAAATAACCCTGTGTTAACGTGGAATTCACAACACGGCGGTACCATGCTTTAGTCTCCCGAAAACGCAGCCACTGTCCGCGATACAACCACCGCAACGGAGATAAAAACACAAACCCCAACACCAAAAAACGTGCGATGAGCCCATTCGCAATGAGGAAAGCAGCGATAAGCAGCGCCAGGCCCGTGACACACATGCGGCAGGCGGGAATAAGCACAACAAAAGCAGGAAAAAGAAAGACAAACCAAACAGAAAACAACAGCGAAGCACAATTGAGGCAACCGGAGCCAGTACACAACCCCACAAGCCCCATTGGCAACAAAACATTGTACATGGCAGGCCATCGTGGACAAGGAGAATGCAGCTGGAGAGCGGAGGAGGACAATGGAAGAACACCAGAACAGCTGGAATGATGCGAAACGCACAAACAAGCAGAAACACGCCAACAACCAGAAGGCAGCCATGCACACCGGAGGTGGGAGTCCAGCGCCACACCAGGAGCTGGATGACATGGAGGAAATGGTGTCCACCACATCAGTCTGAAGATGGTGGCAGGAGTCGGGGACCGGAAACTGCTCAAAATCAACAGACACAACAGCAACAGGGAGAGGAACGACCAGGGACTGGGGGTACGGGGGGAGATGGGCACAATGGCACACATGCACAATTAAGCACAGCACAACTGCAGACAAACCATGCCCAAGAGTAACTACACCAACCAAGAGCACAAGTCACACAAGTCGGCAATATTACACCACTGAACAAGCACAGAAGTGAAAACCACACTGCCTGAAAGGGAGAAGGGTGAGCCAAATCAGAGCTGAAGGGCCATCTCACACACAATGCAGCACACACATAGGAAGCAGAGCACCCCAACATCGAACACAATGTGGTACAAACAGCAACATTTGCACAACCGAACACAGGACACAAGTGCACCCGCTTGTGGCTGGTAAATGGCCATACGCATCTGGCAAAGCACAAAACAGGGACATGATAATGCACAAGTACCAACCCACAGCCCTGATGGGGTAGCAATGCATGTATGGCAAGGACCCAGATAGGCCGTGACACACACATTGGCATACAAATAAACACTCAACACAGTTGGAGACAAGTGAACGTGCGGAAACTTTATCAACAATTGCGTGTCAGTACGGCCAAGAGAAGTGCCACGACATGCAGACCAATGCAGCAGCATGTCTGAATGGGGAACGTTGGAAAGCGCTCATGTCCACCCCGGGGGAGTCCATCACCAACAGAAGTCAGTGCCAACCCGCGTTGGTTGTCCGCGCATGGATCAGGAGTCCAGGCCAATGCAGCCATGTCCACTGTCGTCAAGGGACATGTGACCAGATCCGCAACATGCAACCAGGCGTCGGGAGTGCAGCAGCGTAGGCCAACATTTCCAAAGAGAGATCGTTGTCCACCACATCTAACATGTCGGCGACGTAACCCATCAGCTGTCCCGGACAGATGTGCTGACTCCAACCCCTGGCCCCAATTTGCACGAAAGCCCAAACAGGGAGCAGCTCAATGTGGTCACTGCACACGACGACTCGTGCAATCTCCCAGGTCCAGTTGCCAGCATGCATGCCAAACATCCAGGCATGCCATAAACGGGCATCACGGTGACACTCCTGGTCGTGGGCCAACAGGGAGCGCACACACACGTTGGAGAGGCAGACATCCATGGACCACTCGAATATGCACGAGCGACAATGCAACACAGGCTGAACGTAGGTGACGTTGGCAAGGCGGAAGCTCAGCCGGTAACTGATCCGCAGCACTGCCAATGGCAATGCCCCCAGTACATGCAGCAGACGTGCACGGTACAGGTCCACGTGACTGGAGTTGAGCATGTGTCCGGGATGGTCTGCCATTGTGTCAGTGTCTCTGCTTGAAGCGGCACTGGCTTGCCCCACGCCAGTCCTGTGGATAAAATGGCACAGCTCGGAGCAATGAGCAGTGTCTATGTGCAACGGGTGCAGGCCTGGGGTAGGGTGGGAGTATGCGTGAAGGCCATTTCACGCACGCTAACTACGACCAAGGACTTCTGCGTGTGGGATGTGTACACGTTGGTCTCACATCGGGCAGTGCGTAGTGTGGGAGTCGCCAGCAAATGCTATTGTATCTGTCAGGGGGTGCTGGGCACATGCAAGTCCCAGCTCGGAGCTGCAGATGTGCTACCGCCTGATAGTTCAGACAAAGGACCTTTCATCCCTACAGTAACTTCACCATCTGCATGCATGCAGGAGATGTACAGAGGCCTGTGGTGGGTGGGGTGGGATGTCTGCGACCCAGGGAATCATGGATGATATGCCTAGGACGTGGCACATGAGCGGCCTCACTGTGTGTTACGTTGCCTCACAGCTGCTCCTCCCTCCTACAAGCCCCCACACATGTGTGCGCTGCGCGGTTGTATCATGTGCACTCCTACGGCACACCATTGTCATGCCTGTCCGCGCATGTCCAGCGGCATGCCAACAACACCTTGAAGCTGGCCGTTGAGGGTGTGCGGCCACATGAGTGTAGGCCAATGGTCCGGACAGGGCGGACACAGGTGTACAGTCCATGGCTGGCTGTGATCATGCTGCGATTGAGGCTGGGCATCTGACTCATGCAGCCGCAGGACTGATACAAATAACACTTGGCATGCATGTGCCAAGACCCCGAGCGGTCTTGCGCTCCTACATTTCCCCGTACGTGGGGGCCCGCCCTCCGGGTGTATGCTACATTGCAACATCGACTACTGTGGCCCTGATGGCGACAACACCCCAACACAAAGACACACTTACCGCACTTCCTGCTCAAGGCCAGACCAGAGCCACGCCCTGATCCCCCTGCCGAATCAGCACACCCCTGCGCTGACCTGACGTACGCCGGACCAGCACACGCCACTTGTGCATGCAGGGGGGGGCGGGCGAAGCTACATGTCCAAGGTCTCAGCCACTGCTGAGGTGACATGGTATCCTCCGCTGAAGACAGCACACTGTGATGTTGCAGGGCTCCGGCCCATCATGCTGACATAATGACCACACGGACACACTTGCTTAGATGGTGGGAATGGCTACGGGCACGTGCGCCCGGCCACTTCAAATAGCAGGCTCACATGTCGAGTGACACCTGTGTTGGATGTGTGTGGGGTGTGTGCACACCAGCCGCCATGGTGTGCCTGGTGCAGTCAAAAACGACAACAGTGTACATCGTTAAGGACACACCCATTCAACCATAAAGGCCCCATGACTTGAGCTGCACAGAGTTAGTGGCCCTGGATGCACAGCGTCCTGCACGGGCCTACCGCCACGGGCCGCTGACTTGCGGTGCACTGGGGCAGGGTCACGAGAGCAGAGCAGGTTCTCGTAGATGACAAAGGGGGTTGTCGTGGAGTGTCTCGGTGGACAGTGGAAGGTGTACCCCCAGGGCATGATGCAGAGGGCAGAACCACGCAGAAACAGTCACTATGGTGGAGATGAATGGAACAGACACATGTCGGACACCAAGTCCGGCCCAGCCAGATGATGATGCAGACAACCCCCAGGCCATGGACTCAGATGCCACCAAAGTCCAACCAGAAAGTGCCCATGACTCATTGCGCACAGGGTCAGTGGCACCAGTGCTGATAGGGGATGCCCCCTGCGATGAGGCCTGTCCAATGGTGTGGACTCCTCCATATCTTACCCAGGACACAGTTCCACATGTGTGACCTACTGGACCGCAGTGTAGGCCTGAGGCAGCGGCCAGCAGGGGCCATTCACTGAGTGTCGCCAGCTTACGTTGGATGGTCCCACCGGCCTGTGTAGTTCAGGTTCAGTGGCACCACGGGACACGGACTTGCGGTGAACAGGGTTAGTGGCACCACGTGTCGCAGGCCTGCGATGCAGACTTTTGCTTCACTGATCGGAGGGAGTATAGTGATGTGGACGCTGCCACAGACCTTTGGTCACTGCCATTCAGAACTCACAACTCAGTTCAACATGTGCCAACAACTGGGCCGAAGAGTACGCCGGTGGAGTATGTCAAGGAGTACTGTGGGCCAGCGCCAGCGATGGTCTGCGGAGGCTGCAGGGGTCGCAGGACTGGGGCCTGGAGCTTGCACCGGCACGTGGTGGGCCCTCTTTGACACATGCCGGGATCGGCAGGTGAGCGGAGCCTCCTTGGTGCGCTGGGCCAGGCATGACGGGTCTGGGGACCAGCGGCCCGGGGTGCAGCAGGCGCACAGGGACGCATGCCCCGCCGCACACGGCGCCGGCCTCGTGGTGGGCTGGGAGGCGCCGCCCTGGCAGACGCGTTGGCCATTCCGAAAGAGAACCACGCCCAGTGCGACGGGCTGTTTATTCACACCCCTACGCAGGCCTGGCGTACGCAGGGCCAACCCACTCCGCCCGCGCATACAGGGGGGGACGTAACATGCGACATTTCCGCGTTCTGCCCCACAGCCTGTGCTGACATGGTAGCATCCACTGGCCACTACACTCCATGCACCAGCAGTTAATGTCCACATGGCCATTTCCGTGGTTTGCACACTGAAGTCTGTCCGCCACCTCCACGCCACACCTGGCATTGGGTAGGTTCTCATTCATTAGTCACTTGCCGCTCTCGCACATGCCTGCTCCAAGCCTCTCCTCACATCCTGCTATTGTGTGGCTGTGGTGCCATGCCGTGGCTGGGTTGTGGGCATGGCAAGCCCAGATTCCCAATGGTGTCATGTTGTCCTGTCTGGTCAGTTGGCATGTTGTGTGGCATGTTGAATGTAGTTGTGCTGCGTGCCCATTTCCAGTGTCGTGAGTTGCATGACTGTGGGGTGGAGGTGTGTGGTGTGTTCATTTTGGACATACCAACGAGCACTGCATTTCCATAGGTGCCATCCTGGGAGCGTTGGTTGATGATGGACTGTCGGGAGATGTAGGAATCATGCACTCTGCCTGGGGAGTTGGCCACGACATTGTTGATGAGTCCCGGGCGGTCCACTATTGCCTGCACATTCATGGAATGCATGTGCTTTCTGTTGAGGTAGTTGTGTGCAGTGTCGGTAGGGGGCACGAGGGGTACATGTGTGCAGTTGATTGCCCCCGACACATGAGGGAATACAGCTATGGCGTGGGAGCCTTGCTTGGTCTCCAGCTGCTCCTGCGCAGTGTGGGTGGAGTGGGGGTGCTGGGGTACCAGGCTGATAATGGCATCCAGTACAGGTGTGATGAACTTGGATGGGGCTGGCTGTGAGACTCCTCCGACTCTGGCAGTTGTGGGTTGAAAGGTACCAGAGGCCAACATGTGCAGCACAGCCGGCAGCTTTGTCTGCGGAGGGATGTTCATTGTGCGCTGTGTTGGTACCGTCAGCAGGTGGGCGATGTGGGTCAGGATGTGGGGGATGGTTGTCCTTTTGGGCCTGTAGTGGGAAATGTCCTCCTCTGGCGTTCGGTCTGTGTGGCTGGTGTATTTACAATGGGTCCGCTGTCTTTGTGTATGCTGCCTCTGTGGTGGTCCGGGGGGGACGGGTGGGGGGGGCGGACTGGTCCTGGGGGTGGTGGCGGGCCTGGGGGTGGTGGCGGTGGGTGTTGTGGCCCTCATGGGTCTCCGAGCTGCATGATCATTGTCTCCATGGCATCTGTGGGTCTTCAGATGTGGCTCTTGGCTGGGCTCCCTTTCATGCAGCAGGTAGTCGTCCTGCTTAACACCAGCAGAAGGCAGGTGTTAAATCCCTGCTGCTACCGCGGCTTATCGCCTGTTTTTGGTTCGCATCGCAGATCTGGCAGTTTGTTGTGAAAGTGGTGTAGTGGTGTTTTCGTGTGTTTTTGCACGGGAACGCCTACTCTGCATCTCATTAGGGTTAGTTGGTGGTGTCACCCCTGGAGGTAAATTTTGAGGCAGTTATCGCGGGAATACTTGCGTTGTCTGCAGTTTGCACCCGCTTGTGAATGGGGTGTTAAATCTATCTCCACTTTTGATGCATTAAGGTGGTGATAACTCGGCGATAAGTCCTTGTGAATATGCCCCTCAGTGTTTATACACTACAGAGGCACATGCGGATTTGACAACCAATGACCACATCCCAATTCTGTGCAGTGCACATGGATTAGCTGTGGTAATACGATCTCATAATACAGTAGTTCTATATTATACATTTTTGGTTGAACCTGGAAGAGCACAGCTTTTTTCTTCTTTTACCTATTAAAACTACCACGAGCGGTTTCCTATCTAAGGAGGTCACTGCACTGGTAGCTCTCTTTTTCATTTGCATCCTAAGCGTTTAATGCTCCAGTTTGTCTCTTGCTTAATTTGTTCTGCCCGTGTGTTTGAAATGTCGGCTGAACGCGTTCACCTATCCCGATTGCCTGCATTGCAAATAAACTGAAAGCATTTGAAATAAACTGAAAGCATTTGAAACATTTAAAAAATTTAGATCGGCATGTCTCTGCATTTTTGTTTTTTTGTAGACCCAGGGCCGACTTCGACTCAAACCCGGTTCCCTAATTCCAAATCCGGTAGCTCTGGTTGTTATGTCACATCCTCTCTCTCTAAAACAATCAGCATTTTTAGGTCTCGCCTAGACAGTGCTTGCACTGTCTCTCCGAGACATGCAGTATACACTTTAGTGTGGAAGCTTCGTGGAAGCTCCGCCCACTCGCCGCCCATCTTTTTCATTGGCTTAGGTCAGTAAATGCTGCCTTCCGATTTGTTTAAGGCTTGCTAGTCCCTCCTCATGACGATTATGTCGTCATTTGTAACCTTCCAAGGCTACTGGCCCCTTTACTCGTGCACTTTCTTCTGGCGGGGGTCTAATCACAACTGAGCGCACGCGATGACGCGCTGTCTTCCTGGCTGGTGTTCCGTCGTTTCCAGCTCCCCGTCTGTAAGCGCTACACCCCCCCGCGTGTGTGTGTGCATGCCCATCATGCTACGCAACCGCATTCTGCACGTTCGAATTGTCTGTCAGTAGTACTGGCGACGTGGTTTGATTGGCATTCGCTTGAGGTGCTGCCCGTAAAAGGGCTGCATGTTGCAAGGTCTGTGCTCGACAGTCTGGCAGGACCGGCTCACATGGGAATAAAAAATCACAGCAACTTTGTAATGAGTGAGCACTGCCGCGGCGACGTTCGTAGAATGTGGAATTTTCGTCCCCTCCCTCCCGGTCTTGCACTCTCTCCGTCCCTCGGTCCTCCCGGCGCATTCTTCTGCGCCTACTCGCATGCGGGTGCGTGCGCGCGGGCTATAAATAACGACGGTATTTACATAGATCCTGGGCTGGCGCGTGCACAGCCATTTAACAAATGCGCTCTCACTTCCGTGAGCAAGATTAAGGGGTAGTGCTAACTGGTCCCCCTAAAAAGAGTGATAGTTTGGCCTTAGTGCTATGCCGTTTGCCATCTTAAAGCACCCAGCGCCGCTTTGCTTCATAACGAGGCGCTGGACGATAATTGATCGCCGTGTATAATAGGTGTCTTTCTTCGACATGGCATTTTAGCTGCTTGTTTGCGACGCATCCTTTCGTTACATTTATTTAGTAACAAGTGATGGAGCAAAGTTGTGTGTTTCTGGACCTTGACGCGCCCCTAAAACATTCGTGTACATGTGCGATTAAAGTTTAGTTGAGCCAAATAGATGGTTCATAAAAAGCCTCATGTTTGCGCTCTTCAACTGTCTGCTCAGACTCTATTTTTTTTATAACTTTGGCTCCACACTACTCTACAGAACGAAGCTGGAAGAGTCACGGCATTGTTTGCATTCCTTACGGGCCACGTGACACCCTGTTGCTTTACTCCCCTCTGCCCGCCCGCCCTCCCTCCCTGGACGTTCCAGCAGCAGGGAAGGGGATCTCTGCCCCTGCAGGCTTCTGCTGTCTCCCGGTCCCTTTCTCCAGTGCTTTCAATAGAGAATTTGCAGTGTATGTACCTGCCGTGAGCTCAACCGCTGGCAGTGCTTGCCTTATCAATGACATTGCTGTGCTCCTTAGAAATGCCAGCCCCCTTTGCTTGCATTGAAGTCGGGTAGGCGCTCCGCAGCCGCCGTCTCCCGATACTTACTCCCCAGAATATATGGCACTGTCTGTCCCATTGAAGCTATAACAGCGGCGGTGGCTTTAAAGCGTCAGTACTTGTTTCATCTGATACTGCCCAACTGAAAGACACCTTTCGAAGTACTTCGCAGAATGTGCATTAACATCAAAACACATCGCCCAAACATAAACACCACAGCAATTAACGTTTCCGGCACCCATGTAACCAGATACTCAGAAATGTTTTCACCCTGAGAGTAGCTAAACCACGGACTAATTAGCCCGACTGGCAAACCTCAAACTGTCCCACGCCAGGTGTGTGCAGCCCTTTCCCACAATTTAATTATTTACAGTCTCATAATTGTTCCCTTTCCTGAAAACGGTGGTGTAACCCACAAGACATCAAGGTCACTCCCTTTACGGTTATGGCAGCTCAGGTGTTGATACCTGATCATACATTTGGGCTTAGTCTTTTTTGTGCATTTTGGAGCTCATATTTTCACTTTTCCTATTATAAACGTTCATGGTGAAAAATGTTAGAGCAGGATGACATACTCATATCTGAAATAAGACAATGTGAGAGTCTGACTCGCCAAAGGTTTATCGGCAGTAACTGCAAAGATGTAACCCAATTGTAGAAACACCATCAGTGCTTTAAGTGGGCTGGGTCTCCTGCTGGTGCTCAGCACAGCAGTTCTTAAAAGCATGTGCTGAGACGGGTCCCTATCGGGCTTGCCATTATTGCAGCACCACTGCTCAAAGCCTTTGATGTAACTTCGAAGAGACTTGTTTTAGTTTGTTCACAGTCTCATCATTTCACAACTGAAGCCTTTTCAATATTATACACAACAAAGCCATAGTTGTTGCTTATTTATCTTATGCAACTAACCATTGACAAAAGCCAATAATCCTGACTTGTTGTAGGTGTAATGTTACGTGTTGTAGTATGTAGCTGGATGTAATGACAGGAGCAGCAAAATACCACTCGGGAGTTTATATGTTTTTAAGCCATGTCCTTAATTGCATCAGCCATGCCCCTGTGAGAGAGCCCACAGTTTTTTGATTCCACTTAAAGCCCTGAACACCATGGTACCAAGTTGAGAGACTCAAGTAATGAGGTTTAATCCAACAAACACCTCAGATACTCTCCTTCAGCTGTCTCTCTTCCTTTTAAAAGATGCTCTCAGACTCCTTCTCTGTGCATCATTCTACATTCTATGTGGAATAAGTTGTTGTACATGTATAGTATTTATATTGTCTTCCAGTCTCAGACAAATTGAAAAGCTGACTGTTTGCTTTAAAACTTTAAAGGCCAGATGTTTGAAGCGTTTTTAGGTCGAGACTAGCAGATTGCATGCGCTGTGAGGCACAGTGTATTCAGTACATAGACTTCAAGCCGGCCCTTCGCTTGTCATTCATTGGTTGTTCAGGGTGCCTTTCTAAATTCCTTACTTTTAAATGGTAAATCATGCCCAATTGTCACTCCTTTTGGTCTGTCGTCCCCTCCCATAGTGACTGGCCCCGTTACAGGGCTCATTTCGCTTCTGTCCATTTCAGTTTGCTTCACGCACTATTTTTTCCGATTGCCTGCCTGGTGTGCTGGAAATGTTGCAAACGTGAGCAGCTGACCAGTGTTACTGCTTTCCCCTAACACCCACTGTTTCTCCGTGTATTCTCCCTTTCGCACCTTAGCTTCCACTTATGATCTACAGAATCTGGGTTACTGAAGGTCAAGATGAGCAGTCACAAAGTTAGAATGTTCGAAATGTGACTTTACTCGCTAGCTCCCTTTCACATAAGCTTTAGTTTTTAGCATTAATTATCTTTCACTCGCTGTGAGCTCTGTTGCTCCGTTTCTGTAAACAGAGCTGTAATTCTTGTTCTTTTTCTGTCACAAATGTGGCAGCTGTGTCTCTGATCCCAGTGGTAATTCCCCATTCTTAGTCCTCTAGGCAGTCCTGCAGCTGCGGCTATGGTCCTAGTGCTAATTCCTCATTCTTTGTCCTATAGACAGTGCTGCAGCTCCTTCTCTAGTCCCAGTGGTAATTCCTAAATCTAAGTCCTTTAGACAGTGCTGCTAGCTGCCTCTCTGGTCCCAGGGGTAATTCCTCATTGTAAGTGCTGTAGGCAATGCTGCTAGTTGCTACTCTGGTCGGGTCGGTAATTCCATTACCATTTCCAAGCTTTATTTCGATCTTTATAGACCATAAAATTCCTCATTCTAAGTCCTCTGGGCAGTACTGCAGCTGTGTCTCTGGACACAGTGGTAATTCCTCATTCTTTGTCTTCTAGGCAGTACTGCTAGCTGCTTATCTGGTCCCATCGATAATTCCTCATTATAAGTCTTCTAGGCAGTGCTGCAGCTGTGCTTCTGGTCACAGTGGTAATTCCTCATTCTAAGTCTTCCAGACAGTGCTGCTAACTGGTACTCTGGTCCCGTCGGTAATTCCTCCTTCTAAGTCTTCCAGACAATGCTGCTAGCTGCTACTCTGGTCCCGTTGGATATTCACACATTCTGAGTTCTCTAGGCAGTGCTGCAGCTGTGTCTCTGTTCTCAGTGGTAATTACTCATTCATAGTCCTCTAGGCACTGCTATTGTTTAATATTTCTGGCCACTGCCTCTATTTAACTTTTTCTTAATAGAAAACGACCAGCAAAGGTCAGTGAAATACCAGAATCACTTTAGCATTCTCTAGATTCCAGTCCATAGAAATTGTCTTCCACGAGCACCTGTAGACAATAATATTTTTTCAAATCTTGCATTTTCAGTGATATGACCACCGAAGGGCCTGATTTTATATTAAAACCAGAGCTTTGGACTATACCATTTCCCGCTAAAAGGCAATATTTCTCTCCCTGTGTTCCGATACCTGGCCTGTCACGCAGTTTGATGCTTACGTTCCCGCCATGCTAAAGAACAGTAGATGTTTCAGCACCCAGGCTAATGTGCTGCATAGCTAAATACATATAAGGACCCAAAGGCGAGGCCGATTGCATTGCAAATGCTTGTTTTTAGGGTTGTTTGCCTCCGCTTCCCTCACTGAGTTACCGTCCCACTATGCACCCACCCTTAACCTCTTCCTCCCTTTTGTTTACCCGAGCACCCCCACTGGAGTGTTGATGCGCTATTATTATCAGTTTGAGCAGCTTTGAGCGACTTGAAGCCATATGTTTGAGCTCCTTGCAGAAATGTACTGTCTAGCGAGACGATGATAAAGACAGAAATCATTTTTTTTAACCTGTGTTTTGAATACTGGAGGAGAAAGCTGTGAAAATGTAACACATGGAAGAGAAAAAAAAGCATAATGCGTTCAGAGAGAAAACATGGAGACAGTGGCAAGGTGCTGCCCGTGCCGGAGATAAGTGTGAGGAACAAGCGGCGAAAGTGATGCAGCGAGCATTAAAAATGCACACATAAGTGGAAAGCATTCTCTTTGAAGCGGCAAAACATATACAGGCCCATACAAACACTAGCACACACACACACACACACACAGCGCCACTGGGATCACTTTACTCGCTCTCAGTGCACCCGTGACATTCTCTCTCTCATCTCGTGACCTTGTGCCATAGGACGGGCTAGGATCAGGCGCCATCAGTGTGCAGGAGGTAATCGCCAGATTTGCTCCGTGAGTTCGTGTGCCTGTTGCTGAGATCTGTGTGTAATTTGAAGGTCAGAAGTTTGAATCTCGCAACAGGGTCATCGTAGACTTTCATCCTTCTGAGGTTGATTCAATGAGTACTGTTGAATCGGGTCTTTCATAGCAACCGCTATCAGAGAGAGTTGCTTATGGAGTGAATTGAGATGTGAACCTCACATTTCGTTTGACAAGAAAAACCATTTGTATGGCTCATGGCACTTAACACTGTAGCAAGTGCAGTATAGACTAATTTATTGGTTAATGATGGTTTAAATGCAGTGCCACTGGAATTATGCTGTTCTGTGGCTGCAGTCTTTTCTGTGTCATTATGGAGTTTCCACACTTGCCACATAATCTATCATCTTCATTATAATTTGAAGATTTTAACAAAAAAAATCTTTCACGTTGAAACAGATCAAAAACACTGCCACCCAAGTTGCCTATGTCGCATAATTCCAGAGGCCCTGATTGTATCTTATAGTGGCTGCTACATCATGGTTGTGGTCGGTGTGAAGCATTTTAGGCATAGACCTGTGTGCCAAAAGAATTTGTGTCCCTAAAACCACTGCATTTGTCAGCGGAGAGCGGTCTACTCACTGAGCCATGCTGTTATTTGCTGTGTTTTATAAAGTAATAACTTGCAGCATCCATCACTATACCAGCATCATATTAAAGTCTGGAATGGCTTAATGATGAAACAAGTATATAATTATTAGCATTATACAGCACAGGCTTTAGAGATGTCTCAGGAGCTGATTACACAATCAATATATATCGATCATTCATATCAATACATTAAATAGCACACTTTTTGTGCTAGCTGCCCAATTCATTGTTACTGATTTTATTGATCCCAGAAAGATGAAGATTAGTCTCCCTCTCACACACACCTAGAGTAACAGTGTATGCATTAACCTCCTGAGCTATCATACAGTCTCAGTGAGTCCATTAAAGCATCTCTGATTAAGAAGGGCGCGGCCTCGATGCTGGTTGGGTGGTCCTCCATAGCTGATGGTGACAACTACTCATGGCTTGTCTGAAGGTGAAGGAATTTGGATATTTCTGAATAAGTTCTGGTTCCCTTTGGCTCTCAAGGTGCACCCCAGGGGTTCTTAAATGTGAGCTGCAGGTGCCATCAAGTCACCCTATGTCGTATATGGTACCTTCAGCCAGCTCCGGCTGTTTGGTCAAACACACCTAGCACTCTCCATGAGAGTGCATGTGTTTTTCTACTTCTCTCAACACATTTATTTACATAACTTAATAATAACTATACTTTAAACACGTTTTCCCATCGAGCTGCTCAGTGCGTTCACGGTTTTGTCCTTCCACTTGCTCACCTGTGCACTATGTTTAAACCATTTCATCTAGGGCCTTTCCTATACTTTTATGTGCTCACATCATTTTGCAGGTGGCCATGCCTACAATCACGTATGCTTTTCATGCTTTTATTAGAAGTGGCCACTCCTCCACTAAGGCGGAGGAGCATTGCCCCACTGGTCACGAGCAGTGTAAGAGAAAAAATAAAATGATAATAACTGAAGTTATTATCATTTTATTTTTAGTATCGTCAGGTTAGGGCTAGGTGGGGCATGGCTCCCTGACGTCGGGGAGGAGGTGTGGTTGATGCACTCTAAAGTGCGCATGACGCTGTGGCCGGCCCTCTTGGGCTGGCCAAAACGTCATGCGCACTTTGCATGTTCTCCACCCAGGCTGCCTTACGGCCTGGGTGGAGAACATGCCCGGGATCCCATTCCCCATCTGAGAGCCGAACCATGGCACTCAAACCAATCACAATGCTGCATTGCAGCGTTGTGATTAGCTCAGGGGAGCCTGGGTGCTTACCAATCACAGCGCTGCATTGCAGCATTGTGATTGGCTCAGGGGACCCTGGATGCTTCCTGGAAGACGGGCGGAGAAGACATGAAGAGGAGAGATGGTGGAGAGGCATGTGGATCAGGTAAGTGAATTTTTTTTTCCCTGCCCCCACCTCACCACCCCTCTACCGTACTCGCCGCCACTGTTTATTAGGCGTGGAGAGAGGAAGAGATTTGCCCACAATCACAGGATGTTGAGTCAACGCGGAGACTCAAACCTGGTTCTCCAGCTCCAAGCTCTGGCCCTTATGCCACTTCCTCTCCTGCTGTTCCCGCTGGAACTCAGGTACCATTTATGAGCTATGATGTGGCCTGCACCGTATCATAGCGCTTAAATAGCTCTTTTTAAAGTTATCCTTACCCAGTAGCGGCTCGTGGTGGGAGTGCTGCGGTGGGGTGGGGGAGGAGCAGGGTGGGGGGTAGTAAACTACGGCATACGGCCGAACAGAGGTAAGTAAACAAATAAATAAATAAAACGAATTTCATTGCGCTCGCTGCATTGCCAAATGCGATGCAGCGCACGCAACGAAATTCGTTTTATTTATTTATTTGTTTACTTACCTCTGTTCGGCCGTATGCTGTAGTTTACTACCCCCTACCCTGCTCCTCCCCCGCCCCGCAGCACTCCCACCACGAGCCGCTACTGTCTTACCCCCTCTCCCTGTTTCTTCTCATTTCGTCCCGGATATTGCTTTTGCAGCTTTGTGCATTCCTTGAAGTTGACTGAACTTTTGTTTATTTTTATGTTACACAGTTTTTCCCTTAACACCATTCATTTTACACAACCTAGGAAGGCACATTTGTATACATGATGCAAAAAATTGACCTGCCGCACCTTCTGTCATTCTGCTAATGATTGCAACTTGATAATAAAATAATTATTAAAAAATTGCTGATTTATGTGCATATGACAAGGTTATTTGCTGCTCCAGTACTTCGGGAAAATGTCAAAAGGTATTCTAATCAATTCAATCTTACAAGTTTTCGCCGGGAGGTAGGCTCTGTATCACTTGTCTTGAGATGTCACTGCTTTGATGTCATACGCGGTTAAAAGGGCTGGTGATGCGTTACTTCACTTTGGCAAACTTTACTAGTTTTGTGATGTAATGCCTGTGTTAAACCCTGCACCTATCATTTTTTATTTTTTTATATAACGCAAACTCGACCTGATGGTATTGCAGCTCTTTACATGAACAACAGTTACATTACGAAAGGCACCTACATTTTTGTTCTTTTTTTCTTGGTACGGGGCAATTTAGTGATTTGCACAGAATCATAGGATATTGAGGCGACGTCGAGACTCTGACCCGGTTCCCCAGTTCCCATGTTGACAGGTCTGGCCATTATGCCACATTCTCTCACTAATTCAGCAGGAGTTTAAGCAGTAGCCTCTGCTATTTTTGTTTAGTATGGGAAAAATGCATGCGTCTTTATTAAGGGCAAGCAAACTGTTTTTGAGCCAGAACCTTCCTGTGGGAGGACTAAAGCACAGCAGCAGCAGTATGCTGCTCTTGGTTTTGCTACAGACAACCTAGCCACAGTAAGCTGCTTATAGGCACGCTGCAGCCTTCCTCACCTTTAAGAAAGGCAGTTAGTTGTCTTTTAGAAATGGTAAGCCCTAGTAAACCTCTGAATTGTAAGGCATGCTGTCAAGTTTAAGAGACAATTTTTCTGAGCACATTAAGCTCTATAAACAGTCTGAATTTTCAGTGCTGCACTGACGTGCATTTTAAGGGCTTTCCGTGCTCTATATCTCGGTATGCCGCTTGTATGCTGATTGCAGATGTTTTGATTATCAAGAACTTCTGCCTATAGTAAAGCTGTGCACAAATGACTCTGGATCACAATTGCTGCACTGCATAGTCTGAGGTAGAGCTGTCTTTGCCGGGACATCCTTTATTGGGCTTGTAGGACATTTGCAACTTTCTTCCACTGGTTCATTTGTTTCCTGATCAAATGGCCTCTCAATGCAGCCTGCAAACAAATACAAGCTTCCCGCATGTGTCTAAGTTCTGCTTTATGCTGCACGACGCTCTGCTTTCAATGGTAATGTCTTTGAACAAAGAACACAGCGTTCTTTAGAGCTCTGTAATTATGCTGCCCTTGTCTCATCCTCATATTACCTTGGATTCTCATGATGACACGCGTTAAATTTTGAAACTTTTTCTTGGTTATGTAGGCACGAGAGAAGGCATTTACTGCAGATTTGCACACACACACTTCTTTCTTGGAGCGCATATTTCTTTGAGCAGTTTGCAACACCACAACAGCAGACTATATTCTGTTGTAAACCAACACAGGTCATTTCGTAGCAAGGTACCCTCTGATTCAACCTTGGATCACACTGGCAGCATTACTAAATTTTGCGTGCCTAGGCTGCTGCTGCCACTGCCTAACAAGGGACTGTAATGAGATGTCATAGGGGGATATTCACAAGGACTTATCGCCACCTTAACACAACAAAAGTGGAGATAGATTTAACGCCCCATTCACAAGCGGTTGCAAACTGCAGACAACGCAAGTATTCCCGCGATAACTGCCTCAAAATTTACCTCCACGGATGACACCACCAACTAACCCTAATGAGATGCAGAGTAGGCGTTCCCGTGCAAAAACACACGAAAACACCACTACACCACATTCATAACAAACTGCCAGATCTGCGATGCGAACCAAAAACAGGCGATAAGCCGCGGTAGCAGCAGGGATTCAACACCTGCCTTCTGCTGGTGTTAAGCAGGACGACTACCTGCTGCATGAAAGGGAGCCCAGCCAAGATCCACATCTGAAGACCCACAGATGCCATGGAGACAATGATCATGCAGCTCGGAGACCCATGAGGGCCACAACACCCACAGCCACCACCTCCAGGCCCGCCACCACCCCCAGGACCCGTCCCCCCACCTCCCCCCCGGACCACCACAGTGGCAGCGTACACAAAGACAGCGGACCCACCGTAAACGCAACAGCCTCACAGACCGAACGCCAGAGGAGGACATTTCCCACTACAGGCCCAAAAGGACAACCATTCCCCGCATCCTGATCCACATCGCCCACCTGCTGACGGTACCAACACAGCGCACAACGAACATCCCTCCGCAGACAAAGCTGCCGGCTGTGCTGCACATGTTGGCCTCTGGTACCTTCCACTCCACAACTGCCAGAGTCGGAGGAGTCTCACAGCCAGCCCCATACAAGTTCATCACACCTGTCCTGGATGCCATCATCAGCCTGGTACCCCAGCACCTCCACTCCACCCACACTGCGCAGGAGCAGCTGGAGACCAAGCAAGGCTCCCACGCCATAGCTGGATTCCCTCACGTGTCGGGGGCAATCAACTGCACACATGTACCCTTCGTGCCCCCTGCCGACACTGCACACAACTACCTCAACAGAAAGCACACGCATCCCATGGATGTGCAGGCAATAGTGGACCGCCTGGGACTCCTCAACAATGTCGTGGCCAACTCCCCAGGCAGAGTGCATGATTCCTACATCTCCCGACAGTCCATCATCAACCAACTCTCCCAGGATGGCACCTATGGAAATGCAGTGCTCGTTGGTAAGTCCCAAATGAACTCACCACACACCTCCACCCCACAGTCATGCAACTCACGACACTGGCAATGGGCACGCAGCACAACTACATTCAACATGCCATACAACATGCCAACCGACCAGACACGACAACACGACTCCATTGGGAACCTGGGCTTGCCATGCCCACAACCCAGCCACGGCATGGCACCACAGCCACACAATAGCAGGATGTGAGGAGAGGCTTGAAGCAGGCATGTGCGAGAGTGGCAAGTGACTAATGAATGAGAACCTACCCAATGCCAGGTGTGGCGTGGAGGTGGCGGACAGACTGCAGTGTGCAAACCACGGAAATGGCCATGTGGACATTAACTGCTGGTGCATGGAGTGTAGTGGCCAGTGGACGCTACCATGTCCCCACAGGCTGTGGGGCAGAACGCGGAAATGTCGCACGTTACGTCCCCCCCTGTATGCGCGGGCGGAGTGGGTTGGCCCTGCGTACGCCAGGCCTGCGTAGGGGTGTAAATAAAAAGCCCGTCGCACTGGGCGTGGTCCTCTTTCGGAGTGGCCAACGCGTCTGCCAGGGCGGTGCCTCCCAGCCCGCCACGAGGCCGGCGCTGTGCGCGGCGGGGCCTGCGTCCCTGTGCACCTGCTGCACCCCGGGCCGATGGTCCCCAGACCCGTCATGCCTGGCCCAGCGCACCAAGGAGGCTCCGCTCACCTGCCGACACCGGCGTGTGTCAAAGAGGGCCCACCACGTGCCGGTGCAAGCTCCAGGCCCCAGTCCCGCAACCTCTGCAGCCTCCGCAGACCATCGCTGGCCTCCACGGCACTAGCCCACAGTACTCCTTTCTCATTGACATACTCCACCGGCGTACTCTTCAGCCCAGCTGTTGGCATAAGTTCAACTGAGTCGTGAGTTCTGAATGGCAGTGACCAAAGGTCTGTGGCAGCGTCCACATCACTATACTCCCTCCGATCAGTGAAGCAAAAGTCTGCATCGCAGGCCTGCAACACGTGGTGCCACTAACCCTGTTCAACGCAAGCTGGCAACACGTGGTGCCACTAACCCTGTTCAACGCAAGCCGGCGACA
This sequence comes from Calotriton arnoldi, assembly GCA_963921515.1. Taxonomy (NCBI): domain Eukaryota; kingdom Metazoa; phylum Chordata; class Amphibia; order Caudata; family Salamandridae; genus Calotriton; species Calotriton arnoldi. The sequence continues at coordinate 377,295 of CAWUFW010014652.1, read as the reverse complement.
CGTGGTGCCACTAACCCTGTTCAACGCAACCCGGCGACACGTGGTGCCACTAACCCTGTTCAACACAAGCCGGCGACACGTGGTGCCACTAACCCTGTTCAACGCAAGCCAGCGACACGTGGTGCCACTAACCCTGTTCAACGCAAGCCGGCGACACGTGGTGCCACTAACCCTGTTCAACGCAACCCGGCGACACGTGGTGCCACTAACCCTGTTCAACACAAGCCGGCGACACGTGGTGCCACTAACCCTGTTCAACGCAAGCTGGCGACACGTAGTGCCACTAACCCTGTTCAACGCAAGCCGGCGACACTTGGATGAGGGCTCAGGCCTACACTGCGCTCCACTAGGTCCCACATGTGGAACTGTGTCCTAAGTCTTGAATGGCAGTGACCCCAAGTCCGTGGCAGCGTCCACATCACCAAACTCCCTCCGATCAGTGAAGCAAAAGTCTGCATCGCAAGCCTACGACACGTGGTGCCACCAACCCTGTTCAACGCAAGCCGGTGACACTTGGATGAGGGCTCAGGCCTACACTGCGCTCCAGTAGGTCCCACATGTGGAACTGTGTCCTGAGTCTTGAATGGCAGTGACCCCAAGTCCGTGGCAGCGTCCACATCACCAAACTCCCTCCGATCAGTGAAGCAAAAGTCTGCATCGCAAGCCTGCAACACGTGGTGCCACCAACCCTGTTCAACTCAAGCGGGTGACACTTGGATGAGGGCTCAGGCCTACACTGCGCTCCAGTAGGTCCCACATGTAGAACTGTGTCCTGAGTCTTGAATGGCAGTGACCCCAAGTCCGTGGCAGAGTCCACATCACTGAACTCCCTCCGATCAGTGAGGCCAAAGTCTGCATCGCAAGCACACAACACTTGTCTGTGGGCCCGTGCTGACCGCTGCCCCCGGCCTTCACTGCGGTCCAGTAGGTCCCACATCCAGCACTTAGTCGTGATTCATGAATGGCAGAGTCCATACCAGTGAACGCACGGAGAGGAGTAAGAGGAAGATGCGGTTCAGTCCGGATGAAAGCCAGATCCTCGTTACGGAGGTGACCGAACACTAGCAACAACTGACCTGGTGCCACTAACCCTGTTCACCGCAAGTCCACGTCCCGTGGTGCCACTGAACCTGAACTACGCAGGCCGGTGGGACCATCCAACGTAAGCCGGCGACACTCGGTGAATGGCCCCTGCTGACCGCTGCCTCAGGCCTACACTGTGGTCCAGTAGGTCACACATGTGGAACTGTGTCCTGGGTAAGATATGGAGGAGTCCACACCATTGGACACTCCTCATCGCAGGGGGCATCCCCTATCAGCACTGGTGCCACTGACTCTGTGCGCAATGAGTCATGGGCACTTTCTGGTTGGACTTTGGTGGCGTCTGAGTCCATGGTCTGGGGGTTGTCTGCATCATCATCTGGCTGGGCTGGACTTGGTGTCCGACATGTGTCTGTTCCATTCATCTCCACCATAGTGACTGTTTCTGCGTGGTTCTGCCCTCTGCATCATGCCCTGGGGGTACACCTTCCACTGTCCACCGAGACACTCCGCGACAACCCCCTTTGTCATCTATGAGAACCTGCTCTGCTCTCGTGACCCTGCCCCAGTGCACCGTATGTCAGCGGCCCCTGGCGGTAGGCCCGTGCAGGACGCTGTGCATCCGGGGCCACTAACTCTGTGCAGCTCAAGTCATGGGGCCTTTATGGTTGAATGGGTGTGCCATTAACGATGGACACTGTTGTCGTTTTTGACTGCACCAGGCACTCCATGACGGCTGGTGTACACACACCCCACACACATCCAACACAGGTGTCACTCGACATGTGAGCCTGCTAATAAAAGTGGCCGGGCGCACGTGCCCGTAGCCATTCCCACCATCTAAGCAAGTGTGTCCGTGTGGTCATTATGTCAGCATGATGGGCCGGAGCCCTGCAACATCACAGTGTGCTGTCTTCAGCGGAGGATACCATGTCACCTCAGCAGTGGCTGAGACCTTGGACATGTAGCTTCGCCCGCCCCCCCCTGCATGCACAAGCGGCGTGTGCTGGTCCGGCGTACGTCAGGTCAGCGCAGGGGTGTGATGATTCGGCAGGGGGATCAGGGCGTGGCTCTGGTCTGGCCTTGAGCAGGAAGTGCGGTAAGTGTGTCTTTGTGTTGGGGTGTTGTCGCCACCAGAGCCACAGTAGTCGATGTTGCAATGTAGCATGCACCCGGAGGGCGGGCCTGCACGTACGGGGACATGTAGGAGCGCAAGCCCGCTCGGGGTCTTGGCACATGCATGCCAAGTGTTATGTGTATCAGTCCTGCGGCTGCATGAGTCAGGTGCCTAGCCTCAATAGCAGCGCGATCACAGCCAGCCATGGACTGTACACCTGTGTCCGCCCTGTTCGGACCACTGGCCTACACTCACGTGGCCGCACACCCTCAACGGCCAGCTTCAAGGTGTTGTTGGCATGCCGCTGGACATGCGCGGACCGGCATGACAATGGTGTGCTGTAGGAGTGCACGTGATACAACCGCGCAGCGCACACATGTGTGGGGGCTCGTGGGAGTGAGGAGCAGCTGTGAGGCAATGTAACACGCAGTGAGGCCACTCATGTGCCACATGCTAGGCATATTAGCCATGATTCCCTGGGTCGCAGACATCCCACCCCACCCACGACAGGCCTCTGTACATCTCCTGTATGCATGCAGATGGTGAAGTTACTGTAGGGATGAAAGGTCCTTTGTCTAAACTATCAGGCGGTAGCACATCTGCAGCTCCTAGATGGGACTTGCATGTGCCCAGCACCCCCTGACAGATACAATAGCATTTGCTGGCGACTCCCACACTACGCTCTGCCCGACGTGAGACCAACGTGTACACATCCCACACGCAGAAGTCCTTGGTCGTAGTTAGCGTGCGTGAAATGGCCTTCACACATACTCCCACCACACCCCAGGCCTGCACCCGTTGCACACAGACACTGCTCATTGCTCCGAGCTGTGGCATTTCATCCACAGGACTGGCGCAGGTCAGCACAGTGCCGCTTCAAGCAGAGCCACTGACGCAATGGCAGACCATCCCGGACACATGCTCAACTACAGTCAAGTGGACCCGTACCGTGCACGTCTGCTGCATGTACCGGGCGCACTGCCATTGGCAGTGCTGCGGATCAGTTACCGGCTGAGCTTCCGCCTTGCCAACGTCACCTGCGTTCAGCCTGTGTTGCATTGTCGCTCGTGCATATTCAGGTGGTCCATGGATGTCTGCCTCGCCAACGTTACGGTAGCTGACCTGGATTTCGACGTGTGTGTGCGCCCCCTGTTGGCCCACGACCAGGAGTGTCACCGTGATGCCCGTTTATGGCATGCCTGGATGTTTGGCATGCATGCTGGCAACTGGACCTGGGAGATTGCACGAGTCGTCGTGTGCAGTGACCACATTGAGCCGCTCCCCGATTAGGGTTTCGTGCAAATTGGGGCCAGGGGTTGGATTCAGCACATCTGTCCGGGACAGCTGATGGGTTACGTCGCCGACATGTTAGATGTGGTGGACAACGATCTCTCTTTGGAAATGTTGGCCTACGCTGCTGCACTCGCGTTCATGGACGAGTGACAAGGTACCTGCAGCCAGAACTGCATGTGACCCATTGCACGTGTCCCGACGCCTGGTTGCATGTTGGGGATCTGGTCACATGTCCCAAGACGACAGTGGACATGGCTGCATTGGCCTGGACTCCTGATCCATGCGCGGACAACCAACGCGGGTTGGCAATGACTTGTGTTGGTGATGGAGTCCCCCGGCCTGGACATGGGCGCTTTCCGACGTTCCTCATTCAGACATGCTGCTGCATTGGTCTGCATGTCATGGCACTTCCCTTGGCCGTACTGACACGCAATTGTTGATGACGTTTCCCACGTTCACTTGTCTCCAACTGTGTTGAGTGTTTATTTGTATGCCAATGTGTGTGTCACGGCCTAGCTGGGTCCCTGCCTTACATGCATTGTTACCCCATCAGGGCTGTGGGTTGGTACTTGTGCATTAGCATGTCCCTGTTTCGTGCTTTGCCAGATGCGTATGGCCATTTACCGGCCACAAGCGGGTGCACTTGTGTCCTGTGTTCGGTTGTGCAAATGTTGGTGTCTGTACCACATTGTGTTGGATGTTGGGGTGCTCTGCTTCCTATGTGTGTGTGCTGCATTGTGTGTGAGATGTCCCTTCAGCTCTGATTTGGCTCACCCTTCTCCCTTTCAGGCAGTGTGGTTTTCACTTCTGTGCTTGTACAGTGGTGTGATATTGCCGAGTTGTGTGACTTGTGCTCTTGGTTGGTGTTGTTACTCTTGGGCATGGTTTGTCTGCAGTTGTGCTGTGCTTAATTGTGCATGTGTGCCATTGTACCCATCTCCCCCCGTCCCCCCTGTTCCTGGTCATTCCTCTCCCTGTTGCTGTTGTGTCTGTTGATTTTGAGCAGTTTCCGGTCCCCGACTCATGCCACCATCTCCAGACTGATGTGGTGGACACCATTTCCTCCATGTCATCCAGCTCCTGGTGTGGCGCTGGACTCCCACCTCCGGTGTGCATTTCTGCCTTCTGGTTGTTGGCGTGTTTCTGCTTGTTTGTGCATTTCGCATCATTCCAGCTGTTCTGGTTTTCTTCCATTGTCCTCCTCCGCTCTCCAGCTGCATTCACCTTGTCCACGATGGCCTGCCATGTACAATGTTTTGTTGCCAATGGGGCTTGTGGGGTTGTGTACTAGCTCAGACTGCCTCTATTGTGCTTCGCTGTTGTTTTCTGTTTGGTTTGTCTTTCTTTTTCCTGCTTTTGTTGTGCTTATTCCCGCCTGCCGTATGTGTGTCGCGGGCCTGGAGCTGCTTATCGCTGCTTTCCTCATCGCGAATGGGCTCATCGCATGTTTTTTGGTGGTGGGGTTTGTGTTTTTATCTCCGTCGCAGTGGTTGTATCGCGGACATTGGCCGCATTTTCGGTAAGACTATCGCATGGTATCGCCGTGTTGTGAATTCCAGGTTAACACGGGGTTATTTTCCCGCGATAGACTGCGATGTGTAAAGTTGCGTTAACATTTTTTGGAGATGTTTAGCGCACGTTCTTGTGAATATCCCACATAGAGTTTCACATGTAAGAAGTGTTCCCTCTCTTGTCTCATTCGCCAGAGTGACTAAAGTAGGCAAAACTATTTTTTGAAAACACGGTCTATATTAGATTCTTTAAAAAGAGGGCAATTGTATTAGTTATTACAGCACTGATACATTGTTTGCCGGTGTAATCCACAAATTACTGCACACAAAGGGGCAGATTTACAAGCCCCTTGCGCCACTTTTGCGTCACTGTTCCCATGTTAAAAATGACGCAAAAGTGGCTCAAGGGCCTTGTAAATAAGCCCCGAAGTACTCATGTAAGAAGTGAACGGCGCAAGTGAGACACGTGACAAGATGAAATCAGCAAAATAGGCTCAAACTTTAAAAATGGATACATAAAATAGACAATAAAACCATAATTAATACAGGTCATATTAAGAACTAAGACATGTCAGGATGTATGCTGAGTAGTCAACAGTGTTTCGAGCTATTGTAGTCAAGGTCATCATCGGAACAGGATTACACTTTAATCAGACGCTGCTGTATATAAAAATTTTAATTAGAATTAAGAATAGAGTGAGGGACATAGGAAAGAAAGGGGAGGTTGGTAGGGATGGGACAATACTACCTGTGGATTCAAGTATTGGTACGTCAATCGAGAAGAAATCACTATAGTTGTTTTGTATGAATCAACTTGGGGGTACTTTCAGGGTGTGGCAAAGATTGCACCTGATGGAAAATTATGCACAAAAGTGCAACTGTTTAGAATTTCTGAAACGAAAGGAAGAAAGGAATATGTAATAGGGAGTGGGGCACACCAAAGCAAGAATAGTTGAAGGGAGGGGTTTAAACCCTTGGTCAGGAGGACCTAGATCAAAGGGTCTTACCCGTGTAGACCTATAAGAACGTTTAATCGGTCCGTCAATTTGGGGAAAGAAGGAGTCGGCCTCTGTGGGTCTTGTCTTTTAATTACAACTAGAACAAAGGATAAAGGAAGAATGTAAAAAAAAATCGGTTCGTAGCCAGTGAAAGTATGTTTACATCACAGGTGCCGCCGAATTAAAACAATGCCAAGGATGCAGTCATATTTATGCAGAAGGACCTGTGTGTGAGACTGTAATATGGTTAGAATGGCTTGCAAAGATAAACAAGCATTGGCCTAGCCAATAGGTCTCGCCTTTGGGGCCTTATAAGTGTTTAGCCAGAGGTATTGACTTTGCCAATGTCTTCAAGCTGTGCTGTAGAGAAGTGTGGCTGCTGTGCGGCATGCTGAAAAGTTATAATAAAAAAAGTGTCAGAAGCATTTTTGTTACTTTATATATGACCAAGAAGGCATTATGTAAAACTGAACGACCATATTAAAAAAGTATTTACAATAAAACATTTCCTCAGTTTTCTTTTGTTCTTGCAATGCTGGCAACTTGTTTCTGCCTATTGCAATGGTTGTTTGTTAAAGCTTTTTTTTTGAGGGGGCATAAACAATCGGAGGGTGAAGGTTGGGAACTAGTACCTGTATTATAACACTAGCAGCGGCCAGACGCTAGGGGAGAATCAACAGATGCCAGATTCCGAGAGTAGGCTGAGGTGGTGCTGAGTGATGCTGAGGTGGTAGTGGTGGTGGTGGTGACTGTTGCGGAGACGATGCTGAGGTGTTGCTGAGTGATGCTGTGGTGTTGCTGAGTGATATTGTCTTGGCGCTGAGTGATGCTGTGGTGGTGCTGAGTGATATTGTCTTGGCGCTGAGTGATGCTGTGGCGGCGCTGAGTGATGCTGTGGCGGCGCTGAGTGATGCTGTGGCGACCCTGAGTGATGCTGTGGCGGCCCTGAGCGATGCTGTGGCGGCGCTGAGCGATGCTGTTGCGGCGCTGAGCGATGCTGTGGCGGCGCTGAGCGATGCTGTGGCGGCGCTGAGCGATGCTGTGGTGCTTTGTGCTTTGCGCGAATAAATATTAAAAAAAAAACAGTGAGAGACAAAAATACTGCTAATTAGGCTGTGACTCCCAATATAAAACAAATAGCGATTTAAGGTGAAATCAACCCACCGAAGCAATATTTCTAACTAGACAAAAAAAAGCTTGCATTTCAGTGCTAATCGCTGTTGTTTTTCATGTGACTGTAGTCCAGGGCCCTCAGTTGGTAATGTGAGCTGCTGCTGCGATTGAAACATCAGAGTCCAGAGAGTTAATGAGCCATGATGAGGAAATGAGGAAGAGATAGGAAACCCAGATGCCAGCTGCGCGTGCACGCCATCTTGAACTCAAGCTGGTCGCCAGCCGAAAGGCATTGTTTGCACTTCCAAAACCCACTTACTAAAACTCTCGGCCAGACCAGCGCAAGCGCTGGTGCAGGCCGAGACCTAAAAAGCGTGACTCAAAGGAGGGCACTGACATGACGGAAATACAGCCTGTGGCGTTATCTGTATAATGGCTGTGCATATAACTACATGACAGTGCGGCCACAGAGATGTAACTGCTGGTGTTAGAAAACAGAAATTAATTGCCCCTGGGGCAGGAGACAAAGCGGTGAGTCCGTTCATGTTAGGACTCACCTAAGGAGGATAATGATGGCACTGGAGCTCTTCTGTGTGAAAAATGCCTTGTGGTGCGACTCTTGAACCGAAGGCGTGCAGGTTGTTGCGCAGTGCCGCAAAGGCCTGCTGGGAGTCTTATGTGGGCCTGTCAGGACTGACAACTAGACCGGTGTCAGATTGAAAAAAAAAGGCTGGTGGCCTGGGTAATCTAAAAACCTGGGGGCAGATTTACAAGGACTGGCGCATCTCTGCAAATCAGCAGGGATGTGCCAGAATAGATGCAACACGCAATTCTCTCCTTGCGCCACCACGGATGCGTCGCATTTACAATGTGGCGCACCGTGGCGCAAGGATAGGCAGATGCGGGTCGCATCTTGTGGCGTAAGGGCGGCGCCTTGCTGGAGTCGTGTCACAAGTGCGACGCAACTCCAGCAATGCTCAGGGGCCGCCCATACTTAACGTGGTGCGTCACTCCTTACGCCTGCTTGAAGCAGGCGTAAGGGTTTGACGCAGCGGCATCGTAAAACTGACTCAGTGAAATCTTGTAGATTTCACTGCGTCACTTTTACGAGGCTTTCCTGCGACGGAACGCCCACCCTGCGACGGAACGCCCACATGAAACCTGACGCAGGTTTCATGTGGCGCAGTGCTTTACAACATGACGCATCTCCCTAGATGCGTCACGTTGTAAATAAGTCGCAACGTGGCGCATGGTTTACGCCGCCGCTGCGTCACAGGAGTGATGCAACGGCGGCGCAAATGTGTCGCAAGGGGCTTGTAAATCTGCCCCCCGGAGTCTAGGAAAGGAGTAAAACTATACCGGTAACCCGGGGAAGACCCCCGTTAGGGGGAAGCAGCGCGAAAGGGGACAAGGTCAGAAAGGTACCAATGAGGAGAGGCCGGGGCAAATCGCGAACTTTGGCACACAGTTAGGGGTACATATTTACGCGACGCAGGCCCTGTGGGCCCCACCGCCCCCATGGGCAGCATACCCGATGGGGGGCCAAAATGAGTTCCGGGGGGAATCATGGGGGCAAGTACCGCCGCACCCAGGGGCATGGGGGCCATGGTAGAGATGGCAACGGCCAGGAGCCTCTGCCGGATCTTGCGTTGGAGCAGGGGGCAACAGAGGGGACAAAGGGCCCACCCAGAACAAGGGACAGAGGCAGGGTCCAACGGAAGGGAATGATCATCAAGAAGCGGGGACCACCGGAGGCACAGGGGTTGGGGTTGTCACCCCAAGCACTCAAGGAGAGGGCAGAGCGCCAGGGCCCACAACCAGCCAGGGCAGGGGAAGGGCGGGACCCAGCAGGGAAACCCCCAAGCGAATACATCCACCCGTCCCCGAGCAACCCCCCTACAACAACCAAGCTCCTCGGGCTTGCGAACCTCATCCCACTGACAGTAAAAGAGAGGATCTGGCGTAAGGAGTACATAGACATATTCTCCTTGCTAGAGGTGCGCCAGGTGGGCTTAAACCTGACAGTGCAGGACAAAAAGGACGAGTACAGGAGGGAGAAGCGCAAACCCAGAGTAGACAAGGCAATAGAGAACTGGCTGCGGGCCTTCAGGACTTTAGCTTGCGTATTCATAGAGAAATTCCCCCAGAGCGCGGCATCCCTAATTTTGTACGAGCAAAATGTGCATGAGGAGCAGCAAAAGTACCAAGGGGAAGCATGGCTGAAGTACGACCACGGTTTCAGGGAAAAAATGCAGGTTTGGCCGATTATGGAATGGGACCACCAAGATATGGAGGGCTTCACGACCCACATGGTGAGGGTGAGGGAAGGGCTTGGCAGCCGGGAACCCAATTTTTGCCCCTCAGGGTGTTAAGGGAAATATGAGGGCCAAGGACAGGGGTTCAGAGGGAAAGGTCAGGCTGGTGGAAAAACTGGGAAGACATGTGTGGCTGCATGCTGGAAATACGATATGGATGTGGCAGCCACCCCGCCATGCATTGCAAACAAAGTCAAGGTGCAGGAAACAATAGAGACAAAGGCAGCGCAAAGAAGCAATAGAGGAAGCAGGATGACGATGGGGGAGACAGGGGGGACAGGAAAGGGGCTGCCACTACCCACGCCCATAAATTCAAGGGGACTGATCAAGCTGCTAAGCAGTTACCCAAGAATCAGAGACAGGCAACAATTGGCCGAGGGGTTCACAATGGGGGTCCCCATCCCTTACAAAGGGCCTATGGCCCCGCGGCTTAGCCGCAACCTAAAATCCATACGGGACAACCCAGAGACAGCGAGACAGAAAGTAGGCAATGAAGTCCAGCTAGGGAGGGTAGCCGGTCCTTTTGCTTCCCCACCGCTACCAAACATGATAGTCTCAGCATTAGGGGTGGTACCCAAGAAGGAAACAGGAAAATACCGGCTCATACACCACATATCACACCCACAGGGGGACTCTGTAAATGACTGGTTAGAGCAGGAGAACTGCTCGGTAGCATATGCCTCCTTGGATGACGTGGTAGCACTGATCAAGCAAGCAGGGAGAGGGGCGGTGCTAGCCAAAACGGACATTGAGTCAGCATTTCGCTTACTACCTGTACATCCAGACATTTATCACCTGCTAGGTTTCCAACTGGATGGTAAATACTACTATGACAAGTGCTTACCCATGGGATGCGCCATTTCTTGCGCTTACTTCGAGGCGTTTAGTAGTTTCCTGGAGTGGGAGCTACACCCGGAAGGTGGGCAGCTACACTACCTAGACGACTTTCTTTTCATTGGCAGAGCAGGAATAGGGGAGTGTGCAGACCTTCTCCGACCTATTTATGGGCCTGGCAGGAGAGTTAGGAGTCCCACTAGTGCCGGGAAAAACAGAGGGCCCAGTCACCAAGCTAACCTTCCTAGGCATAGAACTCGACTCAGTGGGTGGGACTTGCAGACTACCAATCAATCAATCAATCAATCAATCACAGAATTTGTAGAGCGCACTACTTACCCGCGAGGGTCTCAAGGCGCTGGGGAGAAAAAAAGGGGGGGGGGTTGCTGCTACTGGTCGAAAAGCCAGGTCTTGAGTAGCCTCCTGAAGGTCAGCAGGTCTTGGGTCTGTCGTAGGCTTAGTGGAAGGGTGTTCCAGGTCTTGGCGGCGAGGTGTGAGAAGGATCTGCCGCCGGTGGTTGTTCTTCGAATGCGAGGGACGGTGGCGAGGGAGAGGTCGGCGGAGCGGAGCTAGCGGTTGGGGACGTAGAAGAAGAGTCGTCTGTTGAGGTAGGCTGGGCCAGTCTTGTGGAGTGCCTTGTGTGTGTGGATGAGGAGTTTGAAGGAGATTCTCCTGTCGACGGGGAGCCAGTGCAGGTTCCTCAGGTGGGGGGTGATGTGGCTGTGGCGTGGTACGTCGAGGATCAGGCGTGCGGAGGCGTTTTGTATGCGTTGCAGTCGCTTGATGAGCTTGGCCGGGGCTCCCGCGTAGAGGGCGTTCCCATAGTCAAGTCTGCTACTGACGAGGGCCTGGGTGACTGTTCTTCTTGTATCTGTCGGGATCCACCTGCAGATCTTGCGAAGCATGCAGAGGGTGTTGAAGAAGGAGGAGGAGACTGCGTTGACTTGCTTGGCCATGGAGAGCGTTGAGTCGAGGATGACTCCCAGGTTGCGTGCGTGGTCGGTGGGTGTCGGGGCTGCTCCCAGTGTCGTTGGCCACCAGGAGTCGTCCAGGCTGAGGGGTTGGAGCCGAGGATGAGGACCTCTGTCTTGTCCGTGTTCAGCTTTAGTCGGCTGATCTTCATCCAATCGGCGACGGCCTTCATTCCTTCATGGAGGTTGGATTTGGCGGCGAGGGGGTCCTTGGTGAGGGAGAGGATCAGTTGAGTGTCGTCGGCGTAGGAGATTATGTTGAGGTCGTGCTGTCTGGCGATGCGTGCGAGCGGGGCCATGTAGATGTTGAACAGTGTTGGGCTGAGGGATGATCCCTGGGGTACGCCGCAGATGATCTCGGAGTCTTCGGATCGGAATGGTGGGAGGCGGACTCTCTGGGTTCTGCCGGCGAGGAAGGAGGTGGCCCATTCCAGGGCCTTGTCTCGGATCCCTGCGTCGTGGAGGCGTGCGCGTAGAGTGCGGTGGCAGACAGTGTCGAAGGCGGCGGAGAGGTCCAGCAGGATGAGGGCTGCGGTCTCACCGTTGTCCAGCAGGGTCCTGATGTCGTCGGTGGCGGTGATGAGGGCAGTCTCAGTGCTGTGGTTGCTGCGGAACCCTGATTGGGAAGGGTCCAGGATGCTGTTTTCTTCGAGGTATCGGGTTAGCTATTTGTTGACGATCTTCTCGATGACCTTGGCTGGGAACGGAAGCAGGGAGATGGGCCGGAAGTTCTTGAGGTCTCTCGGGTCCGCCTTGGGTTGAGTAGGGCGTTGATCTCTGCGTGTTTCCAGCTCTCTGGGAAGGTCGCGGTCTCGAAGGAGAGATTGATAACGTTGCACAGGTGGGGTGCGATGGAGCTGCTGGCCTTGTTGAAGATGTGGTGCGGGAAAGGGTCTGACGGGGAGCCGGAGTGTATTGTGCTCATGGTCTTGATGGTGTCATCGATGTTCACGCTGGCCCAGGCTGGCAAGGGGTCGTGGTCGATGGTGTGCGGCGGGTCTGGTGCATCGATCTTAGTTGGGGTTGTCTGGGTGTTGAAGCTGTCGTGGATGTCGGCGATCTTGCGGTGGAAGAAGGTGGCGAGGGAATCGCACATGGCTTGCGACGGCGGGATGTCGTTGGTGTTGGAGCTGGGGTTGGAGAGTTCCTTCCCGATGTTGAAGAGCTCCTTGCTGTTGTGTGCGTTGTTGTCAAGGCGGGCTTTGAAGGAGATTCTCTTGGCAGACCTGATGAGGTGGTGGTGGTTACGGATGGCGTCTTTGTGGGCTGCGTGGCTGTCCGGTGTCTTATCACTGTGCCATTTCTTCTCTAGTTTCCGGCAGGTACGCTTGGACGCTAGGAGTTCCGGGGTGAACCAGCTGGCTCTTTTGGTGGTGTCACTGTAGGTGAGTTTTTTCAGCGGGGCGAGGGTGTTGGCACAGTCGTCTATCCATCGTCTGAGGTTGCAGGCAGCGTCGTCGGTGTTGGATGTGTCGGAGGGAGGGCTCAGAGCGAGGTTTGCCCGTAGTTGGTCTTCGGTGACTTTGCTCCAGCAGCGGCGTGGGATCTGTTGGGTGCGGTGGTGTGTGGTGGGGTTCTGGAAGGTGAAGTGGATGCAGCGGTGGTCGGTTCAGAGGAGTTCCGTGGTGTGGCTGAAGGAGACGTGGGAGCTTGAGGAGAAGACGGGGTCGAGCGTGTGGCCGGCGGAATGGGTCGGTGTTGTGACGAGCTGTCTCAGTCCGAGGTTGGTGAGGTTGTCGATCAGGGTGGTGGAGTTGCTGTCGTTGTTGTTCTCCAGGTGAAAGTTCAGGTCTCCGAGGAGGATGTAGTCGGTAGAGGTCAGGGCGTGCGTGCTGATGAAGTCGGCGATGGAGTCGCTGAACTGGGGTCGGGGCCCAGGGGGTCTGTAGACAAGGGTGCCTCTAAGGGTGGTGTTGGGGTCCGTGTGGATCTGGAAGTGCATGTGTTCGGCGGTGCAGAGAAAGTCGTCGGTGCTGGTCGAGACCCTGATGGAGTTCTTGTGGACGATGGCGATTCCTCCTCCTCCTCCTACTCCGTTGATGCGGTCTCTGCGGGTGATCTTATAGCCGTCTGGGATGGCTATGGCGATGTCGGGTGCGGAGGAGTCGTTCATCCAGGTCTCTGTCAGGAAGGCGACGTCTGGTGATGATGTGTCGAGCAGGTCCCAGAGCTCGACGGCGTGTTTGCGTGCGGAGCGGGTGTTCAGTAGGATGCATCGGAGGTGGTTGAGGTCCTTCTTGGCGGACGCTTCGGTGGCTCTGAGGCTGGTGTAGCTGCAGTTCCGGCAGGTGAAGGGACCATGAGTGCGTTTCGGGGCGGCCTTGAAGCAGTTGTGTGTCCGTCCGGGGTTGAGAGCGTGGAGTGTGGTGGCATCGTATCGGCGTCGGTCCTCGAGGCTGGAGTGGGGGGCGCACGGCCCAGGGGTTCTGGCACTGGGCGCGGTCCAGGCGCGTACGGGCGCAGACGGGCTTGCCTTAGGCTTGCCTTTGGCGCGCCAGCGCGGCCGCCATATATGGGGAGGTGGGAGGGAGGAGCAGCTGGGAGGCGGGAGGCAGGGGCAGCAAATGGTCAGTCAGGGGGGCGGGGCCGGAGGGGACGCAGCGGCGGGAGCGGAGAGAGGCAACGAGGGGTACAGAAGGCAAAGATGGACACAAAATACGGGGGCAGCGAGGGGTACAGAAGGCAAAGGTGGACACAAAATACGGGGGCAGCGAGGGGTACAGAAGGCAAATGTGGACACAAAATACGGGGGCAGCGAGGGGTACAGAAGGCAAAGATGGACACAAGAAAACAGGGGCAGCGAGGGGTACAGAAGGCAAAGGTGGACACAAAAAACGGGGGCAGCAAGGGGTACAGAGGGCAAAGGTGGACACAAAATACGGGGGCAGTGAGGGGTACAGAAGGCAAAGATGGACACAAGAAAACAGGGGCAGCGAGGGGTACAGAAGGCAAAGGTGGACACAAAACGGGGGCAGCGAGGGGTACAGAGGGCAAAGGTGGACACAAAATACGGGGGCAGCGAGGGGTACAGAAGGCAAAGGTGGACACAAAAAACCGGGGGCAGCGAGGGGTACAGAAGGCAAAGGTGGACACAAAAAACGGGGGCAGCGAGGGGTACAGAAGGCAAAGGTGGACACAAAAAACGGGGGCAGCGAGGGGTACAGAAGGCAAAGATGGACACAAAAAAACAGGGGCAGCGAGGGGTACAGAAGGCAAAGGTGGACACAAAATACGGGGGCAGCGAGGGGTACAGAAGGCAAAGGTGGACACAAAAAACGGGGGCAGCGAGGGGTACAGAAGGCAAAGGTGGACACAAGAAAACGGGGGCAGCGAGGGGTACAGAAGGCAAAGGTGGACACAAGAAAACAGGGGCAGCGAGGGGTACAGAAGGCAAAGGTGGACACAAAATACGGGGGCAGCGAGGGGTACAGAAGGCAAAGGTGGACACAAAAACGGGGGCAGCGAGGGGTACAGAAGGCAAAGATGGACACAAAAAAACAGGGGCAGCGAGGGGTACAGAAGGCAAAGGTGGACACAAAATACGGGGGCAGCGAGGGGTACAGAAGGCAAACGAGGGGAAGCAAAAGGCTAAAACGGGCACAGAGGCAGCAAACAGGGGGGCGAGCTTACCAGCAACAGCAGCGGGTAGGGCACCACAGGCGGAGCTGTGTGGTGGGGGAGCGACCTACCTGGCAAGGTCAAGGGTCGCTCTCCTCACCGCGCAGCGGCTGCCATATATGGGGAGGTTGGAGGGAGGAGCAGCTGGGAGGCGGGAGGCAGGGGCAGCGAATGGTCAGTCAGGGGGGCGGGGCCGCAGGGGACGCAGCGGCAGGAGCGGGGAGAGGCAACGAGGGGTACAGAAGGCAAAGATGGACACAAAATACAGGGGCAGCGAGGGGTACAGAAGGCAAAGGTGGACACAAAATACGGGGGCAGCGAGGGGTACAGAAGGCAAAGGTGGACACAAAATACGGGGGCAGCGAGGGGTACAGAAGGCAAAGATGGACACAAGAAAACAGGGGCAGCGAGGGGTACAGAAGGCAAAGGTGGACACAAAAAATGGGGGCAGCGAGAGGTACAGAGGGCAAAGGTGGACACAAAATACGGGGGCAGCGAGGGGTACAGAAGGCAAAGATGGACACAAGAAAACAGGGGCAGCGAGGGGTACAGAGGCAAAGGTGGACACAAAAAATGGGGGCAGCGAGGGGTACAGAAGGCAAAGGTGGACACAAAAAACGGGGGCAGCGAGGGGTACAGAAGGCAAAGATGGACACAAAAAAACAGGGGCAGCGAGGGGTACAGAAGGCAAAGGTGGACACAAAATACGGGGGCAGCGAGGGGTACAGAAGGCAAAGGTGGACACAAGAAAACGGGGGCAGCGAGGGGTACAGAAGGCAAAGGTGGACACAAGAAAACAGGGGCAGCGAGGGGTACAGAAGGCAAAGGTGGACACAAAATACGGGGGCAGCGAGGGGTACAGAAGGCAAACGAGGGGAAGCAAAAGGCAAAAACGGGCACAGAGGCAGCAAACAGGGGGGCGAGCTTACCAGCAGCAGCAGCGGGTAGGGCACCACAGGCGGAGCTGTGTGGTGGGGGAGCGACCTACCTGGCAAGGTGAAAGGTGATGGACCTCCTGCAGCAGAAGAAGGCAGCTCTAGGTGAGGTGCAACAATTGCAGGGGAAACTAAACTTCGCCACCGGAGTAATCCCTGCTGGGCGCCCCTTCGCCAGACGACTGGCCTGGTTAACAAAAGGGCTGTCAAAGAAACACCACAGGGTGCGTTTGACACTAGGGGTGAAAGAGGACCTAGGGCAATGGGATGAATTTCTGGCTAGGTTCAAAGGTACCCTCATGTGGCGGGAACCCTGGGTGTGGGCTGAGCAACTTGAACTCTACACCCATGCGGCAGGCAGCCATGGCTTTGGGGCTATTCTGGGGACAGCATGGGTGGCGGCCCGATGGCCAGACAGCTGGCATCAGAAAGGGCTAACAGGCAACATCACATTGCTTGAACTATTCCCCATAGTGGTGGCATTTACCTTAAGGGGCAACAAGCTTGCCAACAGGCAGATTATCCTTTGGTCAGACAACCACGCGGTGGTGCAGGCGGTAAACTTAGGGACAGCGAAATGCCCGGAGGTAGTCCAGCTACTGCGGAAGCTGGTCGGCTGCCAGCTGGACGCGAACATAGCCATTAAGGCCAGACACATCGCAGGGCTGGATAACGCAATAGCTGATTCAATTTCTCGTTTTCAGTGGGGCAAGTTCAGGGAGCTGGCACCAGAGGCAGACCAAACCATGACATCATTGCCGGAGGGCATATGGGATATGGTGGACACAGGATAAGGACTCTACTGGGCAACGCTCTGGTGCCCAAGATGAAGAACCATTATAGTAAGTAATGGGCCATCTTCACGGACATAACAGGCACAGGGAAGTGCAAGACATTGGGCAATAAGAAGTAACCGCATTTATCGAATGGGCATTCGGGGGGGGGGAGCGTGTAATGGGCACAGGCACACCTGAGCCCGGCCGCGCACCACACAAGCTAGTAACAGGGGGCGATCCAACTCGGTCTTTCCTCAGTAGGATGGCGCTGAAGGGCTGGGGTAGACTGCAGCCTAAGAGTGGAGATAAGAGGCAGCCCATCAACTTTGCAGTCCTAAAACGGGTGATAAGCGCCTTGGCGGAGGTATGCAACGGGGACCATGAGCGGAAGTTATTTAGGGCAGCATTCGCACTGGCCTTCTTCGGGGCTTTCAGGATCAGTGAGCTGGTCGCCCCAGCCAAAGGAGACCCAGGAACAGCATGCATACACAAAGCGGACCTACAGTTAGGGGCAGGGCACATGGTAATTCATTTGCGCCGATCAAAAACAGACCAATCGGGCAAAGGGAAGTGCACCAGGATTGAGTGTATCAGAGATGAGTCATGCTGCCCAGTATGCTTGATCCGGGACTACATGGGGCAAGTGAGCTCTTCAAAGGGGCCGCTTTTTATGCACAGGGATGACTCCTATCTGAGCCGGTTTTAGTTCATAGCGGTCATGCGGAGGGCCCTAGAGCAGGCGGGTCTCCCACCAAGAGAATTCGGATCGCACTCCTTCCGAATAGGGGCTGCAACCACGCCTGCAGACCTGGGGCTTGGGGCGGCGCAAATCAAGGAGGTTGGGCGTTGGGCATCATGGGCATACAAAAGATACATACGCACCCCCATTTACTAAGTCTTGGCTTTACCTCACCCCCCCTCCTTTCTAGGACCATCGGTGGGTTGCAGGAAGGTGTGTATCGTGGGGCACTCGTACATAACCCGGGCGCAACGGTGGGCGGCAACACGGCAAGAATTCAGAGGGATATGGCTCCGTAATACGGAGGTGACCTGGCTGGGCCAATCCGGGAAGAAGTGGGACCAGATGCTCCCCGTGGTGCAGAGGTCACTCGGGCAAGGCGAGAGGCCAGACGCAATGGTGGTGCACCTAGGGGATAATGACCTGGCGGCCCGGGGAAGGAGAAGCTTACTGGAAAAAATGGTTAACGACCTAGCAGCACTTGTCAGGTTAACCCGCCCGGCAGACATAATATGGTCAGAATTGATAGCACGCAGTGCATGGAGGGGGACTATAGACCAGAGGGTGGTGGAAAAATCCAGATGCAAACTAAACATCGCTACGGCAAAAATATGCAGGGCCAACAGCTGGGCTTTTGTAAGACACAGTCTGATCAACCTGAGGTCCCCGGGATACCACTTGGAAGATGGGGTGCACCTGACTGGAGTAGGCATGGACATGTTCATACTCAACATAGTAGGGGTCCTAGAGCAACTGGGTTTCTCGTGAGTGAGGGCACGGGAGGGGCAAAGGGGGAGCTGCCGCCGATCGTGCAATCATCAGCAGCATAGCGGAAGAAACCCGGACAAAGATCCAAAGGGGAAAGTACCAGAGGCAGAAGAGCCGCTCACACAGTGCCCTTGGCATGCGTCACGGCAAGGACACGGGGTGAACAATTGACAACACACAGCCCAGGCAGAGAAGAAGAAAGGCTCGAACAGTGTCCTTGGGATGCCACACCGCAGGGACACTGGGGAGTAGGTGAAGTGGCCAGCAAGGGCCCAGGGGAAAGGGAATGGCACTTGCAGCCCAGGCCGGTCCTAACAGACGGTCATGAATCGGTAGCAAGGGAAGCCTGGAACCGTGAACACTGAGGCCTTGCATAGGAGGCACCTCGAACAAAAGCTGTGCTGACAAAATGACAACGTCAAGCATGGAAGTAATGCGGGCTAAATTGACATAGATGTTTATGAATGACCAACCAATAAGTTGTGAAATGTGTAATCCATGTGTTGAATGAACTGCAGCCTTTTATACACCATATCTTGTTGTCACAGGAATGACTTTATGGGAGAGGGTCGCATGGGGTAAAGGCGGGAGGAGAGGGGTGAACTCCCCCCCTCCCCCCCCCCAGGGAGGTGTTGGGACACAGGCCGGGAAGGTGAAGCCGGACCCAATAGGGGCCTGTAAGAAACACCCCCGGGGCGGGAACCAACCTCCAAGCCCGCGAAAAGTTGGGGCGAGCCTGATTGGGCGCCCCAGAAAGGAGGATTGGTGGCCAATCAGGGCCAGGAAAGTAAAGTGGCTGGGGGGGTTCAAAGGGGCGTAGGGTCCCCCCTTTTGAGCACAGAAACCCCCCGTCGCAGTGGAATCCCACCTACCCACACCAAAAAGAAGCTGGCGTCACAGCCGCGGAGTCACTGGAAGGGGGGGCGGAAGAACCCGGACAAAGATCCAAGGGGGAAAGTACCATAGGTAGAAGAGCCGCTCACACAGTGCCCTTGGGATGCCTCATGGCAGGGGCACGGGGTGAGCAATTGACAACACACAGCACAGGCAGAGTAGAAGAAAGGCTCGAACAGTGTCCTTGGGATGCCACACCGCAGGGACACTGGGGAGCAGGCGAAGTGGCTAGCCAAGGGTCCAGGGGAAACGGAACGGCACTTGCAGCCCAGGCCGGTTCTAACGGACAGTCATGAATTGGTAGCAAGGGAAGCCTGGAACCGTGAACACTGAGGCCTTGCATAGGGGGCACCTCGAACAAAAGCTGTGCTGACAAAATGACAACGTCAAGCATGAAAGTAATGCGGGGCGTAAATTGACATGGATGTTTATGAATGACCAACCAAAAAGTTGTGAATTGTGTAATCCATGTGTTGAATAAACGGCGGCCTTTTATACACCATATCTTGTTGTCACAGGAATGACTTTATGGGAGAGGGTCGCATGCGGGTAAAGGCGGGGAGGAGAGGGGTGAACTCGCCCCCCCCGGGAGGTGTTGAAGAGAGGGAAGAGAAAGGAACCAAAAGGAATTGGCTTGAAGAAAAAGTACTAAAATACAATGGGTCTCATTTATGAAAAGTGACACATCGCTGCGTGAAAACAGCGATGCGTTACTTTTCATTGCGCCCTCCTTGCGACATGCTGGATGCGTCATATTTATAGTATGACCCATCATTTCGCAAGGAGTTACAGATATGTCATTTTCTGACCTATCTGTAGGCGCAAAAATGACGCATTGCTGGAGTGTGTCACAAAAGTGACGCAACTTCAGCAATGGGTCATTTCACATGGGCAAGTCCCATTTCAAATGTGCTTGCGTCAGTCTTACGCCTGCTGTGAGGCAGGCGTAAGATATTGACGCATTTGCGTCCTAGAAGTGGCGCAGTGAAATCTCATAGATTTCACTGCGTCACTTCTACGAGGCTTACTTGCATCAGAACGCCCACCCTGCATACATTATACCTGGTGCAGGTATAATGTGACGCAGGGGTTTACAAAGTGACGCATCTACCTAGATGCGTCACTTTGTAAATATGACGCAACATGGCGCATTTTTTACGCCGCTGGGGCGTCACAAAAAGTGACGCACTGGTGGCGCAAAAGTGACGCAAGGGCTCATAAATAAGCCACAATATGTGTAACAGCATCACCGTTAGTTTGTTTTTATTTCATTTACAAAGTTAAATCATAGCAATTGGCGAGGCAGCAAAAAGTACTAAAATACAATATGAGGAACAGCATCACCGTTAGTTCATTGTTTTTTCAGTTACAAAGTTAGATCATAGCAATTGGAGAGGCAGCATCAGAAATGTATACACATTTGTAAAATGTTCCATGGTCTTCAAAACAATTTACAGACATGAGAAAAATAATATTAAAAATGAAACTATCAAAAAGGGGAAGAGGGCAGAAGGGGAAAGGAGAGGAGGGAACTGTTTGTGTAATAAATTATGAACCAAGGCACAGATGAAAAATAATGGTAACTTATTAAATAAAAAATTGTTAAACAATAGTCTAAACAAATCTTGTAAATCAGAAAACAAAAAGGACCAAAACCATTAAGTAATGATGCATTATATTACACAATGCGAATTAATATCCGTACCCAGGAAGAACTCAGAACAGTTCAGATTAGCGAAACAGAGTAAACGCACATCGTAATCATATGATGGGGACTAGCCGGCCGGTATATAACTAAGTCATGATAAAGTCACCCTAGTTTGTAGTGTATTGTTCCATTCATCTACGGTATTTAAGCCACGGTTGACTGAATCACATCATGATATCCAGCGGTACTCACATCTGTTAAGGAGTTGCCACCCTGTAGGGGGAGTGTGGGTTTGTCTATTACTTGCCACACCATGTCCATTTCAGAATGGTTTTTGTCTATGTAATGAGAGACAAGAGGGGCAATTTCCTCTTTGCGTCTAAATCAGCTTTTGTGTGGAATAATGTGTTATTTGACCATCTGGGTGGTCTGGCCAATGTATAGTAAGTTGCACGGGCAGCGTATGGAATAAATAACATTAGCTGTGCAGCAATTACTAAATTGTACCAACTGGTACATCTGGTTCCCCACTTTGATATCCTAATCTAATGATTTTGTTCACTTTATTGCTGGATGGACTAAAGGTGGAGACAAATGGAATTTGTGTGTTTTCACGCTTGCGGAGAAACTGTAAATCGAGAAAAGACAATTTGCGAGAAGCTGCAGTGTTGGCAGATAAACTTACCCAACGTGGTTATCCACACTGACTAATCTCTCGGGCACTCAAATGGGCATGGTGCTGCCATAGAGATATTCTCCTTACCCCCAGGCCTAAGCGAGAAAACACATGAATTCCATCCCCGGGTGTCGTGGGGCTCGGTAGTCTGCAAACAGGTGAGCTGTGGCCCCTCAACGGGTCTGCTGCTAATGCGAAGGGTGCCCCCAACTTCCCCACATAGAGCTCTGCATATCACGCCGGTCCGGAGGTTAGGTCGGACCTAGGCTGCTTTGCGTAGTAGTCTAGGAGGGGGGCACCTCTCAATCGAGGCATGCAACCATTGTTTCACTGAGGTCTGTCACCATCTAAGGGACATGGCCTGTAGGAGCCTGTGGGCCTGACCTTTGCCGAACTGCACTGGCCTCAGGCAGGACACTAGTACTGCAAGACACTATGCGTGCACTTGTCCTGGCGACGAGCTGCACCTGAACTGCCCCCGCTCTATCCTTAGGTGCCAGCCTTGTCCCCCACGAGTTAAGAACCTGGGGGCCGGATCAGACTCAGATCAACCTACATGAATTGGTAGTAGCAGACAGCTTGGGCGGGCCGCTCTATCGACTATAGGGTTGGTGGAGTCTGTTGGTGTATATCTACCTGTTGGACTTAAGGGCGCCTGCGTGGCGCTCCTTTGGGGAGGGAGTGATTTGAAGTGCAGGGGCCCTGTTCTTGCATAATAATACATGCCGTCGTCCTCTTTGTTGGCACGCATCCCTCTCAGGTCCCCCCTTCCATTCTTCCCTTAACTATCCATATCTGTTCTTGTCTTCCCTCTTGCTTTCTTTCCTATGGGTCCAGCATAGGACCAGGGACTGGATCGGACCTTGTCTGTACCTGGGGGATCTGCGGAGGACACAAAGGCCGTACCCACCCTCGGGTCATCAGAGGCGCCTGCCATCTCAATGACCGCGTCATGGGTCCATTAGACTCCCTGCTCAACGGGCTTGCATCTTGTGGGGGTGAGTAAGGTTGCCCCCCCCCTTTTTGTTCTACTTTGGGTCCCTATCCTGACCGGCTGCTGTGAAAGGAAATATTGGGCAGCCACAGGACAATAGATGCCCACTGCTCAGCTGTTAGTGATGAGCCGCTTGCATACAATTACCCCATCTGTCCCGACGTGGCCTGCGCTGGAATCTATGGGACCTGTGGAGATGAGCCTGGAGGGCGAGGCTCCGCAATCAGACGTGATGATTAGTGCCAACCTGGACAATGTCCTCCTGGCAGTGGAGAAGATTGGTGCAACACTGGGATTTACGCGGTCCTCCCTTGAAAGCAAGATAGACAAAGTAACCACGGATTTTAACCTACTGCGTGCGAATCAACGTAAACTTACTGACAAACTGCACAGCTCTGAGCTTACACTGGTGGAACTGCAATGTGTCACCAAAGAAACTACAACCTTTATACATTGATGGGGCGTGTGAACGTCCTGGAGGCTAGACTGGACAACACTGAAGTCCGATCCCGCTGCAATAACATTCGGGTGGTGGGACTTCTAGAGGGCATGGAAGGCCGGGATGCTGTGGCCTATGTGGCATCCTGGATACGTGAGTTGGTGCCCCCCATGGCATTGTCACCCCATTTTGTGGTATAGCATGTACACCGTGTGCCATCACGGAGACCACCACCAGGGGCTCATCCCAGGCTGTTTCTGCTTCACCTTCTAAATTACAGGGACCGAGACAGCATACTGCACGAGACACACCAACTAAAAGAAATTACCATAAACAGCGCCACAGTGATGCTCTTTCCAGATTACATAATACATGTACAGAAGCAGTGAAGCTCTTTCCTAACTGTCAAGCAATGCCTTCGGGAGTTAAATATACAGTAGTCGTTGTTCCCGGTGCTCCTTAGAGTGGTGGATAAAGACAATACCCACTTCTTTGATACCCCTGAAGATGCATGGGATTGGAAGGAGAGGGCTGGTCACACCTTCTCTAGACCCCATCCTGCTGGTACTGAGAGGTCGAACGGGGATACCAGGACCCGGACCCGCAGGTGCGGCCGGAAGAGGCACCCTGCTCATTCCCTGCTACCTAAAGCGGTGCCCAACCTGGAACAGGTTATATTGGAGAGGAAAAGGGTGCTGCAGACAGCAGCTGTGATGCATGCTCAAATCCAAATCTCAGACCTAGACACTGACTCAGTGAAATCCTCAAATGAAGATGGTTCCTCCCACATGTGCTCAACCACGACGGGTTCACCAGGGCCGTCAGACGAGACACCACAGACCGCTGATGACATTATCTGACTCAGCTAGACACTCAGCACCATCAACGCTCTGTCTTCATTCCGCTGGTGACCCCTGACGTCTATCACGGCCGCAAGTACCAACAGGTAATGCCTGCCTGGTCCACAACGGCTGGGCCCACGTGCGCCCGGACGTATAGGCCAGGCCGCCGCACTGTTACATAGTAAACTTGACACTCAGAATGGCGAACTTCATAGCTGGTGCATCATAAGCCTTACACATGGGGTACAGGGAACTAAAAAATCTACTTTGCTACACAAGCTCCTCTTTCTCTCACTGCGATTTTTGATGAGTTGCTACATGTTTAAATTGTTCTCCCCTCCTTATTTTTTTTCCATCACGGAAGTCTCGCCCTCTGTTGACTGGCCCCTCACATGCACATCACGCACAGCGTCCATCAGTCCTTTGATACCTCACACAGTTGCATTGCACGTTGAACTGAACCCTAGCTCAAGAATGGCTAATACTAATATTATCACATGGAATGTGAGGGGCATGCACACACCATCACGCCGCTTCTCGGTCTATTCCTACCTGAAATGCAGATCTGCTCACATGGCTCTCCTGCAAGGGACCCACCTGACGCCCCCGGAATATGACTGACTTCGCCTTCGCTGGCGTGGTCAGGTGTTTGTCACCGTATATTCCTCTTATGCCAGGGGGGTACTGATCTGGATACGGACAGGGACTCCTTTTGTGGCAGTGGAGCTGAAGGTAGACCCAGAAGGAAGGTATACCCTTATAAGATGTCACCTCAATGGGCTACAGCTCGTGTTGGGGGTGATATATGCTCCTAACTCAGACCAGGCGACATTTCTCTGAGGTCTATCTGCACACTGGCCGAATGGAACAAAACTCAATGGCTGATAGGTGCGGATTTTAATGCTGTCCTCGAAACTACACTAAATCGCTCATTTCCCCCCTAACGCACACAGCCTCAGTCTCGAATGCCCGCACACTGAATGACTGGCTGCATCATTGGTCACTAGTGTATATATGGCACTCACTCAATCCCAACACAAGAGTATACTCACACTTCTCTGCACCTCATGGTCTACATGCTCGTATCGACCGCATAGTGGGGTCGCCAGCGCTCTTTCCCATGTTAATCCTCAATTGCTACAATTACAGGCGGAAGCAGTGCTGCAGGCCATACCCACATGGCGTCTCCAACCCTCTGCCCTGCAAGACCCACCATTCCAGGAACAGTGGGGTCTGTATCAGCTGAATTCTTTGAACTCAATGAGGACTCCAAAAGTAAGAAACTCATTGAATGGGAGGTCTACAAAATAACCATTGGAGGGCTTTGCCTGGGTCTTAGTTGGAATATACACAAACATCTTGATGATGCCATAGTAACAATCGAGCGCAAACTCATGCAGCTGGAGACGCGGACAGTGACAGGGCCGGACTGTGCACCTCAACTGGAAGCAAAACGTGAGGAACATGCTGCTCTTCTAGTGCGCCTCAAGTGCCTAAACTATGCAGCACATTCTGCACGCACGTATGCGGTATCGGATCACGCGGGTCGCCTTATGGCATGGCTTATACGCCAGGAGCAGGCTCACCATCCTATGCAAGCCTTGCAAGATCGTACGGTACGGCTAATGCATACGCATTGTGAAATCCACGCTGCACTGACTCAACACCACAGCACTCTGTATGCCTCGATTGATACCTTAGATAATAACCGTTGTGCAGCCTTCCTTTCTCAGCTGCAGCTCCCTGTCATCACCCCGCTGCAATGCATAGAATTAGAAGAGCCGATTTCACTTTTTGAAATTCATGAAGTCGTCTGATCACTAGCGTTGGGTAAGACCCCTGGCCCCCGCCGGCCTACCCACCGAATTCTATAAGACATACGCGCACACATTAATCCCGCAACTGCACGCATTGTACAACACTGCGCTCGAGGCCGCCATGCTGCCCACTTCACTGCATGATGCTCTGCTTGTTTCTCTGCCCAAGCGAAACAGGGATCCTGCTGATCTAGGAACTAATCGCCCGCTTACCATGTTAAAAACGCATTATAAAATCCTGGCTAAGATACTTGCTGACCGCCTGGCACCACTGGTCCCAAACCTGGTGCATGCTGACTAGAATGGCTTTGTTCCATCTCATAGCACCTCGTGAAGCCTGAGGTGCTTCTTCAGGGTCTCTACCTATTCCCCCTGCAAGTGGCCTTACTCTGGGCGTCTGGTTCTCGATCTTGAGAAGGCCTTCGACTCCCTGGAGTGGGACTTCCTGTTTGCTGTCTTGACCAAATATGGAACTGTGGGAAGTTTCCTTCGCTTGGTCCGCTTGCTGTACACAATGACGACGGCCAGGGTGAAGTCTGGCCCCTACATCTCCGCTCCAATACCGATACGCTGCAGAACCCAACAGGGATGTTCATTGTTCCCACTGCTGGTGATTGAGCCACTCGCGGCTGCAATTTTGGGCACAAGGAGTGGACTGGGAAATCCCCCTGGGAGATGGCACACATATAGTATCGCTCTACGCAGACGGTATTCTGGTATATCTCAGAGATGCACAGTCGATTCCAATTGCTTTAGCCCAAACGCTCACTGACTTTTCAGATCTCTCTGGCCTTTGGGCCAATTGGAGTAAGTCATGTCTCTACCCCTTTGCTTCAGGGCACCCAGACCCAGCTCTCACTCTCAAATGGGATAGCATCAGGTGGCAGCCTGACAACTTCCGTTATCTAGGAGTCCGAATATACCATCAGCAACTAAAAAAGGTGGCACTCCCCAGGCTACTATATTTCTTGGCCAACCTGCCCATGTATATCCCGCCCTCCCTTTTTCGTGTGTTTGAACGGATGATAAGAGAATTCATATGGAGCAATTCCCGCTGCCCAGTAGCCCTTACCAAACTATACTTGCCAACTGATGGGGGAGGGTTGATGGTCCCTAATATGGAACAATATTATCTTGCTTCACAGCTGCAGTGGGCAGCAAGGTGCTGGCGGGACTTCAGTTATACGACACTGCCGCAGTCTCCCCACCCTGGTCAACAGCATCAATAATTCAGCAATTCCACCCCTGCACAGAATACCCGAGCTGCTACTTTTGGGGGTTGCATACCAATGTTTCCGTAGAAGTGTCTATATCAATCAATCAATCAATCATAGCATTTGTAGAGCGCACTACATACCCGTGAGGGTCTCAAGGCGCTGAGGGGGGGAGGGGTGCTGCTACTGCTCGAAGAGCCAGGTCTTCAGGAGTCTTCTGAAGGTCAGCAGGTCTTGGGTCTGCCGTAGGCGGATGGGGAGGGTGTTCCAGGTTTTGGCGGCGAGGTGGGAGAAGGATCTGCCGCCGGAGGTCGCTCTTCGGATGCGGGGTATTGTGGCGAGGGCGAGGTTGGCGGAGCGAAGCTGGCGGGCGGGGGTGTAGAGGCTGAGTCGTCTGTTGAGGTACGCAGGTCCGGTGTTGTGCAGTGCCTTGTGTGCGTGGGTGAGGAGCTTGAAGGTTATCCTCTTGTTGACGGGGAGCCAGTGCAGGTTTCTCAGGTGAGGGGTGATGTGGCTGCGGCGAGGGGTGTCGAGGATCAGGCGTGCAGAGGCGTTCTAGATGCGTTGCAGCCGTTTCAGGAGTTTGGCAGAGGCTCCAGCGTAGAGGGCGTTTCCGTAGTCCAGCCTGCTGCTGATGAGGGCCTGGGTGGACGTTCTTCTCGTTTCGGTGGGGATCCACTTGTAGATCTTGCTGAGCATGCGGAGGGTGTTGAAGCAGGCGGAAGAGACGGCGTTGACCTGCTTAGTCATGGAGAGGGTGGAGTCGAGGATGACTCCTAGGTTGCGTGCGTGGTCGGTGGGTATTGGGGCTGCTCCCAGTGCGATCGGCCACCAGGAGTCGTCCCAGGCCGAGGGGGTGGATCCGAGGATGAGGACCTCCGTCTTGTCAGACTTCAGCTTCAGTCGGCTGTTCCTCATCCATTCGGCGACGGCCTTCATTCCTTCTTGGAGGTTTGTTTTGGCGGTGTGGGGGTCTTTGGTGAGGGAGAGAATCAGCTGGGTGTCATCGGCGTAAGAGATGATGTTGAGGTCGTGCAGTCGGGCGACGTGGGCGAGTGGTGCCATGTAGATGTTGAACAGCGTTGGGCTGAGGGATGAGCCCTGGGGTACGCCGCAGATGATCTCGGTGGCCTCGGAGCGGAAGGGGGGGAGGCGGACGCTCTGTGTTCTGCCGGAGAGGAAGGAGGTGGTCCAGTCCAGGGCCTTCTCTTGGATTCCGGCGTCGTGGAGACGTGTGCGTAGTGGGTGGTGGCATACCGTGTCGAAGGCGGCTGACAGGTCCAGGAGGATGAGGGCCGCGGTCTCTCCGTTGTCTAGCAGGGTCCTGATGTCATCGGTGGCGGCAATGAGGGCAGTTTCGGTGCTGTGGTTGCTGCGAAACCCGGACTGGGACGGGTCCAGGATGCTGTTCTCCTCGAGGTAGCGGGTCAGTTGTTTGTTGACGGTCTTCTCGATGACCTTCGCCGGGAACGGGAGTAGGGAGATGGGCCGGAAGTTCTTGAGGTCCTTGGGGTCCGCCTTGGGTTTCTTGAGTAAGGCGTTGATCTCGGCGTGCTTCCAGCTATCCGGGAAGGTTGCTGTCTCGAAGGAGATGTTGATGGCTTTCCGGAGATGGGGTGCGATGATGGTGCTGGCTTTGTTGAAGATGTGGTGTGGGCATGGGCCTGACGGAGATCCGGAGTGGATGGTGTTCATGATCTTGATGGTGTCGTCGTCGTTTATGTTGGCCCAGGAGAGCAGGCGGTTGGTGCGGATGTTGGTCGTGGGGGCGGGGATCTCAGTGGTTGTCGGGGCGATCGTGGTGTTGAAGCTGTCGTGGATGTCAGCGATCTTGCGATGGAAGAAGGCGGCCAACGAGTTGCATAGGTCTTGCGAAGGTGGGATGTCGTTGGTGTTGGAGCTGGGGTTAGAGAGTTCCTTCATGATGTTGAAGAGCTCTTTGCTGTTGTGTGCGTTGTTGTCTAGGCGGTCTTTGAAGGAGGCCCTTTTGGCGGATCTGATGAGGTGATGGTGTCTGCGGGTGGCGTTCTTGTGGGCTGCGTAGCTGTCCGGTGTTTGTTCGCGGTGCCAGTTCTTCTCTAGCTTTCGGCAGGTTTGCTTGGAGGCCCGGAGGTCTTCAGTGAACCAGCTGGCTTTCTTGCTGGTGTGGCTGTTGGGGGGTTTCTTGAGCGGTGCGAGGGTGTTGGTGCAGTCGTCGATCCACTGTCTGAGGTTGCGGGCGGCGGTGTCGGGGTCGGTGGGGTCGGCTGGTGGGCACCGGGCTAGGGTGGTGGTTAGCTGGTCTTCGGTGACTTTGCTCCAGCAGTGGCGAGGCATCAGTTGGGTGCGGTGGTGCGTGGTGGCTTTCTGGAAGGTGAAGTGGATGCAGCGATGGTCGGTCCAGTGGAGTTCGGTGGTGTGACTGAAGGTGACGTGGGAGCTTGCGGAGAAGATGGGGTCAAGCGTGTGGCCAGCGGAGTGGGTGGGAGTTGTGACAAGTTGTCTGAGTCCGAGGTTGGCGAGGTTGTCGATCAGGGTGGTAGAGTTGGTGTCGTTGTTGTTCTCGAGGTGGAAGTTCAGGTCCCCGAGGAGGATGTAGTCCGTGGAGGCGAGGGCGTGAGGGCTGACAAAGTCGGTGATGGAGTCGCTGAACTGTGGTCGAGGTCCGGGGGGTCTGTAGACGAGGGTTCCTCTGAGGGTGGTGTCGGGGTCGGTGTGGATCTGGAAGTGCAGGTGTTCGGCGGTGCTGAGGGTGTCGTCGTTGTTGGTCGAGACTCTGAGAGTGTTCCTGTGGACGATGGCGATTCCTCCTCCTACTCCGTTGGTGCGGTCCCTGCGGGAGATCTTGTAGCCTTCCGGGATGGCAATGGCGATGTTGGGTGCCGAGGAGGGGTTCAGCCAGGTCTCCGTCAGGAATGCGACGTCAGGGGAGGTTGAGTCGAGTAGGTCCCAGAGTTCGACGGCGTGTTTGCGGGCGGAGCGGGTGTTGAGAAGAATGCAACTGAGGTGGTTGGGTTTGTTCCTGGTCGGCGGGTTGTTGGGCTGGGTGCTGGTGAAGCTGCAGTTCCGGCAGGAGAAGGGTCCTTGGGTGCTCTTCGGGGTGGCCAGGAAGCAGGTGCGTGATCGTCGTCCGGTGTTGAGTGCTTGGAGGGTGCTGGAGTCGTAGCGGAGCCGGGCATCGTGGCGGGCGCGGGGACCAGGGGTTCTGGCGCTGGGCGCGGTCCAGGCGCGGACGGGCGCAGACGGGCTTGCCTTAGGCGTGCCTTCGTCGCGCCAGCGGCGCGCTCGCTGTGCGCGGCCGCCATATATCGGGAGGTGGGAGGGAGGAGCAGCTGGGAGGCGGGAGGCAGGGCAGGGGCAGCAAATGGGCGGTCAGGGGGGCGGGGCCGCAGGGGACGCAGCGGCGGGAGCAGTGAGGGGCAACGAGGGGAACAGAAGGCAAAACGGGCTCAAAAACACGGGGGCAACGAGGGGTACAGAAGGCAAAAATGGGCACAGAAATACAGGGGCAACGAGGGGAACAGAAGGCAAAACGGGCTCAAAAACATGGGGGCAACGAGGGGTACAGAAGGCAAAAATGGGCACAGAAGGCACAGAAATACAGGGGCAACGAGGGGAACAGAAGGCAAAACGGGCTCAAAAACACGGGGGCAACGAGGGGAACAGAAGGCAAACAGTAAAGGCAAAAAAGGCAAACAAGGATACAATAGGAGGCAAACAAGGATACAATAAGGCAGACAATAACGGCAAGCAAAGAGATACAAACCTACGGCCTACCACTGGCCACCAGGGATGAGGCGCAGGTGGTAGCCTGCGGGTGGAGGAGGGCCTCGAACTTCCTCAGCAGCAGCAGCTGGGGCAGGGACACACAGGCGGAGCTGTGCGGAGGGGGAGCGACCTACCAAGCAGGGTCAAGGGTCGCTCTCCTCACCGCGCAGCGGCCGCCATATATGGGGAGGTGGGAGGGAGGAGCAGCTGGGAGGCGGGAGGCAGGACAGGGGCAGCGAATGGGCGGTCAGGGGGGCGGGGCCACAGGGGACACAGCGGCTGGAGCGGGAGCGGTGAGGGGCAACGAGGGGAACAGAAGGCAAAACGGGCTCAAAAACACGGGGGCAACGAGGGGTACAGAAGGCAAAAATGGGCACAGAAGGCACAGAAATACAGGGGCAACAAGGGGAACAGAAGGCAAAACGGGCTCAAAAACACGGGGCAACGAGGGGTACAGAAGGCAAAAATGGGCACAGAAGGCACAGAAATACAGGGGCAATGAGGGGAACAGAAGGCAAAACGGGCTCAAAAACACAGGGGCAACGAGGGATACAGAAGGCAAAAATGGGCACAGAAGGCACAGAAATACAGGGGCAACGAGGGGAACAGAAGGCAAAACGGGCTCAAAAACACGGGGGCAACGAGGGGAACAGAAGGCAAACAGTGAAGGCAAAAAAGGCAAACAAGGATACAATAGGAGGCAAACAAGGATACAATAAGGCAGACAATAACGGCAAGCAAAGAGATACAAACCTACGGCCTACCACTGGCCACCAGGGATGAGGCGCAGGTGGTAGCCTGCGGGTGGAGGAGGGCCTCGAACTTCCTCAGCAGCGGCAGCTGGGGCAGGGACACACAGGCGGAGCTGTGCGGAGGGGGAGCGACCTACCAAGCAGGGTCAAGGGTCGCTCAACATTGCCATATGCACCAGCACTGCCTCTGCAGGGCATACTGAGCGGTAGCGAATCCATGTCTCCTACAGAACTGTCGGTCTGGCTGGAGGCGGAAATACACATGCTCAGTGACCTATACTCAGACGGTAACCTACTTCCTTAAGACACACTGACAGAAATAAATAATTTACCTACAGGCCAGTTTCTATTGTACAACTTTCTGCTCACTGCACTGGGTAGCAAATGGGGGGACATGGTCATGGAACACAACATGCACATAACTATCCAGTATCTACACGTCATGGGAAGGGGTAGGCATTTCACCAAATGGCTCGCTGACTCATTACGTCACACACAGGGGCGACACTAACACCTGTGAGACAACACTGGGAAGCAGACAGACAGCAACACTTTATTGATAGGGAGTGGGCTGAGGTGTTGAGTAGCCCCACATACATCCCCCGCAACGCTCGGTTCCGCCCTATCCAGCATTATATAATACCCCGAGCATACCTCACCCCAGCCAAAATAAACACATTTTTCCACTGTGCGGATGCCGCCTGTCCTAGATGCCAGGCTGCTGATGCTGACCTCCTCCACATGATATAGGCCTACCCATCTATGCATCCTTAATGGCATTTGGTCTGCACTGCTTTATCTGACTGCACTGTTCGCACCCTATCACACACTTGGGAGGAGTATATACTGCACCTATACCCCTGAAGCAGGGTCTATTTTTACCATATAGTGCCCCAGGCCCATTCTGTCTACATCTGAAGCATGAGAGTCTCAAATGTCCCTGCCAGCCCATAGACAGGGTTGTGCTAAAATTGTCCACACGGCTTTGAGCGTCTACAGAGGGAGTAGGCCCCATGCCCTCCTGTAACCTCAGATGTATCTCTCCTATGAAGGCCAATAACCTCAGGTCACTGTCTGATGAACAAGTCTCTGAGCCCCTGTCCTCTGCTTGTACATCTTTCTGAACATCGAGAAGATGTAGCAATAACAGGATGCATCCGTCATCTAGAAGAACAAGATGGGGTAAGAGTAGGAGTGTGGGCCAACTGGGACTTTCTGCAGCTTCTCACCTGATGTTTTGCTAGCTTTGGAAACTAAGACAGCGACATGGCTTAAAATAAACAATAACCTTATAAGGAGCTTCCCCTTTAAAGCTTCCGAGAAGTGACGCAAATTGTTTTCAATAAAATGTTCAGCTTTTGTTATGTTCTGTGGTAAAAACCCCTGCTAAAGTAAGACTTTGCGGTCAATAGTTCCTCATTAAAACTGTATAAAAGAACTGCTTACTGTCCAACTCGTTGACCACCTCTCACAGTGTATTTCACGATTGAGGTGGTCCCGGCTAGCTGATTTATTTAACATTAGATAAGGCCTTATTGTATTTTGATATTCAATTTCTCTCTCTCTCTCACTCTCTCTTTGAATTGCCGTGATTTTAAACTTGCCAAGACTACATGTTTTTCCTCTTGATCAGTGATGTGTCTTTGACACTTGTTACTCGTTAGATTGTATGGTGTAATTTTTGATTAGTGATGTGTCTTTGACATTAATTGTTTAGTTTTTTAAATAAATAGTGTCACTCCTGACTCAATTCCTGCTTCTCAGAAGTGTGTCTTGTTATTTCAGATAACACATTCAGTGTTAGTTTCTGTGTGGTGAAAACGACCCTCCAACACCCCAGAAGTAAACGACAGAGAGTAGCCTCTTTCTTCCTTGACCTGGGTATACTAGCAGCCAAGCGCCTGATTACAAAGCGATGTAAATCGCCCGACCCTCTTACCTTTTTGGCCTGGAGACAGTACTTACTGGTGTGGGCTAGGGCCAAGGGTGCGACACTGCGCACTGAGGACAACTTTGACCTTTGTAAAATCCCCATAGCAGCGCGTTGGGATGCTATACTGCATGACTTTCAGGGCGCTCTACCAGGAGATATGCAAGTTTCAGTTCCCGCATCCCCGGCGGACCCAGATACTGAAAGACCTGGATCCACTGATGCACTACTGAGGTAGACGCGCGGTTGGTGGTTGTGGCCCATGCCCCAATTCATCACGGCCTCTCCATAATATTTGGAGCTGCAAAACTGCATGAGGTTTTTGCCACTAAAACAAGCAGGGGTCAGTCAACGTCCAAAGGGGTCACACTCCTCCCAGTTCTTTTTGTTTGTCCACCCTTTATTCTTCCTTCCCCTAATGCCATGTAAAGAAACTACTTGCCTCACTCATGCTGGCTGTGGTGGGGGTGGGTACTCCCAGCCCACGCAAGATCAACATAACTGTGTGGATGAGTCACCCCTACTATGGATCCAAGTCAGCACTGGGCTCACCATGTAATGAACAAAGTATATGCATTATGTTGGATATCATAAGTACGGCACTGGTGCTCTCAATGATGAACTCATCTCTCGCGAAGAGGCCTGCCCACTCTCTTAAACACTTGCATGTGATAATATTATATCATATATAGTTGCACTCAAGCAAATTGAGAGGTGAGACATAATGTACGAAGGGCGCACCGAGGTTATGCTCAGCTTTCTCTTTCTTCTCCCCCAGTTCATCTGTTTATTGATAGGTGCACAAGTGGCATCACTGCCATGGAATAATAGATGTAAGGCAAAGTTTAACCCAACCAGTGAATTGCAACTGGCCATCCTTATAAGCGCTCTTAAATAGGTGTCTCTTTCTTTACAGCTAACTGGGAAACATCCTTTACCACGAAACCATTACAACGCGGTATGGTTACATCGTGGTTTTCACAACGAAAGTAGTTACATCGACTTGCACTGGAGGGCGCTCTAGACTAAGGAATAGTGTGAATTACTATTCCAACACCTTCCCTACTGTACGTAGACTGGAGTTGGAATAGTAATTCACACTAATCCTAAATCCAGCGCCCTCCAGCCCAAGTCAATGTAACAACTTGCGTTGTTAAGACCGCAATGTAAGATACCGCGTTGTGATGGTACGCGTTGTATCATCATACATTGCAGCTAACTGCTCAATGACGCGCATTGTACATCATATGTCTACGTTCTGTCCTAACATGCACTATGTAGTGAATAATATCAGATGTGTAAAATTGCACAAATGTTTGTACCAAAAACCAATAAACAGATTTAAACAAAACAGATGTGAGTGCAGCTGGATATCACAATGCGATTCAGTCAACCCTGGCTTAAATACCCTGGATGAGTGGAACAAAACATTACATAATTAGGGTGACTTTATCATCACTTAGTTATATGCTGGCCAGCCAGTCCGCTTCATACTATTATGATATGCGTTCACTCTGTTTCTTTCATCTGAACTGGACTGTGTTCCTATTGGGTACGGATATTAATGAATACGTCTATGTACTTTGTGTAATATAATGCAGCATTAATTAATGGTTTTGGTCCTTTCTGTTTTTTGATTTACAATATTTGTTTAAGTTATTGTATAACAATTTTTTGTTCAATAAGTTAGCATTATTTTTCAGCTGTGCAGTGGTTCATAATTTATTTCACAAACTGTTCCCACCTCTCCTCCCCACTTATTCTTCCCCCTTTCCCCTTCCTTGAAGGGGAAAGGGGGAACACACCATCCCACTCCAGCAAGGAAGAAGGCACGTACTCGAGGATGTGCGATATGGCTTTCTTTATTGTCACGGGTCTCACTCGACCCCGAGACTGGAGAGATGCATTTCGGCTTTGTAGAAGCCTTTATCAATCTGATATATATATATATATATATATATATATATATATATATATATATATATATATATACACGTCTGTCTGTGTGTACATTTAAAATACTATTAACCTATGACTAATAAAATAAAATATTACAGCACATTAACGCAACCAATAATTGTGTACTATCTTTATGTCCGCACTCGGCCAGATCTCTGCCCTGAGTACAGACATAAAGATAGCATTCACAAATGCCATTTGTGAACTCCCAAAGTCATAAACTTAGACATTTGGTCTAAGTTTAGACCAAACGTCTAAGTTTACCTTTGTGAATTGGGCCCTTAGTGTGCTGGCTGACTGATAGAGTCCAGCCTGCTACCACAGACAAGTTTCTGACTCCTTGCAGGTGAGAGCCCGCACTTTGAGAGATCAGGAACAATGCCTGTCTGGCGGAAGGTGATCACACCTCCTCCAGCATGATGGCTAGTGAATTTAGCATATCAAGGCCAGGGCCGGACTAACCGTACTGGGC
Organism: Calotriton arnoldi; assembly: GCA_963921515.1. Lineage (NCBI taxonomy): Eukaryota > Metazoa > Chordata > Amphibia > Caudata > Salamandridae > Calotriton > Calotriton arnoldi. The sequence goes on along the minus strand of CAWUFW010014652.1, from coordinate 341,882 downwards.
ACAGACATAGCTGACATCTATGTCTCTGATTTTGAGAGGAAGTTCGTCTATGATGCCCTTAACCCGTTTATGTCAAATATTTCCTGTTGGCTCAGGTACATGGACAATGTTTTTCTCATTTGGAGAGGTAGTCATGATTTATTACTTCAATTTCATGACTGAATTAATTCCAGAAACCCACATCTCAAATTCACACTAGAATCTGACAATAGTTCTATGAACTTTCTGGACATCTCTATCAGAGTAGACAGTAACAACCTTCTATATACAACTCTGTACACCAAACCTACAGCAAGAAATACGCTGCTGAAATATAATAGTCATCACCCACAGGCGCTTAAGGATGGGCTCCCCTTCGGGCAGTTTCTGCATTTACGCAGAAACTGCTCCCGAAGGGAGGACTACTTCCTGGAGGCTAAAAAACTGAAAGAGAAGTTAAGACTTCGGGGTTATCCCGGGAAACTACTGAGGAAGTCATTAAAATGTGCATGGTATAACAACCGTGATGCTTTACTTGAAGTAAAGAGTAAACCCACACAACCTCAGTTAGTTTGTGTAACCACTTTTGGAACTGCCACCAACAGTATTAAAAGAATAGTCAACAAACACTGGTCTTTATTATCAGGACGTCCAGAGTTGACCCAGAAACCCCTGTTTTCATTCAAAAGGGGTTCTAACTTGAGGGATCGACTAGTGCATGCATATGAGACATCAGACTCACATATTGTTGACAACATGAGACAACTCACTCCGGTAGTGGGACACTTTAAATGCAATTCGTGTGCAGCATGTAGCACCACCAAGACTACTAAGAGCTTTGAGCTCAATGGACACAAATACTCCATCAAACATTTCTCCAACTGCAACACGAGCAATGTGGTGTATTGTGTACAATGCCCATGTGGCCTATACATAGGCAAAACCACCCAAATAGTGAAGAAACGAATCCTCCAACATCAATCACGGATTCGGTGTAGAGTTGAAAATGCGCCTCTAGTAGAACATTACAGCTGTGTTAAACACTCAGAAAAAGACATGATATGGTGGGTCGTTGAAGTAGTGAGACCTACAATTAGACAGATGAATGTTGACAGAAGTCTGACTCTAAAAGAAAACCAATGGATAAGCCGTACTGATAGCATCACCAGAGGCTTAAACTCAGCCAATGAATGGCATACTTTGGCCTGTATTTAACATCAGTGACTCTAACATGTTTTGATCTTTTTGTTTCTGTCAACATGTCTCCTTGCTGGAAATGAACAATTCTGCTATGTTAAGGTCTGATTTGATGACTGCTGATAAACCATTGGACATAACGACTCCTTATCATTTTATTGTATGTGCAAATGCATCTGTATTAGTAAGACAGCAGCATAGATATCTTAGACTCCACGTCTCAATGGAATTTTTTAATTTTTTATCTTTTTCATTTGTAATCACTTTTGGTAAAACTTGACACAATGATTCCTTGACTTATTACCATCCTCTTATTTATGTATATGTATGATCTGTTACCATTGAATTGTCTATATATATATCATTTATACAATTATAGAATAGCATGCATCTTTGATATTACACGACTTAATGATGTCGTGATTTGTAACTATTCGAATGTAAGAATTTGAAAGAATGATTTGAGATACTATACATAGTCAATATCTAACTTCCACCTGTTACTTAGATATGTATTTTAGGAATAGAATGAGTACGATTACTAGTAAGTTGTGTTGTAATGTTTTTCAATATAAGTTTTAACAGAATGCTGACTAATGTATCGTACTAAATATTTGACTGTGAAGGCTGTTGTTACTTATTGTCGCAATGAGGTATTACTGAATCACCTATTGCACATTTGATATATTGGCACCTTACTGTTTCATTCCTTTTCACACTCTGGGTGTTCTTTTACGAGCTGAAAATGTTCTTTGCCGTGGTTTATAGCATGGTTACTTAATAATAGATAATTGTTTATCTGTGTACCACATTACTTTGACTTTTCTTTGCCAAGATGTTTACATGGCACTACTCAAGAAACAGGACTAGTGCATTGCAAAATGGCGGCCGCCTTTTCCTTAGACGATCTGTCACCATTAGAGTCTGTCGTCGACTCTATGAACTTTCAATCTTCACACAATTATAAAAATGCTCCCGCCCGAATGCTCAGGTTATCGGCCGGTAACTGTGTGTAAGATGCGTGGAAGATTACGAGTTAGCTCTTAACTCGGTAAGCGATACCTTTCTTTCCCCGTCTAGATCGGACACGTTTTACATGTTACAGAGCAGCTAGTAATTTGAGCTTTTGGTCCCCATTGTTTAGCTTCCGGAGGTCTGACTCACGGAGACTCTCCCGACTCTTTGAACTTTAACAAGAGACGTGTGCCTTCTTTATTTCAGCCACAAGATAGATTTTATGTATTTGGTAAGTGACACGGTCTTCATTGTTTCATATAGACATTAGCCGAGTTATATGGAACAGTTAGTAACTTGCACTTTCCGTTTTTTCAGCCGTGTTGATGTTTGTGTGCACCGGCACGTATTTTAAACGTCAGAAAGTGACCATTGCCATTTTTGCCTGAGATCGCCAGGCTTGGCTTTCTCTTGTATATGTCATCAATACTGAGCTTCTCCTCTCAATTCAAATAGGTAAGCCAGTCCCCAGTTGATTTGCACTTATATAGATAATGCAATTGCCAATTATAGCAAGTAATTGCGCCATGCAAAACTCAATCTTTACATTAGATATGTTCAACTAACTGATCTAGGCAATTAGACATTTGTTTCTTCTGGGTCTCAGATGATAATAACACTCCACATGAATATAAGCAAGAATATTTGTACATAATCGTGTAGTAATAAATCCCTGTACATTGTGGCAGAATGTGCATAGACTGCTGAAAACTGTTGTCAAAGATCTCAACCATTCTAAGATTAAGCAAATAGCTAGACTGCAGATAATATATGTAAGGATTCTGCTATTTGTTGGCGACTTGTAAATATCGAAATTTGATGTCGTTTATTAATTAAGGCTTTTCACAAACTTCTAGTTAAGCAATCTGTAGGTGTTCTAGACTGTCTTATTCGGTTTAAGAAATAAAAAATAAAAAAGACCGTTTTTGACTCCATCACAAGATGTGCTAATAGACATTCTTCCGAACTAGTGTTGAGTAAGTAGTTTTTCCTCGCTAGATTACTCTCGGTGAAGGATACTCTATCACTTCTCTAGTTCAATGATAACACCTGACTTTTAATTTAACATTGGGTTAAGGTTAAAACCACAACCGTAAGGCAGACTTTTTGGGATGCCTTGTGCTCTCTGCTCCACACGGGTTTTCTTTTCTTTCTTTTAAATTTCTGTCATTATAGACTATAGAAGTAATTTTATATATTATATTTATACAGGGGACTTGTTTTTACAAACAATTGTATGTCCTGAAGATGGTCTGACGGATGAATCCACCAATACAGACCGAAACATCGACTGTTACATCCATTTCCTTGGCACTTGTGTTGTTTGAGGATTTGTTCTTTATTGTTTTAGACTCATCCTCTTCCTTATATATTACTGGAATGGTTGTTCACACTCATGATTTGTAGGCTCTTTTATGTATCCTCCATCATAGTGTTCTATTGTGTTTTAATGTACCCCTTATATTCTTGGTTTCACATTAAACTGTGTTTCTAGAAAAAAAAGATATACCCGTGCTTCCTTAACTATTCTACTGAATATTCATTTCAGGAATAATTACATTGTTGTTTTGATTTGTACAACGTTCAGTCACTATTTAGGGCTCGACTTTTTAGTAACAAGTTTATATTCAATTTGACTAAGATTTATGAATAAAATCCCTTGAAGGCATCTCTACCTAATAATTACTTATTTGCCCAAGCCTCCAGGGGTGTATTGGGTTTCCCACTGTTTTGTTACAGTAGTGGGCACATGGCATTTTCCCGGTGGACCGGAAGGGTGGAGGCCAGTTTTGTTCTGGTGGGGGCATTTTTGTTACTGGGAGCTGGTTTTGCAGCAGTGCTGCAATGTTGGCCCCCTGTAACAAAAGCAGCAGCAGTGTTTCCCACCAGAACCCCATACACCCCCAAACCACCCACACCACCCGGGCCAGTCCGACTTAATTGACAGGGCTGGTTTGCGTTCTCAGTCCAGCCCTGATCAAGGCCAGAGGCTTCAAAGTTTCTACTGCCTTTGATATGCGACCACGGCTTCCCCCAGACCTGGGGTACAACACCCCCTGCCCTACCTGCAGTGGACAGCCAGTGCTATCGGTGAAAATTCGAGAATTATGGGTCAGGGTTATGCCGACTCCCCACAGGAAGTGGTCATATAGGGGGTGTAGTCACCCTAATGGTAGGTAGCCCATTGACTACTACTATATACTCCCCTAAATCACCCGGAATTGAGTTTTTAGGGGTTCCCTGACACCAGAAAGACAGATTAGTCTACCTAGGACAAGAAGAAGGACAAAGAAGAGCTGTCACCACGAGAACTGGGGACCTACACCGAACTTGGCACAAAGCTCTGTCTGGCTGCTGGTACCTCAACAATTGCAAAGACCCAACTCATCTAAGAGCTGTGCATCCTCCCCAACACTTGGAGGACTGTCCAGTATTTTGCCAAACACCTAGCATCTCCCTTGGGCTGGAGGACCCATTCCTCTGCATCCGCAGGCACCGACTGCACTTGTCCGGTGCACCGTAGTTGTTGGCCATCGGGCCCAACGAGGGAGCAGCATGTCATGAGGAAGTCTTTGTGGCTCTTGAAGGTCAGCCCCATCTCTCTGCCGAGTTTTGAGATGCTAGACCCTCCAGGAGCCCCCCTGCACCAATAGCCTTGGTACTGGAGCACCTGCACCACCCAAGGATTGTTTGTGCTCAGTCTGGACACCACCGCTGTGGAAAACCTACCTGCATGATGAGGGACTTCAGCATGGATCAGATCCATGACCAGAGGGGCCCTACTTTCTTGGTTTTCCCTCCTCTGCACAACCGATGACAACCGTGAGAGCTTCGACTTTCAGTGACCAGCCAGCCAAGACCCTTTGCACCTGAATTCCACAGCCAGGGATAATGACTCTTGACTGTGCCCCCTTGGCCTAGGGGTCCTCATTTAATGAGCCCCCTTTTGGGTGCACCCGGACTTGTCCCAAAGTCCCCCCTTGTAGCCTCTTTGTTTCAGGTACCTTTGACTCTAATGGTGTAGCACTCGAGGCTACCATCCCGATGTGCACCTCTGCACCCGGGCAGGTAAACCCAAACTGCGGGTGGTTCTTTGGACCTTGGGCCCTTAAGCTCTGTAAGTCCTAAAGGGCATCCCGAACAATGACTGCAAGTATATATTTCCTGAATGTGTTTCTACCCCCAAAAGATAATATTACCGCGTTTGAGGCTCCAAAAGTACTTACATGATTCTGAAGATCTTGGTGTCTGAATTACTATATAAAACTGTTTTATTTTTATAAATGGGTCTCGGATTTCTTCTTGAGTGTGTGTCTCATTTATTGACTCAGTGTATACAACAAATGTTTAACACTCCCCTCTGATAAACCTAAGATGCTCGACCACACTACCACAAATAGAGCACTTGGGATTATTAAAGTAAGCCCCTATGAACAAATAAGGGTTGTCTGCACTTTTTGAATGGTGTGCCCTTACATTGGCCCACTACAAAAAAATGCCAGCTTCCTGCGTTGGTGGTTCAGCTGTGAGATACAGGACTTTGCATTTGCTGATACCACTTGGTCAATAGGTGATTACACTAAGAAATTCACAATTAACTTTAGTTAGAAATTATTTTTGAAATTTTTAGGTTTTTTAATTTCTACTACATTTTCTAATGTGGACATTTTAGGGCCTTGTGATAAGCCCCCCATTCCATAGCGTTAGAATTTTAAAAAGTATAAAAGTCAGTTAGGCCTTTTAAACTGTTTAAGAATGTTGTGAAGTTTTCTAAAATGGTCCCAACTGTGCTAAACATCTCTAGCTTAGAGGGTATCGTGAAGGAACTCAACCTGAGCCCTTATCTGCAGCTTAGTATACAGCAGTTAAGAAACCTCTGGAAAGCCAGTAAAATTGGTACTGGTTTAAACCCTACAAACGTAAGCCTTCAGGAGGCCCTTGCAGAACTTGATACAGCCCATTTGGCAAAATGTCTTGACACCCCTAAAGAGGGGGTGGACAGTGACAATGAGACTGTAGTTAGCGCTCCAGGAGGTTACCCCGTATCGTAACCAGAGATGCTGAGGACCAAAACAGAACACTCTATCCTAAACATGTACCTAGAGTGCCTTCCCCTTCTGGGAGTAGGTCAGGCCACTCAAGGAGGCATATAGAAGAGCTAGATGAGGAAAATGTATATCTTGCAAGACTAGCCAAAAGAGCAGCCCTTGAAGTCAAAATTCTGGCTATAGAAATAGAGAGGGCTGAGATGGGTTTAGAATCCATGAGTGGTGGCAGCAACAAAGTAAATAGGGCGAGAGAGGACACTTTCGACTCCAAAATCCCCAAAGGGATTGTCCCCAAATATGTTGAGGGTGATGACATCACAAAGTGGTTTAAATCCTTTGAGAGGGCTTGTAAAATGAGGAAGTTACACCAGAGACACTTGGGCTCTCTGCTGTGGGAGTTATTCTCAGGAAAGTGTAGGGGTAGACTCCTAAAACTAGATGAGGAAGAAGCTGAGTCCTATGACCTCATGAAAGGTACCCTGATTGAGGGCTTTGGACTCACCATTGAAGAGTACAGGATCAAGTTCAGGGAGACTCACAAAACCACGAGTCAGTCCTTGGTCGATTTTGTTGACTTCTCAGTTAAAACACTAGGTGGCTGGTTGAAAGGCAGTACGGTGCAAGATTATGATGGGCTCTATAATTTGATAATGAAGGAGCATCTGTTAACTAATTGTACATCTGAAAAACTGCATCAGTACCTAGTGGTTAATTTCCCCTCAGGAGTTGAGGAAGAAGGCTGACCATTGGGTCAAAACAAGGGTGTCCAGGAAGAACCAGGGTGGGGGTGACCAAAAGAAATAGGTTATTGCTCACCCCCCAGGGAAAAGATGTGGGACACAAAGGAGAAAAGCCCAAGGAGTCTTCTAAAGGCCCCTAAAATCCTGTTCAGGAGGGTGGGCCCAGGGACTCTTTCCAATCCAAGGGTGGGTACCAGGGTATAAACTGGGATCCTAAGAAGGCTTGGTACCATTCTGTAAACAGAATGGTAATCAAACTGGGGAACCTACTTGTCCCAAAAGGGTTACAGCTAGTCCAGTACTTACTGGGGTTGCTAGTCTCCAGATGGGATAATTGGTGTGCCCTGACCAGTTCGGAGAGCACACTGACGCTATTTTAGTCTCAGAGGGTTGGGTGGATATGGCTACCGTAGCTGTCTGGCCCAGAAACCTGAAGAAATAAAGACTGAAGCCACCCATTGATGGGGTTGAAGTAGAAGCACTGAGGGATACAGGTGCAAATGTCACCATGGTAACTGAAAAACTGATATCTCCAGAACAGTACTTAACTGGACAGACCTATCCAGTTATCAGTGCTGATTGCATTACCAAGGTTCATCCCATGGCTATGGTGACCTTCGAGTGGTTAGGGGCTACTGGCCAAAAGAAGATGGTTGTGTGCTCTGCCATACCAGTTGAATGTCTGCTAGGGAATGATCTCGAGACCTCAGCATGGACTGAGGTAGAGATGAGAACCTATGCAGCCATGCTGGGAATTCTTGAATGGGTATGTGTAAAAACAAGAGCACAGAGCAAAGCCCAGGGTGAAAAAGAGGTCTTGAAGCCTGAAATAATGGCCCAAACCTCCAAGAGACATATCAAGAAGCAGTGGTGGCCAGTCATTTTACCAGGGAGGGGTGCCACACATGCAGACATACTCCTCACTCACACCCATTAATTCACACACGCACACACACCTATTCACAACACTCACTATTAAATATACATACATTCATACATACACGAGAGCACGCACCAAACAAAAACCAAAGCACATACAATTTACCTTAACAGCAGCTCTCGACAGGGAAGCCTCAGAGGTCCCAGGAGAATTGGGACTGCTGCCTTCCCTCATTGGCTGAAATTAGGTCATCCGATGAGGGAATGCAGCAGTGCCAAGCCTTGGAGATCCCAGGAGGGTTGGGACTGCTGCCTTCCCTTTCTGGCTAACATAAGGTCAGCCAATGAGGGAAGGCAGCAGTCCCAATTTCATCACAGTGTGGGATGGGGTCAGTAAGACTGCAGACCCCAACCCACTCTGTGACCAGGTGTCACTGATTGACACTCGGATCTGGGCACTTCAGGGCTTAAAAGTTCCCAGGTCTGAGGCAATTGGTGATACTCCCCTTCGTCACAAGGGGGGAGAGCCTGTAGGCACTTTTGCCAGGCTGAGGAGGTCACGCCCACAGAGCTGTAAATCCTCCGCTTGGCAAAGTGCAGCTCAGGCAGTCAGGAGCCTGCACATTTAGCACATGTCTAGCTCCTGGCTGCCTGACCTGAACCTGAAGAGTGTCTGATAGCCTGACCTTGGTTGAGCCTGTCAAACACTCTTCTTACCTGGAAAAAGGTGGAGGGCATTGCCCCTCAGCCCGTATGGACGGGCCGCAGCTGTCAAGAAGACTGGGAAGCCTACTTCTGACCAGACACAAGCTCTGTTCCCTCTCCCCAGGGAGAAGGCCTGTCAGCCCTTGAGGGAACTGACCCTCAATAACTTGGGCCTTACACGGAAGAGCATCTAGGTCCAGGGTGTCATGATTCCACTACGCAGTCCACACCCTCAGCACCAGCAATTGCCAACTACCGTTGCACGTCACGTACAGTCAGTTAGATTAGCACCATGCTTTCTAGCCCCGATAAAACCCACCCCTGTCCCGTGCATCCTGCACGCCATAAGTGTGTTATGTTTCTGTGTAACGTATAATATGTATCATTTTACGGTATTGTACACGTAAATCATAGTACATATGACTGGCATCAGTGTATTATGTTACTTGTATTGTAATCACTATGAGTCTCTTTTAGCATTTATTTCTGAAGTTAAAACAATAATATGCGCTGCACACACGAAAGCATACTTTGAAATACAGCAGCACCCCCAGCGCCCGCTTTTGTCCCCGTTTGCTGGCAGAATCAGGTTTGAACTAATGACACGCTGTACGTTGGTGGCTCATCACGTACAACTGCCGCCTTGGGTGTGGCCATGCTATAAATACCGTTACTAGCCACACTCGAGTTCTAGAAGGAGCTTAGCCTTCCATCAACGATCGAGGAAACAACCACGGAATTCCTTACCTGCTTTTCACCGCAACTTCTGCCTGTATTCTTCTCGGCTTCGGTGCATGGTTGAAAAAAAAACAACACGGTGGGTTCTTCTGAGGTCTCCTCGCCGATCCTGAAAAAGAAAAAGACGACATGAAAGTTAAGTGAACATTTACTTTAAGGCGCCAATCGCAAGACAGCTGCATCTTGAGATGAGAATTAAAGACAATTTTTGGAACGCTTTTTTATAACAGAAAAGCACTTCGGAGACTTACAAGAAAAGAACTTTTGGTGAAATCTTTAGAGAAATAATTTTGTTGTTGAATATGCTTAGTGTATTTTTTTCCACAGAAGTACGTGATGGGACAAGTATATTGGGGAATGTGCAAGTGAGTGATTAAAGGCAATACTGCATTAAGTAATTATTAGAGAAAAGACTATAAGGCGTTTTAAGTAAATTAAGTAACTCATTTCATGTTCCTATTTGTTGACTCACAGAAAACATTTCAGAAGAAGGTATCAGATTGCACTCCACGACGATAACTCCTAACCACACCCCCATGTACAACTAGACGCCATCACAAGACATCAAGGACGCTACGCCAAACTTCTTAAGCTCGCAGGTAGGACACGTCTTAGTGCTTTACTCATTGAAGGGACAACTTGGAAAGTTATTGTACCTTTCTTGTCACATTAGGGAAGAACACAGGGGCATATTAGCAAGAACGGCGTTAAAATTATCGCCGCTTTAGCGGCAGGAAACTGCCGCTAAAGCGGCGATAATGGGCTTGATAATATGGCTTTGAGAATTCCAATAGAAGCCCAGGATCACAGCAGAACATGGGCTTCTATTGGTATTCTCAAGGGCATATTATCAAGCCCATTATCGCCGCTTTAGCGGCAGTTTCTTGCCGCTAAAGCGGCGATAATTTTAACGCCGTTCTTGCTAATATGCCCCAGAGTTTAATCTTTACCTGTTGCCTCGCAGGTCGACAACAGGAAGACGCCAGCGTCCAGTATCCGGCCCTCCTCCCTAAACCTTATCCCTTAGCCTTAGTGGATTTTAAAGCATACACAGGTTATAAGGTAGGGTACAGGGAAGTTGGCTCATAACGTCTCTGCGAAACTACAATCAAGCACCCTACAGGTAAGAGTGCTTGTCTGACCTGGACACCAGGGGGCCCTCTAGGGAAGATCTATGCCAGAGACAAAAAACCTGTCCCACTCTTGAAAGTATGAGACAGCAAGCTGCTGCACAAGAAAGTGGGGATGTCAGTGGTTCCCACAGGACCTTTTGGGAAGAAGGACTCCTATAATAATAATAATAATAATAATAATAATAATAATTCCACATTAGTATAGCGCGTCTTATTTCCCCTAAAGGTATCCAGGCGCTGTGGGGCCATTTGGGAGATTAAGTGAGCTATTGTCCAGAATGACATGATGCTGAGCTCAACTGCAGCCGGCGATCGAACCATGAGCTCTGTGTTCTGGAGTTAGCCGCTCTGGCCGCTGCGCCACACCTCTCCACTCACTGAGGTCAGAGATCCCAAACCTGGTAACACTAGGAGAGTGGTAGTGCCTCAGATGTCCAGAGAGTTCCTTCTTACTTTGGCCCATGACATTCCCCTAGCTGGGCTTCTTGGCCAGACTAAAACTTGGAGTAGGATGGTTGCCCACTTCTACTCGCCAAACGTGTCCCAGAAAGCAAAGGAGTTCTGTAACTCCTGTGTTACCTGTTAAGTCAGTGGCAAGACAGGTAGTAAACCAAAGGCCTCTTTAATTCCACTACCAATGGTTGGGGTCCCCTTTGAAAGGGTAGGAGGTTGACATTGTCGGCCGCCTTGACCCTTGAGCATCTTCATACAACATGCTTATCCTGGTGGTAGTGGATCATGCCACCAGGTATCCTGAGGCTATTCTCCTTAGGACTGTCAATGTTCCTGTAGTTGTGAGGGCCCTTTTATGTATTTTTACTAGAGTGGGTTTCCCTAAGGAGGTGATTTCAGACAGAGGTAGTAACATCATGTCTGCTTACCTGAAAGCATGTGGGGTGACTTAAAAGTTCACCTCCCCCTATCACCAACAAGCCAATGGCCTTGTTGAAAGGTTTAACAAGACCATGAAAGGTATGAATATGGGACTCCCTGACAAACTCAGAAGGAGATGGGATGTCCTATTACTGTGCCTGCTTTTTGCCTACAGAGAGGTGCCACAGGAAGGAGTGGGCTTTAGTCCCTTTGAGGTTCTGTTTGGACATTCTGTTAGAGGTCCTCTAAGTCTGGTGAAGGAAGGCTGGGTGATGCCTCTCAAAGAGCTGCCAAAGCTAGACATAGTGGACTATATACTTAACCTTAATTCAAGGAAGGCTGAGTACATGGAGAAGCAATTGTTTGATGAAAAGGCTGCACTGGTTGAATTTCAACCAGGGCAAAATGTATGGGTATTGGAGCCTATGGCACCTAAGGACCTCCAGGACAAATGGAGTGAACCCTAGCCTATCCTTGAGAGAAAAGGGGAGGTCGCCTACTTGGTGGACCTTGGCACTTCCAGGAGCCCCCAGAGGGTCATCCATGTGAATCGCCTTAAACCTTTTCATGACAGGGCTGATGTGACCATGCGCATGGTCACTGATGAGTATCAAGAAGAAGAGAGTGAATCTCTCCCTGACCTCCTCTCTAACATCCCTAAAGATGGCAAAGGTTCAAGGGGTATTTGGGTCCAGTTTATGCTAACCTAAATTTCAATTAGAATCGTTCTGTTTCCAATTGCTCAAGGAAATGGGAAGAACCCCTAACCCATTTGTTTTAGAGACTTGTGAAGGTAGTCCCGAACAACTGGTAATATCATATTCACGTTTGTTATTTATGAGCGAAATCCTTAGTTATGAAGTCTTCCAAAGATGGTCACATGAGTGAGACCCCGTTTAGTATTTTTTATGCGTGTTTAATTGTAATTGAGACAAAGAGAAGCTACTACTAAAGAACTCAGCCAACACGTGTTTCGCCCCATGTGGCCCGTAAGCCGAAGCTTTCTCAAGGCGTAGTTAAAAACTATGATCTGGCTTGTAATTGGTATCAGTTCATCCGATATAAAATGGTAGTCCTCAGTTTGCGCTCGCAGTTCTTATCAGTACGAGCTGGTCTGCCTTTCATTAAGTCATCTTATAGTTGCGGTCTTTATTAGTGTCATCTAGATCTGTCGGCCAACAGATCCAGATGACACTAATAAAGACTTTTGAAGGAGTTGTCTTGTCAGACACCCTCACTGCCCAAAAGCAAACTGACTTCAGGCAAGTCCTGGGGCAGTATGCTGAGCTTTTTTTCCCAACTCCTGGTCAGACAACCTGGTTCAGACATGATGTGGACACAGGGGACATCCTTCCTGTCAAAAACAAAATTTACAAGCAGTCTGACCTAGTTAAGGAAAGCATCATAGCTGAAGTCAGCATGATGCTGGAGTTAGGGGTGATTAAAACCTCAGAGAGACCCTGGGCCAGCCCAGTGGTCTTAGTCCCCAAACCTCAATCCGGGGGGGAAGGGTAAACAAGAGCTGAGGTTTTGTGTGGACTACAGGGCACTCAATGTAGTCACAAAAACTGATGCTGACCCTATTCCAAGAGCAGAAGAACTGATTGACAGGCTGGGTGCAGCCAAATTTCTCAGTACCTTTGGCTTAACATCAGGGTACTGGCAGATTGGTCTCACCACAGGAGCCCCCAAAAAAATCTGTATTCTGGACCACAGATGGACATTACCAGTTTACTTTAATGCCATTTAGTTTAAAGAATGCCCTTGCAACCTTCCAGAGGTTGGTGAGCAAAGTCCTGGCTGGGCTGGAGTCTTTTAGTACAGCATATCTTGATGCTATTGCTCTCTATTTGAGGACCTGCAGAAGGTAGGTCTTACTATCAAGGCCAGCAAGTGCTAGATAGGAAATAGGAAAAGGATCCGTTGTATACTTGGGCCACCTTATAAGTGGAGGCCAAGTTCAACCCTTACAGCCCAAGATCCAGACTATTCTGGACTGGGAGGCGCCAACAACCCAGACTCAAGTCAGGGAATCCATGGCTTGACTGGGTACTACAGGAGGTTTGTTAAGGGGCATTGTACTATTGGGGCACCCCTCACAGAACTGACCTCCAAAAAGCGACCAAAGAAAGTAAAGTTTAGACAGTGAGCTGTCGAAAGGCTTTTGACACTCTGAAGGAAGCAATGTGCTCAGCACGCATTCGAAAAGATCCAGATTATTCAAAGCAGTTCATTGTGCAGACTGATGCTTCTGAGCATGGGATAGGGGCAGTCCTATCTCAAACCAACGATGATGGCCATGATCACCGTGTTGCTTTTATTAGCAGAAGGTTACTCCCCAGAGAACAGCATTGGAGTGGCATACAGTGGAAAGCCTTCGCTGTTGTTTGGTCCCTGAAGAAGCTAAGACCATACCTGTTTGGTTCTCACTTCCTTGTTCAAACTAACCACAGACCTCTCAGACCGCTCATGCAAATGAAAGGTGAAAGCCTCAAAATGTTGAGATGGTCCATCTCCTTACAGAGAATGGCCTATCCAGTGGAACATTGACCTGGGACTGACCATACCAATGCAGATGGCCTTTCCAGGTTCTTCCGCTTCGGCAATGAAGACTCTCTTGGGAAAGGTTAGTCTCATTCTCTTTCGTTTGGGGGGTTGTGTAGGAAAGTGCCACCTTTTGCTCACTGGTACTGATGTTGATTTGTTGTGCTCTGGGTCCTTGCTAACCAGGCCCCAGTGCCAGTGCTCTTACCCTAGAAACAAGACAAATGCCTAATTGTAGCCCAAATGGCAAGGACGTTAGCACCCCTGTAAGTCCCAAGTAAATGGTACCCATGGTACCCAGGGCATGGGTAGTAAAGAGGGTCCCTACGGGCTGCAGCATGTATTATGCCACTCAAAGGGACCTGCACACAAACAGCATTGCAGGATGCGTGAAATGGTGAAAGCCATTCCGAAAACACGACATTGCCCACTCCCTGTGTGCAATGCCCCAGTACACCACATGTACTATATGTAAGTCATCCCTACAGCTGGCCATAGAGCCCTAAGGTAGGGTGCACTATGTTACATGTGGGGGCACATCTGCTTGAGCAGATATTCCCCTATGATGTCTAGCTCCATTGCTAGCGATTGCCATTTCAAAGGTATCTACTGGACACTGCTCATTGCGAGTTACCAACCTACATAATGGCTTCACTGAAAATTCGGATGTTTGATATCAAACATTTTGTCTTAATAAATCTGTACTGATGCCAGTATTGGATTTATGAGAACATGCATACAGGGGGGCGTGGCCAAGATGGTGGTCGCAGTGGAAGTGTCCTGCCAATTATCCTGCATTCCGGCGGCAGAAGCTGATTAGCCAACCCACACTGGGTCGCCTTACCTCTGGTGCACGTTAGAGGTATCGGAGGAGGGGTCTGGCTGGGCTGCTGGTGATGGCGGGCCACTGGCGGTGGACAGTCCGCAGAGAGTTTCCCAGTGGGTGGTGGCTACTGGAATCTGAGCTAGCCTGGGAGACTGTCGCGGCGGCTGCGACTTCCGGCTTCGCTGGCGCGGACCGCCTGTGGGGTTGCCAGACATCAGTGAGCGACCAGAGACACTGCTTTGGCCTTGCTGCGGCAGAATCCTCTTCCGGACGACTGCGACACTGAATCTGTGGAGGGCCTTCGTGGGTGGAGGCGGCAGCGAGGGAGGAAACGGACAACCCGATACCCAGAGACCTGGCTGGTAAAGAATTAACTGAATGCCGCTCTGGGGATGCCTCTTCAGCCCTCCCTGAAGTCTGGTCCTAGCGGGGATGAGGAGCGCGAGGCCTGCCTGAGGAAGATTGCGGAGCAGTCTGGTTGAGGCCCGAGGTAGGCCCGCATCACTGCTACACGCCCGATGACCGGCATTACTGTAGGGCCTGAAGTAGCCTCCTCCTCCTGGAGACCGAGCGACAGAACTGGCGGCAGGAATGGCGAGTTCAGGAAGGCCCCGGCGAATGAGAGACCATATGCAATGAGCCCCGGGGAACGGCGGTGAGTTTGCTAAGAGTGGGAGCTGGCTTGGGGATCCTGGGAGACCTCAAGGAATGGGAGCGACTGCCACTGATTGTATTGTGGACAGGGAGTGGCCCTGAGGGGTGACCTTGGACCCTTTGCAAAGCAAGAGCCTTCTGGGAAGCGACTTGGCCCCTGATCTGGGTGAGACTCCAGGCTGAAGGAAGGAGCCCACCTGAAAGAGTGGCAGGGCTTGGAGAACCACCTTGGAGGTGGAAACTGCCCTGAGTAGCCCCCCTTGATGCCCCAGAACAACACCGTATTGCGTTGGATGCTTCCTGCGGCTGCCCCCTGGAGGCTGGGGGAGCAGGGCGGGGGCGCGGAGGCCCCCTGACACCCTCTCTGCTGTTGGATCACCTTTCAAACTCTGTGGCCAACTAGACTGAAATGCAGCCAACAGTGATTCTAACATACAACGGAACTCACTTGAGATACTGAGGCGGAGCCCATTTCCTGACGGGTCGCAATAGTAGGTTGTTTGATCCTTTAGTACCTGGCTTGGCCACAGGTGTCTTATTTATTGTTGCACAAATGGGGAAGGTGTGGCCTAAACCATTGGTGATCTCGCCCGAAACTCCAGACCCCAGCAGGGGTAAGGTGGTTGAGGAGGATGACGCCGCCCTAACTGGGGATCCCATTAAACTCCAGCTGGATAAGATCCTAGCTGCCATAGAGGATACCAAGACCACTCTACAACAGGACATTAGTACAGTGTCTGTGGGCCTTGACCTGCTCTGGGCGGAACACTACAAGCTAATGGACAGAGTCAAAGAGGTGGAGACCTCCATCACTGAACTCAGACCCAAATGCACGATGCTTGGGAGTCAACTGGCAGATCTACAGGATAGAGTGCAATGTCTCAAACGGCGTGCAGAAGATGCGGAAGTCAGAAATAGATGTAACAACATTAGGGTGGTTGGCCTTCCGGAAGAAATTCCATAAGGGTAATATTGTGGGCTATCTGGCGAAATGGTTGCAAACAGTGGTAGCTCCTGGCTCACTCACCCTCTTCCACACATTGGAACAAGCTCATTGAGTGCCGGCGAGGCCGCTCGCCCCAGGTCGACCCTCCCCCAGACCGGTGGTGGCCAGGTTGCTTCACTACCGGGGCAGGGATATCATCCTGCAAAAAGCTAGCTTGGAAGGCCTCTATGTGGTGAATAACCAGAAGGTCTCCATATTCACGGACTTTACGGCAGCAGTGCAGGCCAGGCGATCCTCCTTCTTAGAAGTCAAGAGAGCCCTACGCGATAATCGACTTCAATATTCATTGATGTTCCCATCAAAACTCCGGATTGTGCTTGACGGCACCATGCATTTCTGTGAGGACCCTGAATCTGCATGGACCTGGTTGGAGTCCTACAAGTCGGGAACAACCCCCTTCAACACATGCTCTCGATCATCGGCTCAAAGGCGGAGGGTGCAGAAGTGCCCACGCCAGACCCTGCGAGGGAGTTCCAAAAATGACCCATCGCCCTCACAGACCGAACTGGAATGGACGGCAGCCCTGCAGGCAGTAGCGGCCATTGTACAGGAACGCAAGACAGCCTCTGTGGCGGATACTGTATCAGACCAAAAATCCATACTGTCTGACTCTATGCCCTCACATGGCGATGAGATTGGACTTCCGGTGGTTACACCTCAAACTGCAGATAACCTGATTTGATATCTTCTCCTGTGAGGGGGCCTTGGGGTCCGAGTGTGGATGGAGGCTGGGGAGTGAGAGGTTGGGAGAAATTCCAGGGCAGCCTCATGTTGCTTTGTGCATTTTATAGGAATATTGTCTTCTGAGTAAATTTAGCTGTCCACCGGAAAATCAATTAGTTTGTATAAGATGTAATGGGCCTAGACGGTATGGAGTTGATTAACCCCTCTTGGCCCGCACCTCACAGAGTAGTTCTTGTAAGCCGACTGGGAGAGACATTCACTCACAACATGTTTGTTGGGGTTGGTTTGGATGGCTGGCCGTTGACCTGCTGCCCTTGGGGTGGGGAATTCTTAGTTAGGGGCTGTTTCTGCCCCGTTTCCTTATTTTTTCTTTTTTCTAATTGGAGTTTCGTTCATGCCTACAGAAACCACACAGTGGGATGAGAGGAGGAGGGGGATTAATAAGGAGATATTTGGAGGTTGTGGCTGGAGTGAGATGGTGTAACCGCTTATGACTGACCAAAGATCACACCTGAAAATCATGTCCTGGAATATCAGGGGCATGGGGTCTGCCTCAAAAAGACATGGAATCCATAGGTATTTCAGTCGGAGAGGGGCGCAGGTTGTTATGCTCCGAGAGACCCACCTCACGTCTGAATATAACTACTGCTGATGATATTGCCCACCAGTTACGTTTGGGCTTCAAGGATTCAGTTGGGTTCAGGTACGTTTCTTGAAGGATGGCAATGTCTACCTGTTTTGTGTGTGGATAGTGGTGGACTTTCTTTCATTAAATGAAGGTGAGAGGCCATTGGCATTCAGTGAGATGATTGGGAGGTGCGGATGTATCCGCCCGTGGGAGTGCTGGCGGGTCTCTGGAATAGGGTTGTCAGCTCCCCACTGTTAGCGGGATCAGGGTAGGGGCCTCGAAGGCATTTGGTAGTGTGAAATAGAAGGAGGTGGCTGGGAGTGATGGTAGAGGGGTGTGAGAAATAGGGGTAAAGGGAAAAGCTCTTTTGTGTCTTAAGCTTAAAACTGTGCCCGGTGGCGCTGCACACTCCCCGGCCCTTAATATATGTACCAGGAGCAGAAGAGGGGAAGGAGCCGCCCTGTATGATAAACCACAGTGCTTGGAGTGGGGTGTCAGGAGAGTAAAGGAAGAAACATTAAATAGTAACAATCCCCTAAAACAATGATGGAGCAGTGTCCAGTACAGTGTGGTATCTGCTCCAGAGAGCACAGCACGAAGGGAACCTGTGGATTGGATAGGGGCTGGGAGAGCCCCAGAGCGTGAGGAGGCCAATTGTACTTGTGGGTTGGGCTACGAAGAGCGGATGTCCAGGGCCACGAGTCTAGAGAAGTAAGCGGTAATCTGGAAGCCACTTCACAGGGTAGAGGTACACCAGGGGGAGGTCAGTAGGGGAGCCCACCCCCCAGATGGGGCAAGGAGGCAATCAGGACAGGGATAGTGGACTAGCTTGGGGGGCTGAAGAGAGCTGGTTTGGTCAAGTGGAGGGTGGTTCCTCCGTAGCCTGGGATATCACCTGATTGAGAGGGAAACAGGACTTGTCCCTCTCCTTGCCTCTGCTAAGGGCTTCAACCACCTTATGAGGCCAAGACAGTCTGATTCCTGGTGCCACGGGCTGGGGAATGGTGGCACTTCTGGCGTGGTGGAGGACGAGATCAGCTTTAAGATTGGAATGTGTCGATCATTGCATCCTGGGGAGTATTTGTGTCCATGGAGGAGTTGTCAAAGTCATCTAGGAAAGCCCCCACTGTCATGAAATGCCAGAGTTTCCCATCCCAGGTGACTTTGTGCTGGGTCTAAAAGGCCATATTTAAGGCCACAGCACCAAGAATTTCTTGGGTTTAGTGTTGGTGGCCTATGAGTAGCCCATGGCAAAGGTGATACAGTGCCCTTCATAAAGAAGTGGTGTTGTCACGTGCTTTGCCGCTCTGAGGATGGTCCGTGGGTGTTGGTGACATAGGACACAGGCTATTATCGGGTGGAGGGGTTTGTCCTGTGCCATAGTGTGGGAGAAGACCCTGTGCATCCTTTAGAACTTCAGAGGTTCTAGGAAGCAAATATCAAGCAGCTTGGGAATGAAATCTCCCAGGAAAGTCAGCATCTGATTTCCCTCTGCCCCCTCTGGGATCCCAAAAGATATGAATATTGTCTCTTCAGGACCTATCTTCCAGGTCCGTCACTTTGTGGAGGATGAAATCAATGTTCTTGCACCAATCCAGTAGGGCATTATACTGAGTGTTCAGTAGGTCCACCCGTGCTTCCAGGGTGTCTATGCGGGTATGGAAGGCAGTCACCTCTGTCTGAACGGACGTTACATCCGTAGAGAGGTCTGTCTTTTTGCCATTCATGGTGGAAAGTGTGGATCCAATGGTGGAGATCGCTTTTATCTAGGCATCAATGTTTTTAGAGGAAAGGGAGTGCTGCTTAGAGGGGGTTGCACAAGTAGCTTGAGACTACAAAGTGCTACTGCCTCCGAGAAAACCAGTTGGTGGGCCACCAATTTAAGTTGCTGCATGGAAGGGTGTTAGGGGTGTCTGGGTGGTCTATCCATTGGCCGATATTGAGGCTGAATCGTGTTAGGCTGCTGCTGGTTGCCAGGCGCTTCTGCGATGTGTCTATGGGCCAAGGGCCCATACCTTGGGAAATCAAACAAGTGTCCAGCCACCGCAGGCAGGGGCCCAGTTACATGGAGTGGGTGTTAGCTGCACCATGGTGAGCATCTGCATTGTGGGACCCTTGCGCAATGCCATGTGGTGCGCCCAAATATGTCCCTGTATTGCCCATAGGCGCCCTGGGACTGGCGATGTCCTGGGTGAGGTCCGGCTGCAGGCAGTTGTGGATACAGGGGGCCTCCCAGACAGTATAACGGGAGTCACAGTAAGGATTTACAAGAGAGTGTATCCATAGGTACGGGAGAGCATTCCTTAATGAGCATTGTGTAAGCTTTGTGGGGTTCTTGACATGTACAGCAGGGGAGGCCCAGGCACTCACCTTTCACCTCCCCAGGTGAAATGGCCTCCCGACGAGGGTAGTGTCCGCAGTCGCCATTGCGAAAAAAGACGCAGATGCCGGAAGCTTCTGAAGTCAGTGAGGAAGCCAGAGGGAATTCTATGGCATTGGCATAGCTGCGAGTTCAGGTTGCAGGCAGTCCAGATGTTGCTGCAAGTGAGAGCGGGATGCCCCCCAAGTAAGTCTCAAATGGGAGGGTGGAAAAAGTCCTCCGCCATCTGAGGGGCATATTCTCAAGGAGCTATCGCCGAGTTATCGCCACGTTATCGCAGCCAAATCTGCGATAAATTTATCTCCCCATTCCCAAGCTGGTGCTAACAGCCCATAACACCAGTTTACCTGCGATAGCAGTCGCAAAAAACATCGCCACAGATGCCCCCGGCAACTAACGCTAATGATATGCAGAGTAGGCGTTCCCGTGCAAAAAGCCGCGACAACACCACTCCACAACATTCTCAACGACCAGCCCGATCGACGATAAGATCACAAAACATGCGATAAGGCGCGTTAGCAGCAGGAAATTAACACCTGCTCTTACCTGGTGCAAAATCGGATGACAACCTGCAACAGACAAGGGAGCACAGCCCATAGCCACACATGAAGAACAACAGATGCCATGGAGCCACTCACCATGCATCCCGGAGCCCCCAGAGGGCAACAACACCCACCGCCACCACACACAGGACCCCACCACCCCCCTGGGGCCCCACTACGGGCACCCCCACCCACACCCGGACAAAGATATGTCACATCAACCTCACGAAATCATGAACAAAACAATGTGCCCGATGTCGCACAATAACAACACCTAGCATACATGTGTCGTCAGAAAAATGAGAATCATACATTCATCTTAGACTCAGCAAATAATTCGTTTCATACAGAATAAACACAAAATAACTATTTTGAAGAGTCATGGCGGGTCCTCTCAGGACAATCTGGAAGTCACAGCCTGCAAAACAAATTTCCAGATAAGAAGGTGTGTCATGCGCTCATCAAAGGACAGAGAGAGCGAGCGAAAGTGAGAGAGAGAGCGAGAAAGAGAGAGTGAGAGAATGAGAGAAAGAGAGGGAGAGGGAGTGAGAGAGAGAAATAGAGATATTGTACAAGGAGCGCAAGGCCAATCGGGCTCCTGGCTCATACATGCCAACTGTTGTGTGTGTATCGCTATTGGTGCACACTAAGTCAAAGGCCTGGCATCAATAGCAACGCGAAGGCCACATCACATTTCAAAAATGCAAGCAGTAGTCAGACCAACATCAGGAATGAAAGCTCCATTGTCTCAATACACAAGGCTGAAGGACACCTGAACCCCCGACCTTGGTCTTGAATGTGGCTGGCACTCCCTGCGAGAGATACCAAACCAGATCGTGACGACTCCCACACCACGAACTGCGCGAATGAAAGACCAATGTGTCCACACCCCACACACATTTGTCCCTGCCTGAGGCACACCTGCTTGGGATGCCCCTGACACATAAGTAAGAAACAACCCATAAGCCCAAACGTTGCACACAAATACGACTCATTGCTCCGAGCAGTGGCATCTCATCCACACAACTGCCGCCTGTCAGAAGTGTGCCGGTGCTACGAGACCAACAAAGGCAATGGCTGGCAATCCCGGGCACATGCACAACCCCTGTCACGTGGAACTGTACCGTGCACGAATGCTGTATCTGTTGGGATCACTGCCACTGGCAGTGTTGCGCATCAGTTACCGTCAGAGTTTCCATCTTGCGTACGTCACTTGCGTCCATTCCTGGTTCCACTGTCGATCATGCACATTCGAGTGGCCCATGGATGTCTGCCTATCCAACACAACGGTAGCTGAATAGGATTATGGCACGTGTGTGTGCTCCCTATTGGCCCACGAACAGGAGTGTAACTGTGACACCCGTGCATGGGATGCCTTGATATTTGGCGTATGTGCAGGCAATTGGGCATGGGAGATTGCACAACTCCTCGTGTACAGTGACCACATCGAGGCGCTCCCCTATTGGGCTGTGTTGCGGATTGGTGAAACGGCATGGACGGAGCACAGCTGCCCGGACCAGGTAATGGATTGGCTCGCCCTCGCGTACCTTGACCTCGACAACGATGTACTCTTGGAACAGATTGCCCATGAAGCAGCGCTCGCATACATGGACGAGTAACTACGTTCCTGCAGCCACAACTGATTGTCACCCACAGCACAGGTCCCCACACCTTGTAGCAACTCGGAGGAATTTTCACATATCCCACCACAACAGTGGACATGTCTGCCTTCGCCTGGACTCAGAATGCATGTGCGTGGACCTACCCGTGTGTACACACACCTGTGCAAGGTGATGCAGTCCCATGGGCGGAGCAGCACAGCGTCGCCTGGCAACGTTCCAAAAGCGTAGAAACTGCTGGGGGGGGGAGTACACACATGGCAATGTAGCACGACATGTGACCTTGTAGGATCCCTTCACCTGCTCACTGTCAGCAGAGCACACAGTCAGCGCAGCCTGGTGCTACAGCACTATGCAGATCCCATGGGCTGTGAGTCATGTCCCCTGACACGGGCCGATGAGCAGACGCTAAACATCACATGACTCGTCCAGCAAAGCAAGGTGGGCTGAGACCGTTGACATCCGTAATGAATTGTGTGCACATTTGCCACCCCATTACTTGCACCTCGACATGTTCCTAAGCTGCCTGTAAGTGTCTTAAACATTGGTCTGCATGTTGTGGCCCTTGCCTTGCCCGTACTGAAACGCACATGCTAATAAAGTCTACGCAACTTCACCTGTGTACAACTGTGATGAGTGTTGATTATAATGACAGATCATGTGCCTACATGTGCATTGTCCATACACAGGGAGGCATTGACTGACGCTTGTGAATTGGGGGTGAGTCCCTATTTCCAGCTCCACCTCTGTGAGCCAGACATTGTGGCTGGGATAGTTGGTGGCAGACCTGTGCTCCTACGTGTCCCCAGCAATGTGCGTATGGTGTCCAACTTCTCGCCATGTAGATCAGGGTCATCCATCAAAACAGACTGTGTCCACACAGATGTGTGTGAGTAGGCATGCGAAGAGACGTTCTGTTGTCACATGTGATGGGGGACACCACTTAAGGACTGCTACCGAATGTGACATTTCCACACACAGCCCTATTTGATACATGGACGTGGGTCTACGTTTGGGGGGGAAACGGCATTGTTGTTACTGTGCAATGAGGCCACAGCTAGTTCACACCTTCACAGTCATCTAAGTGGCCATGCGGGTCAGGGTCAAACATGCGCATTGATGACATTTACCAGGGTGTACCTTTTAGTGCAATCGATGTCCCTACATTCATCCAAACATTTATTCGTGAGTGAAAATAGACATGACAGATCTGTGTGATTTGGAATGTTTTATTAACATTCTGGGGGGTGTCGGACCTGGAGCAGTACATGGCCACTTCAAGCCCACATAACATGGTTGCCCAGTGGTGGGCCAACCAGAGTTCATGTGGCAAGGCAAAGTTGATCTGAAGAGGAAGGGTGCAGTCCGCCGCCGGGTTGCTGTGTCATTGGTACCAGAGCAGATATGGCAGTCCATGTCGGGGTCCATGTAAAGGTCGCAGAGTGTTTCGGGGGACAGTGGTAGGTGTTGTTCCAGGGCATGATGCAGAGAGCACGACCAGGCAGGGACAGGCCATATGGTGGGGATGGATGCTACTACCTCCTTCCTCACACAGTCATTACCCTCCACATCTTACTCCTCTGAGACGTCTTGTGTGTCCGGTGTGTCAGGTGTGTGTGGTGGGGTTATGGCTGCGTCACTGTGTGCCACTGACACATCAGGGTGCGAAGGTGATAGGGCTGCATCACTGTGTGCCACTGACACATCAGGGGGTGGATATGTGTGTGTCGAGGTTCCTGCAGCAGTCACCTGGAACAGGCTCAGTGGCAGCAATGGCAAGATGAGGATCTGCAAGGCATGGAAGATCGCAGCTACATCTCGCTGGTGTTCAGCAGTGGCAGCCATACTTCCAGCCTGCATCGGCTCCATGGTCTCCATTGACCTCCACATCTGTGCCAACTCTGTGCTGTCATCGCTTGAGCCTGTCTGCCTAGACAGTTCTTGTAACCGAGTAATGGACCCAGCGATGTCAGTCAAGGATTTTTGGTGAGCATGGTGTGGACAGTGGGTATCCGTTAGGGACTGTAGGTGCTCCCTGATGGGACTCAGGCACCCACGTATGGCATTGAGTTTGGCTGCCATGAGTTCGAAACCCAGCCGCAGCTGATCTGCCATCTTCTCCTGGCACCCTAACACACGGAGTTTGAAATCCATGTGTTGGTCGTGGGGGTCCTGGGAGGCAGCCGTGGTGGTGTGTGCTTCCTGCGGTGTGGTCTGTGCAGAGTGTGGGCTCACCGCGATGTAGCTGGGCTGCCCTGCTCCTGGAGGTGGGGTGCGGAGGCTGTCCACGAGCCGTTGGAGGGTGTCTGTGCAAATGTGCAGGGTGTCCTCTTCATCGTCACTGAAGAGATGTGTGGTCTGCTCTGCAGGAGGTGTTATTGTCCCTCTGCAATGTAAAGGGGAGATGCAGGTTAACAGTGTGTTCCATGTATGTTGACGCATTGTAGATGTTTACATTCAGACTGCATGACGATGTACATTGTGACTGTTTTGGTGAAGCTGGCTATTTGATGGGAGTCAGTGGACATTTCGACTACATGACGGATGTGTGGTTGTACTCGTACATTATCAGCTCACAGTGTCATGCATTGCCAGATGTGATTGCCCAGTTTCTACGCACGAGCGGCACCAGTTGTGTCGTCTGTCCTGTGGTGTAGGGGTTGCACTCTGTCCCACATTGTCGTCAATGTTGATGTACTGTGATTGCTATGTGTGTGTGTGCTGGATTGTTGGCGATTCGCCCCTGCAGCTCTGCATTGGCGGACCCTTATCCCTTTGAGTCGGTGTGCATTTGACTTGTGTGCTTTTAAGGGTGCTGGGATGTTTGCGACTTGGGTCATTTGTGCTACTGGAGATATTTGGTACTCTTGTGCATTGTTTGTCTGCAGATGTGTTTTTTACGTCATGGTTCGTAGTTGCACGTGGATGTGTCAGAGTGTGACCTGCTCCTTTACGGATGTGGTCCACACTCAGCCACCTCAGTGTCGTCTCGTGCACCATGTCATGTATTGTGACTTCAGCCATGCTATCTGTCATGCAGTGTCACTTGCATTGTCGGTGTGGCTCACAGAGCCGCTGCTTTTCGGGATTCAGCACATGTGCATGGGTAGACTGTGGCATTGGTGATATGGAGGGGGGCCCATTTGTGCAGATTGTGGACGGGGGCCTACTTGGTGTTTCTATGTGTGCTGCAGTGTGCCAAGGGTATCAGGGACATGTTCCACAGTCATTGTGGGTGTGCAGTGTGCTGCACATGATTGTGAATGTGTGGCATTGTGCCCATCTGCCCCCCGTCCCCCAGTCCCTGGTCGTTACTCACCCTGTTGCTGTTGGGTCAGGTCATATCGGGCTGTGTCCAGACCCCCGACTCCTTGCACCGTCTCCACGCTGATGACTGTGGCCACCATTTCCTCCAGCTCATTCCGCTCCTCCTGTGGCGCAGGACTCCCACCTCCAGTCGCCTTTGCTGCCTTCATGTTGGCAGCGAGTTTCTGTTTGGTTTGGCTGTGCACTTCATGCCAGCGCCTCTTGACCTCCTCGACACTCCGACTGCATTCACGTTGGTGACGATGGACTGCCATATTTCCGTTTGTGTTGCCAATGACGCAGTGGAAGTGACGAACAGTTGTTGGTAGTGTTCTATCACCTCCGTGACGATGATCCGGTCTTCCTGCGGACTGAACCCCGTCTTCCTCTTCCTCTACCTCTTCTCCTTGCCCTTCCCCGAACACGGGGTTCCTGGCTGGTCCTCCGTGGGGCTTGTGGGGTTCGGGTTGTCCTCTGCACTCGGTCCAGGTGCATCCATGGTGCTACGCAGTTTGTTTTGTTTTTGGTGCTTATTTTTTGGTTGTTCTTATAGTGCATTTTCACGCATGACGCGTGGAATTTGCGGGCCTGTGGCTTGTTGTCGCTGATTTTTGTATCGCGGGTTGGGACATCGCAGGTTTTTTCGCGTTCATGTTTCGCATTGTTTCTGCGTCGCACAGTTTTTTGGGCGGTCATTTGGTGCGTTATCCTGCTACTATCGCATGGTGCCGCAGGGTTGGGAATACCACGTTAACACAGTGTTATTTTCCCGCGATAGACTGCGATGTGAAGGGTTGCGTTAAGCAACTTTTGCAGTAGTTATCACACGTTCTTGAGAATATGCCCCTCTGTGCGGTGTGTCAGACCAGCAGCCCTCCCGGCAGCAGTGCAGAGCTACGCGTCGGGTGCGCTGGCATGGCTCTGGTCATCAGCGGTGGAACCGCTGGGCTATGAAGGCCAAGGTGCCCAGTGATGGTGAGATGGAGGGTGGCCATGCGGTCATGAGCAGGGATAGAGGCAGCTACCACAGCTATCAGAGAAGTCAGGCATGCCAAAGCAGCACAGCCAAAACAGCATGATCAGACTGCATCCTACTCCCGCAGGCGTGTGGGATCAGGTGTCAGCTACGGCGGCCATGATGCAGTTTACATGGCACCCCTGGGGGGTGCGCGCTCAACGCCGGCTCTAGGAACCAAAGGGCCCCTGAATTGCCAGCTCAACGGGCCTTAAGGGGATATGCCAGTCATGAGCTCTAGCAGGGTGCGGCCATCTTGCAACAGAACTCCTGACCTCTCCCATTCAACCTTATCTCTGCTTATGGAGCAGGTTTAGGTGACTGGTCTCGGGACTGTATGGTGTTCTCATAGGGGAAGCCCATTTGAAACCTACCATGACTTTGACCAGAACCAAGTGGCAAACCATTCTAGGTAAGGAATATGCCCCAATGACCTGGGCGGAGTTAATGATCGAGGTCTTTGAAGAAATGACATCAGGAGGACTTCTTGCTCCATTGCCATTTGTTGGAGATGCCAAGCGGATGTCTGTGACCTGTTTTCTGTCTTGTGGAGCTGCTTGAAGATACAGTCTTATTGGACCGAGGTGTAGGCATACCTCTGGTGGTTCCATCTTGTGGAGCTCCAGAGGGCCCCCTCAGGCACTGTACACAGGTGGGGGCTGAGAGCTCCTGACTGCGTCCGGGAGCGTGGGAAACCCCCTCTATGCACTTTGCAGGGGGGCCCCCCACGAGTTATGTTATGCCACTGGCTTACTTTCATCTAAGCTGTTCTGGATACAGTGCAGTTTCTGGACTATCTTCTGGAATGGCTAGTCCAGGATGTTCAGGCTAAGATTCTAATGTTTCAGCATCTATGCCGGATTTCAGTGAGAATGACTCTGAGGCTGCTGGGCCTCCCCAAAATGTCAGCCTTTCTGCACACTTGCCCTCCTCCATGACATGGACTAATCTCCTGAAATGGATACCCATTCCAACCAAGGGTTGGCCATCACATTAGCTGTGGCTAAAATATGCATTCTTCGCCACTGGTGCCAACACACGTACCCCACCCTGACAGAATGGGTACTAGAACTCCATAGAATGGCCCTCCATGAGCAATTCACGGTCAAACTCTATGGGAAATTTGAAGTCTTTTAAAGAGTAAGTCATGCCTTCATAGAAGCAGTTGAAGACAGTCTAAAATCGATACCGTGAGGCAACCCTCAACCTATTCCCCTTCTTCACCCTCCGGACCTAGAGACCAACCTGCCCCATATCCCCTAGAGCCCACTGCCATTAATAATGCCCATACACCGTACATCCCCCTCCATGCATCATAAGAGCGGTGTCCTACCACACTGGTGCCCACACCACTGTAAGTGGTCTCCTCACACCACGACATCAGCCTATCACCAGGACACCTTATTACCCCCGACCGATCCATCCCACAGCATGTATCATCCCCAGAGATAGTGATTCTAGGCCTCCCATTCTCTTCTTGTCAGCTCTCACCCCACCTAGGCATACCCACTCCTCCCTTCCTATCACCCCTTCCCCTGTAATAATACTTTTGGTTTGATATTATTATATGACTGACAAAGTCGACAGCCATTTCGTCCCACTGTAGTCTAGCCCCCCCCTGGCATAGCAGAGCCCTGGCATCAGAGGTTTGCCTTGTACGGAAATGTTATTTGCCGTATTAATACTCTGCTTATGGCTCCCCTCCCAACATTGCCACTCAACCTGGCCTGCCTTTTCTCTTGGGTCCTGTTGGACTTGGCCCTTTTTGCAGGGTCATTCCTAAACTTTTTGCCTTTCTCCTATATTTTTTCTGACCTGTTGTTGGCTGTTTTATGACTCTGGGCACTTTACCACTGCTGATCAGTGCTAAAGTGCATATGCTCTCCCCATGATAAATTGTGTGATGGATTAGTGACTCCATGATTGGATGATTGGTTTACTTGTCAGTCCCTAGTACAGTGCACTCAGTGTACCCAGGGCTTGTAAATCCAATGCCGCTGGTGGGCTTGCAGCACTGGTTGTGCCACCCACAGAAGCGGCTTGTAAAATGTGTCTCAGGCCTGCCATTGCAGAGCCTGTGTGCAGCCTAGGGCTGCCATGTCGACTTGGTGAGTACACCCACTTACCAGTCCCCCAACCTTCCCTTTACTGCATGTTGGTCACCCCTAGAGTAGGCCCTAGGGCAGGGTGCATTGTAAGTATAAGGTAGGACATGCCCTGGTGTGTGTGGCATGTCCTAATAGTGAATTTCAGCCATTTTCGCTTTTCACTATTGCAAGGCTACCTGCTCCCCATAGGCCAGAATGGGCAGACTGACTATTACATCTTATAGTCAGAACTGACCCAGGGAACATGGTAGAAAAACGAATTTAGTATGCCTGAACTCAGAATGATAAAATACATCTTTTAGTGAAGTTGGTTTTAACATTCTGTGTTTGAAAATACCACTTTTAGAAAGTGGGTATTTTCTTGCCTAAACTTCCAAGCCTGCCTCTGCTAGGTTGTGTATTCCTTGTCTGGAGATTGAGTGACAGGGGCTGGGGTTGGCTACAGGAGACAGGGTGAGTCAGCACAGGGCTGAATAGAAAGATCTGCATCCAGAGTGGAGGGAGGAGTTGCGCCTGGGTCTGAATAGGGCTGTGCCTGCCATCCACAATGCTGGCTCCACCTCCTGCCGGGCGGCTGAGCACTCTGCCCCACATTCTGAAAGGAAAGAAGGAGTCAGAAAAACAAAGTGCTCCAGGACTGACCAGAACTGGTTTTGGACTAGGCAGAGGCCTCTCTGCCTTCAGAGAACAAAGAGAAACTGTGTATAAAAAGGGGACCCAGACCCCTAGGAAATTAGATCACTTTGGGAAACAAGAAGAAACCTTTGCTGAGGAGCGGAACCAAGAAGAAACTGAGGAGAAGACTATCCCTAAGCTAGAGGGATCTGCCTGCAGTGGTTGCCTGACTGCCAAAGGAAGGAGAAAGGACTTTGTGTGCACTTTTATTCAACTTGTGAAGGATCTCCAAGGGCTTGAGAAAAGAGCTTGTCTCCTGCTGAAGTCTCAGGGACAACAGACTTCAACCACCAGCTCCCCAAGAATCCTTTGGAAGTGCCTGCTGCTGTTTTGGGCCTTCTGAAGGGACTGCGTGTCGCAAGGAGCTGGAAGCGCGACTCAAGAGGGAGAAGCGTGTCGCCGCCGCAGCCGCTGCCGCCGCATCAGGGAGATGACGCCGCTGTAGCTGTCGCATTGCACCGCATCTCAAGAAACGTCCCGCAACACCGAAGAAGCGTGTCGCCGTCGCAGCCGCTGCCGTCGCATCGTAGATGTCGCCGCTGTAGCTGTCGCATTGCACCGCATCGAGAGAAGCGCCGCATCCACGGAGAAGCGTGCCGCCGCTGCGCATCACAGAAACAAGGGTGTCGCCGCTGCAGTTGTCGCATCGAGCGGAAGCGTCTCGCAACGCCAGAGAAGAGGGTCGCCGCCAAAGCCGCTGTCGCCGCATCACGGAACAAGGGTGTCGCCGCTGCAGCTGACGCATCGAGTCGAGACTTCTCGCAACATCGGAGAAGCGTGCCGCATCAGGAAGAACTTGACGTCTTTATTTCTTTGCACCAGAACTTTGTCGCATCTCCATCTCTGCAACACTTTCGTTGTAGAAACGTGACGCATCGTAAGGTACATTGACTCAAAGTGTCGCATTTTAAGAACTTAAGAGAACTAAGCTAAACCTACCATTTTAAGTACAGTATGGTGGATTTTTGTCGTTTATGGTCTTGTGTTAAAACTATATAAAGAATACTTATTTTTGATATAAACCTTGTGTGGTGTCCATCTGTAGTGTTGTCACTAGATTACTGTATGTGTTCACAAATGCTTTACACACTGCCTCTGAGATAAGCCTGTCTGCTCGTGCCAAGCTACCAAGGGGGTGAGCAGGGGTTATTTTAGGAGTGTACCCCTTACCCTGACTAGAGGCAAGGGTCCCTATTTGTCACAAGTACCTACCTGTGCCAACTAGAGACCCCCAATTCTAACATTGGTGGTCAGCGGTGAGGATTCTGGACTTGCATTTGTGACTCATGTACAGTGATTGGTGAACACTACTAGTGAGTGCAGACCAAACGCAACCACATACTGTTTTTCTGTTTTATGGTGTCCTCCTGGAGGTATTTTTGATACTATGACTCTGGTTAGTTGTTGCAAAATGGAACTCGACTTCTGGCACATGTTTGTCTACACAATGAAGGAACTACGTGTGTTTTGCAAGGAAAGGGGGCTGCCTGTGAAGAGAAGGTCCAGGGAGGATCTAGAGGCATCCCTATTTCAGTATGAGTTACCCAGCTGGAAGGCAACACTACCAGTTGAGTCTGAGAAGGAGGAATTCCCTAAAAGTGAGGGAGAAACAGGAAAAGATAGCTGGCTTCTGGCTCATGAGCAGAGGCTGAGAGAGATTGACGAAGAGCTGAGAGAGCTTGAGGAGGCTCAGAGGGCCTTAGCCCAAGAAGAAGAAATTTGGGCAGCTCAGGACATGAGCTTTGCTGAGTTGGAGGGGAGTCCAGCTCAGATGGTGGCAGCAAAATTATGTTATCTAGTGCTGAGGGAGTAGTACACACACCCAGAGATGTGGCGCCTGACTTGGAGGGGTTAACATACACCAGGAGGTTCAAGGACATGAGGTAGCTCCAGTAGTGCGCAGTGTCCCTGAGAGGAATAGGGAAACTGACGCAGGGATTCATGGTCCTAGTGGTGGGAGGGACACTCTACTGACTCTAGATGAGAGGTGCAGGGAGAGGGGTTCCCCATGGTTGAAGTCCTGGTATGTGAGTGTGAAGACCGCCCAGAAGAGTGTGGGTTGAGTGACAGAGACAGTCAGATACTGTCTTGCCAATCTCAGGAGAGTGGTGTGGGGTACGTGTGCAAGGCACTGGATGGTGAGGTGAAGGATAGTTTGGTTAACCCCTGTGGGGACTGTGTGATCCAATTGTGGGAGAGCATATTGTAAGTCCCTGTTTTCCAGAGCTATGCCTACACCTGTTGGAGAGTGAGTTCTCTGACCCCAGGGAGCTCACATTGGAGGCAGACCTTTTGGTGGATTCCAGAGGGTCTGAAGAGGCATTGAGGAGTGACCCTAAGAGGAGTGGCTCAGGTGTCTTCCAACCCAGAGTGGTGGGAGAGGTTCAGTGCAGCCCAGCTAGGTCCCGTGGTAATGGGAGGGGTGTAGGGGACTCACGTCCTGTCTCAGTGGAGAAGGAGTGAGTGTGGGGCTGCGTGTCCCAAGGTGCCCGAAACCCAGTCTCAGAGCCTGGATGGTTCTTTAAGGGAACACCAGGTAGGGAGCCTAGGCTGTCCTGATGGGCCGCCTGTTGAGGAGGATCTCCTAGTGTCTAGAGAACCTGGAGCGTCTGTAAATGGAGCTCCAGTGTTTCTGGTGTCTGGCGGTGCCGCTCCACTTGGGAGGGTGCAGAAGTCCAGAGTGAGGGGTGAGAGGGGGAGAGAGTCCCCAGTGGAAGAACCAGTGGGCCAGGGACCAGCCAGAAGGGCTGAGTCACCAGTGAATGACCATGGTGACACACTTCTGTCCTGGGGGATCTTCGCGCACTGTCAGATGGACAGGGGTCGGGAGATCTGCGCCAGGCAGACTGTCACACAACACATGAGAGATGTGTTACCCTCTGGGGGCATGCGTGCTCCCCAGGAAGTCCTGGTGCGCCAGGCAGATTCTTACACAACTCTAGAGGAGTGTGTTTCCCTTGGGGGAGGGGTTGGTGTACCCTCCCGGAAGTCCTGGGTTGCCAGGCACAGGTCCAGCCTAAGGGTACAGACCCTGGGTTGGAGGGCCAGGTTCAGGGTGTCCCCCTGACCTGGAGGAAGGGGCAGCTGCTAACAGTGCCCCTACCAGTTTGTCTTCTGGGGGCACCGCTCCAGGTGGGAGGGTGCAGGACCCCAGTAAGGGGGCGGGGAGAGGACAGCCTCCCCCTGGCCTCTACCCAGTCTAAGGGTACAGACCCTATGCTGAAATCCCAGTTGCAGGATAGAACCCCTGAACTGGTGGGCGACTGTGCAGGACACCTGCCACAGGTGCCCTGACAATTCTGGAAGGGGGTACCGCTCCTGATGGGAGGGGCCAGTACTCTGGAAGGGGGTGCAGAGGGAGGGAGTCCTCGCCTCTGACCCCGGTTCAACTGGAGGGTTTAGACCCTAGTTTGGAGGACCAGGTTCAGGGTGTCCCCCCTGACCTGGACGCCCAGTTGCAGGATGGAACCCCTGAACTGGTGGGTGAATTGTGCAGGACACCTGCCACAGGTGCCCTGGCAATTCTGGAAGGGGGTACCGCTCCAGGTGGGAGGGTACAGAGCCCCAAGGAGGAGGACCGGGTGTGGGAAAGCCCACCCCAGCCTCCAGTCCAGCCACCGGGTATAGGCCCGGGGCTGGCGGGTCAGCACCAGGATGTCATACCTGACCTGACAGGAGGGAGAGTGGACAAAGAGTGCCAAGCACCTGGGGCTACTGCCCCCCGCTCTCTGACGCCACAGAGGTTTGAGAGCCCTGAGAGGCATAAGGCCTGGGTCTCATCCCTGACCACTGTCAGTGGCCACTGTGGCTTGCTGTCTGTCTGTTGGGACACACCTGTGAGCAAGTTAAGGTTAGGTGCTGCACAGGTGGTGTCCACAGGTGAGGAGAAGGGTTCCCCATGGATTAGCTTGGTGGACCCTGAGAGTATGGACAGAGGGATTCCAATAGGTTCAGATTGGCGTAGAACTGGAGTATGCCCCTGCCGTTGTGGGCTAGGGTCCAGGTTCTATCGCCCAAAGCAGGGAAGCCCATCAGGGTAGTGATTGGTCTCCCCTGCGTTTTTGGCTGGAAGGGGGTTGTGTTGGACTTGGCCCTTTTTGCAGGGTCATCCCTAAACTTTTTGCCTTTCTCTTATATTTTTTCTGACCTGTTGGCTGTTTTATGACTCTGGGCACTTTACCACTGCTGATCAGTGCTAAAGTGCATATGCTCTCCCCATGATAAATTGTGTGATGGATTAGTGACTCCATGATTTGATGATTGGTTTACTTGTCAGTCCCTAGTACAGTGCACTCAGTGTGCCCAGGGCTTGTAAATCCAATGCCGCTGGTGGGCTTGCAGCACTGGTTGTGCCACCCACAGAAGCGGCTTGTAAAATGTGTCTCAGGCCTGCCATTGCAGAGCCTGTGTGCAGCCTAGGGCTGCCATGTCGACTTGGTGAGTACACCCACTTACCAGTCCCCCAACCTTCCCTTTACTGCATGTTGGTCACCCCTAGAGTAGGCCCTAGGGCAGGGTGCATTGTAAGTATAAGGTAGGACATGCCCTGGTGTGTGTGGCATGTCCTAATAGTGAATTTCAGCCATTTTCGTTTTTCACTATTGCAAGGCTACCTGCTCCCTATAGGCCAGAATGGGCAGACTGACTATTTCACCTTATAGTCAGAACTGACCCAGGGAACATGGTAGAAAAACGAATTTAGTATGCCTGAACTCAGAATGATAAAATACATCTTTTAGTGAAGTTGGTTTTAACATTCTGTGTTTGAAAATACCACTTTTAGAAAGTGGGTATTTTCTTGCCTAAACTTCCAAGCCTGCCTCTGCTAGGTTGTGTATTCCTTGTCTGGAGATTGAGTGACAGGGGCTGGGGGTGGCTACAGGAGACAGGGGTGAGTCAGCACAGGGCTGAATAGAAAGATCTGCATCCAGAGTGGAGGGAGGAGTTGCACATGGGTCTGAATAGGGCTGTGCCTGCCTTCCACAATGCTGGCTCCACCTCCTGCCGGGCGGCTGAGCACTCTGCCCCACATTCTGAAAGGAAAGAAGGAGTCAGAAAAACAAAGTGCTCCAGGACTGACC
The DNA here is from genome assembly GCA_963921515.1 of Calotriton arnoldi. NCBI lineage: Eukaryota > Metazoa > Chordata > Amphibia > Caudata > Salamandridae > Calotriton > Calotriton arnoldi. The sequence goes on along the minus strand of CAWUFW010014652.1, from coordinate 307,507 downwards.
AGAACTGGTTTTGGACTAGGCAGAGGCCTCTCTGCCTTCAGAGAACAAAGAGAAACTGTGTATAAAAGGGGACCCAGACCCCTAGGAAATTAGATCACTTTGGGAAACAAGAAGAAACCTTTGCTGAGGAGCGGAACCAAGAAGAAACTGAGGAGAAGACTGTCCCTAAGCTAGAGGGATCTGCCTGCAGTGGTTGCCTGACTGCCAAAGGAAGGAGAAAGGACTTTGTGTGCACTTTTATTCAACTTGTGAAGGATCTCCAAGGGCTTGAGAAAAGAGCTTGCCTCCTGCTGAAGTCTCAGGGACAACAGACTTCAACCACCAGCTCCCCAAGAATCCTTTGGAAGTGCCTGCTGCTGTTTTGGGCCTTCTGAAGGGACTGCGTGTCGCAAGGAGCTGGAAGCGCGACTCAAGAGGGAGAAGCGTGTCGCAGCCGCTGCCGTCGCATCACGGAGATGACGCCGCTGTAGCTGTCGCATTGCACCGCATCTCAAGAAACGTCCCGCAACACCGAAGAAGCGTGTCGCCGTCGCAGCCGCTGCCGTCGCATCGTAGATGTCGCTGCTGTAGCTGTCGCATTGCACCGCATCGAGAGAAGCGCCTCGCATCCACGGAGAAGCGTGCCGCCGTCGGAGCTGCTGCCGTCGCATCACGAAACAAGGGTGTCGCCGCTGCAGTTGTCGCATCGAGCGGAAGCGTCTCGCAACGTCGGAGAAGAGGGTCGCCGCCAAAGCCGCTGTCGTCGCATCACGGAACAAGGTTGTCGCCGCTGCAGCTGACGCATCGAGTCGAGACTTCTCGCAACATCGGAGAAGCGTGCCGCATCAGGAAGAACTTGACGTCTTTATTTCTTTGCACCAGAACTTTGTCGCATCTCCATCTCTGCAACACTTTCGTTGTAGAAACGTGACGCATCGTAAGGTACATTGACTCAAAGTGTTGCATTTTAAGAACTTAAGAGAACTAAGCTAAACCTACCATTTTAAGTACAGTATGGTGGATTTTTGTCGTTTATGGTCTTGTTAAAACTATATAAAGAATACTTATTTTTGATATAAACCTTGTGTGGTGTCCATCTGTAGTGTTGTCACTAGATTACTGTATGTGTTCACAAATGCTTTACACACTGCCTCTGAGATAAGCCTGTCTGCTCGTGCCAAGCTACAAGGGGGGTGAGCAGGGGTTATTTTAGGAGTGGACCCCCTTACCCTGACTAGAGGCAAGGGTCCCTATTTGTCACAAGTACCTACCTGTGCCAACTAGAGACCCCCAATTCTAACAGGTCCGCTTACCCGGTCTACATAAAATATGGTGTGGGAACTCACTCTTCTTTTTTTTCTTAGCTGTCTACTTGTTATTGTTTTTGGGGTTTTCATTCTGTATTTTCTCTGAAATCCAAAATAATGGCTGAAGAAGACTAAGAGATATGCGCCCTCTCAATTTCTTCCTGAAGACGGGAGAAATTCAAGATGCACATGTTAACTTAGGTTCTGTTTGCCCTCAACCCTGGAGACTGGATGGTAGAACTGAACTTGAAGGTCGCCTACTTCCATAATCCTGTCCTGCCTGCCCACAGACGTTACACCTGTTGTTCACATAGTGTTGTGTAGTTTCCACTTCCCAGTAGAAACTGCACGTTTGTTGGGCAACATAAACTTTGGGATGGTGCCAGACCGATTTAGAGCACCCACGCAGGATATGTTGTCCTATAGACCAGCTAGCTCACAGTGCCACCATAAGCCCCCCTAAACCTAGACAGGTAGTAAATGGTTTGGGCACCCATAGAACATGACAACCCTGACTCACACAGGAATAGTGGTAAAAGAGGTAGAACCCTTTTGCTCAGTCACTCATGCTCTCTCTTGAAGAAAGATACAAGAAATACACAGAGGGGCGTTTTCAATATTTATTGAACCGTTGTGATTCTTGTATGGAACATATGTGCTGCAATGATCAATATACAGAAGCAGATAAAAGTAATTAGCAGTATAAGGACAGTGAACAAAATGAATAGTTCCACCATCTTGCTAAAACAAAGTATACATGCAAGCATACAAAACAGTATATAGCGTACTCCTACTATGCGCTCCCTAACCTAGATGTCTAAGGTGTGTGCAGGTGTTCTGCCAAGAATCCCCTTTCGGATGATCCTACCCCCGTTACCGGAAGGGAAAGTATATAGGCCTTGGTCACAGGTTAGACATCTCTCCTCGCAGAGGGATCAGCAAGCAGCTGGGCTGAGGTTTCAGTATGTAGTGACCTTGAAATGACAGCAAGTGCTCCTCTGCTTTCTTTCTTTATAACAAAAAGCATCCTTGCTCCCAAGCTGAGACCTTAGTCAGGCCGCCATTGTTTATGATCTATTGATATCAGATTCGTCTCATGGACGAATAACAAACAATCGCATTTGCACAATGTATGTTCAAACCTTGCACGAGATGTTCAAGGTGTCATGATAGTGGTCTTACGAAGTGGAATGTGTAAGCCAATGTAGTTTCATGGAAACTAATCCTGCACTGTCACGCACGCAAATGTGTGTCAAAAGTCATTGTGTGAAAGAGAGGGCAACTTAGGAAAACATGTGCATGTTAAAATTGCAGCTTTTCTCCCTGGGCCTAACTGAGCCACATGACAATTGGGCCATGAGCATTATCAGTTTGCTGTGCTCCATTTTGCCCTTTTCAGCACCCCTGGGGTGTTGACCGAAGTGGTAGCTGTAGTTGCAGCTCACCTGCGGAGGTCAGGGATTCCAGTCATTCCCTACCTCGATGAATGGCTGTTGAAGTCGGGCTCCCCCCAGGTAGTCATCTCCAATCCCTAGACTACGGCAGACCTTTTGCATTCTCTGGGGTTCATATAAATGTGTTGAAGTCATACCTGACTCCCTCTCAGATGCTAACTTCAGTGGCGTATCAACAGTCCCCGTAGCCTCTGCAGTGCCTGGGGGCTCTAAACTCCAGGGGGCCCCCTCAGGCACGGTGCACAGGTGGGGGCTGAGAGCTCCTGACTGGGCCCATAGTGTGGGAAGCCCCCTCTATGCACTTTGCAGGGGCCCCTTGAGTTTTGTTATGCCACTGGCTGGCTTACTTTCATCTAAGCTGTTCTGGATACAGTGCAGTTTCGGGACTATCTTCTGGAATAGTTAGTCCAGGATGTTCAGGCTAAGATTCAAATGTTTCAGCATCTATGCTGGATTTCAGTGAGAATAACTCTGAGGCTGCTGGGCCTCATGGCCTCCTGCATCCTTCTGGTGAAATGTTTGTTGGCTTATGCTCTGTAGTGGGACCTGAAGTCCCAGTGGGTGCACCATTACGGAATCTCTCCGGCTTGGTCCAGATATCGGAGGGATCTATGAAAGATCTGCAGTGGTGGCTGACGAACCGCCATTGGGTCAGAGGCAGACCCCTCTCCCTTTCCCACTCAGAGCTGACGGTTGTGATAGATGCGTCACTCCTGGTGTAGGATGGCCATCTGGGGGAGGTGGAGATCAGAGGACTGTGGTCTTCATCAGAGTCTCAGCTCCACATATACATGTTGAAGCTGAGAGCTATCCAACTGGTATTGAAAACCCTGCGCCTTTAGACATCGATGGAACCAGTAGCGGCCCGTGGAGGGAGTTCCGTGGGGCGGTGAGGCGGGGGAGGGGCAGGGTGAGGGGTAGTAAACACCGGAATATGGATGAACGGAGGTAAGTAAACAATTAAATAAATAAAACTAATTTAGTTGCGTGCGCTGCATCGCAAAATGCGATGCAGCGCACGCAACGAAATTCGTTTTATTTAATTGTTTACTTACCTCCGTTCATCCATATTCCGGTGTTTACTACCCCCTGCCCCTCCCCTGCCCCGCCTCACCGCCCCACGGAACTCCCTCCATGGGCCGCTACTGGATGGAACGTCAGGGCCTTTCTCTAGTGGTTCAACGACTGGTAGCTCTCTGAACACCAGAGTGGACAAACTCAGCCGGAACACGAATGGTGCCTCTATCCGGAGGTGGTGAAAGATCTCTTCTGAGATTGGGGAGAATCTTGGTTAGATCTCTTCCCCACCACTGAGAACGCAGAGAATGTGCAATTTCAGCATGGAGAGTATGGCATTCCAAACTCCTGAGTATGAGCAGTGGTCCTCCAATCAGGCTGCGACTTGGGGAGGATCTACTGTCGCAGCAACAGAACAGGGTCTTGCACCCGAACCGGAGCACGCTCTGCCTTCTTGATGGAGATTGAGTGGTGGTAGTTAACAGTTTTTGATCTCCCTCCAAAAGTCTGTGATGTCATTCAGTATCTTTTATGAGTTGCAAAAGTTTGCATTGGTAAATGAAGCCATTTGTACTTGCAAATCTGATTCACACTTGGAAATAGCATTGTGAATGAGGCCTAGGGAGGGGATTGACCCCTTTGTTATGAGCTTTTTCTAGCACCTGCACAATGGCACTGACTTAGGGGCATATTCACAAGGATTTATCTCAGAGTTATCGGCACTTTAGCGCATCAAAAGTGGAGATAGATTTATCGCCCCATTCACAAGCGGGTGCAAACTGCAGACATCGCCAGTATTCCCGCGATAACTGCCGCAAAATCTATCTCCACGGGTGACACCACCAACTAACCCTAATGAGATGCAGAGTAGGCGTTCCCGTGCAAAAACACACGAAAACACCACTACACCACTTTCACAACGAACTGCCAGATCTGCGATGCGTACCAAAAACAGGCGATAAGCCGCAGTAGCAGCAGGGGTTTAACACCTGCCTTTTGCTGGTGTTAAGCAGGACGACTACCCGCAGTATGAAAGGGAGCCCAGCCCAGAGCCACATCTGAAGACCCACAGATGCCATGGATCCAAAGATCATGCAGCTCGGAGACCCATGAGGGCCACAACACCCACCGCCACCAGCCCCAGGCCCGCCACCACCCCCAGGACCCGACCCGCCCCCCCCCCCGGACCACCACAGAGGCAGCGTAGACAAAGACAGCGGACCCACCGTAAACGCACCTGCCGCACAGACCTAATGCCAGAGGAGGTCATTTCCCACTACAGGCTCAAAAGGACAACCATCCTCCGCATCCTGACCCACATCGCCCACATGCTGACGGTACCAACACAGCGGACAACCAACATCCCTCCGCAGACAAAGCTGCTGGCTGTGCTGCACATGTTGGCCTCTGGTACCTTCCAACCCACAACTGCCAGAGTCGGAGGAGTCTCACAGCCAGCCCTATCCAAGTTCATCACACCTGTCCTGGATGCCATCATCAGCCTGGTACCCCAGCAACTCCACTTCACCCACACTGCGCAGGAGCAGCTGGAGACCACGAAAGGCTTCTACGCCATAGCTGGATTCCCTCACGTGTTGGGGGCAATGGGCTGCACACATGTACTCCTCGTGCCCCCTGCCGACACTGCACACAACTACCGCAACAGAAAGCACACGCATTCCATCAATGTGCAGGCAATAGTGGACCACCGGGGACTCCTCAACAATGTTGTGGCCAACTACCCAGGCAGTGTGCATGATTCATACATCTTCCGATAGTCCATCATCAACCAGCGCTTCCAGGATGGCACCTAGGGAAATGCATTGCTCGTTGGTGTAGGAGAGTAGGATCTGCTTCACATGGGTACCCCCACTTTTTGCTGATGCTTCACTGTTTTTCGACCTTAGTCTGGCTGGGGCCCTGCTAATCAGAACCCCAGCCTAGCTGCTTCCTCTCTAAAATGGTTTCCATGTGCCTTAGGCACATCTCTGATTGGAATCTGGAGTGCCCTTATAAGTCCCTAGTATATGGTATACTATGTACCCAGAGCATAGGTACCTCAGAGGCCTACCAGGGGCTGCAGCATGTAATGTGCCACCCCTGGAAGGCCATCCAAACTGACACCACAGGTCTGCTACTGCAGCCTGGGTAAGGTGGTGCATGCACCCCTTACTGTGATATAGGCTACCTATATCACTATATACATACACACATATAACCCTATAAGTCACTCCTATGGCAGGCCTTATCAATCCTGAAGGCAGAGTGCGTGGTTCCTATGTGAGAGGGTGCCCCTGCGTGAGCAGGGCCCCTCTGCAGCGTTCGGGAGACCCTTCTCTGATGCTGTTTGTAGTGCAGCCTGACCATATACTCTTAAGCGCATTATAACCTCGCGTTAAATGCTAACTTTGGGATGGCTGCACGGAAACATGTCGTGTTAGGTGTCAAACATCTTGGAATACTACCCCCACCAGTTCTGGCGGCGGGGGTAGCATTCCACCCTTCTAGAGGAAAGACATGTACACACCGGTATGCCCGGTACTGACTTTCCAGAGCCCTGGCATCACAAAATGGATGCCGCTGCCACAGACACGAGTCTGGCCTCCTACTGCTGACCGAAACTCCGGCAGGGGAGGCCTGGACAATAGGTTTCCTGTCCCAGGGAGGTGTGACCACCTCCCCAGACAGGATAGTGTGTATTGGGGCTGGGCGGGAGCACTCTCTGGTGCTTTGAAGTCCTGCACTGGGGGCACATTTGGTGTCCCTGTGCATACCCCAGTTCAAACCGGCTCAGGGGCTTCCAGCCCCTGCTCTGGCGCGAAACTGGACAAAGGGAAAGGGGTGTAACCACCCCTCTGCCCTGGCCCTCCCATAGGTGGGGCCACAGAGTATGTCCAACCCCCTACCTTAGTATAAGTAAGGGAACCCAGTCCTTAGGACCTTAGATTTACCTGGACGAAACTCTGACACAGAATCCTGGACCTTCGACGCTCTACTTTAAGATTAGAGGACTGAAGAATCTCCCTTGGGGTCAAGGAGTGACTCCCCTGCTTGGCAGGCACCAAAGAAGCAATTGTCCGGTCTGCATCGCTGAAGCTCCCGTCGGACGCCGAAGTCTTTGCATCACCAGAGGTGGATTTCCAGACTTCCCGAGGCTGCCCTGAGTCCCCAGCAAAGCTGAGGCCCGTAGCTGTCGTGGGTAACGTGGAACCGTGACCCCTGGACACCGAACGCATTTGCAAGTGCATCCTCTTCTGGGTCTCCCACGAAGTCGTGCTTTGAGCTCCGAGTAGCCCCAGCCTCCAGCACCAACTGCACCGAAGATCACTGGCCTCCACTCCACGAGTGTCCTGTGAGCCAGCTCCACGTGCATCGTCTCGAGGCTCCTTCGCGGTCGCTAGTCCGTTGGCTAGTAGGCCCTCCCGAAGGCCAATCTTTTTCTGCTTGGGCTCCCTGGTTGCTCCAGGTGTGCCCTGACTTATCCTCACTGGGTGAGTCCCCCAGACCTTGCTGGTCTGCAACATCGTCCTTCTTTGATTTCCACGAGACTTGCCGTTGCCAAGGTTTGTTGGGTCCAATCCGGTTGCCGACACCCCTGCAATCGACAGACGTCATGGGGCAGCTCGAATCCAGCTCCTGGTTGTCGTCGACGCCTCCTGGACCTCGTGGCTGAAGAGTCAAGACGACCGTCAACCTACCTGAAGCACTCGACATCGGTGGGCATCTGCTCATCGCCTTCCTGGTCACTGGCTAGTGACCCAGACTCTGTCCCCTCTGCCTTCAGGTTCTTCAGATCTTCGATCCACCTTTGGATCCACCCGAACACTTTCGACTTGGCCGCCAGCAGCACTTTGCAGCAGATCGCCATTGAAAGCGACGACGAAACCCGACCCCGAAAGACACCTATGCACCCGGCTCCCCTGGGTGAGGTAACTCGAGTACTCCGGTGCTCCCGTGGGTATTGACACTAGAACAGCCTAGTTCTCAAAGGGTTTGCTCCAAGTCCTCCTCTAAGTGTCCCTTTTCTTTTAAATTCTAATCGCGACTTTCCCCATAGAAGTTAACGGTGGTTCGCGGTTGTGTTCATACACTGCACGCGTCCCCCGTGGGTCCCCTGTGTCACTGCCTTGTGTGGTTCCTTGTGGTCCAAGCACTTCTACAGGCTCTAGGCCTTGTGTCTAGCTCAGTCGTGGTTCTTATACCACTTTATTGGTATATGGTTTGGTACGCCCCTGGGGCTCAAACGTGTATTTGTGCTATTACTGTAGATAACTAACTCGTAACGTATGTACTTTGAACTCTAGCCTCATAAAGAGACTAGAGGGGTGTGTTTAGTAATAAATACATATATTTTGAATATATACCTGGTGTGGTCCTCTTTCATTTGGTCACTCAAGAGATTATAGACTGGTAAAACAAGCTGCTTTACATTCCTTCAAGACTTAGCCTGAAGGCTGCTCTCCATAGCTACCACTAGGATAGCTTTCAATAAAGGTTGTCTTTAACCTATCTCCAATAAGGGGTTGTTTGGACTGGTGCAAGGTGCCCACTATAATTAGTGGACAGCATATGCCAGGCCAACTTCTCACAGTTGGTAAGTACCAAATGAACACACCACACACCTCCACTCCACAGTCATGCAACTCACGACACTGGCAATGGACACGCAGCAAAACTACATGCAACATGCCACACAACATGCCAACCGACCAGACACGACAACACGACTCCATTGGGAACCTGGGCTTGCCATGTACACAACCCATCCACGGCATGGCACCACAGCCACACAATAGCAGAATGTGAGGAGAGGCTTGGAGCAGGCATGTGCGAGAGAGGCAAGTGACTAATGAATGAGAACCTACCCAATGCCAAGTGTGGCGTGGATGTGCCGGACACACTTCAGTGTGCAAACCACGGAAATGGCCATGTGGACATTAACTGCTGGTGCATGGAGTGTAGTGGCCAGTGGACGCTACCATGTCACCACAGGCTGTGGGGCAGAACGCGGAAATGCCGCTCGTTACGTCCCCCCCTGTAGGCGCGGGCGGAGTGGGTTGGCCCTGCGTACGCCAGGTCTGCGTAGGGGTGTGAATAAAAACCCCGTCGCACTGGGCGTGGTTCTCTTTCCGAATGGCCGTGTCTGCCAGGGCGGCGCCTCTCAGCCCGTCACGAGGCCGACGCCGTGAGCGGCAGGGCCTGTGACCCTGTGCCCCTGCTGCACCCCCGGCCACTGGTCCCCAGAACCGTCTTGCCTGCCCCAGCGCACCAAGGAGGCTCCGCTCACCTGCCGACACGGGCGTGTGTCAAAGAGGGCCCACCACGTGCCGGTGCAAGCTCCAAGCCCCAGTCCCGCGACCTTTGCAGCCTCCGCAGACCTTCGCTGGCCTCCACGACGCTGGCCCACAGTACTCCTTTCTCGTTTACATACCCCACCGGTGTACTCCTCGACCCAGTTGTTGGCACATGTTGTACTGAGTCGTGAGTTTTGAATGGCAGTGACCAAAAGTCTGTGGCAGCGTCCACATCAATAAACTCCCTCCGATCAGTGAAGCCAAAGTCTGCATCGCAAGCACACAACACATAGTGCCACTAACCCTGTTCAACGCAAGCCAGTGACACGTGGTGCCACTGAACCTGAACTACGCAGGCCGGTGGGACCATCCAACGTAAGCTGTGGACACTTGGATGAGGGCCCCTGCTGACCGCTGCCTCAGACCTACACTGCGGTCCAGTAGGTCCCACATGTGGAACTGTGTCTTGAGTAATTTATGGAGGAGTTCACACCATTGGACACGCCTCATCGCAGGCGGCATCCTCTACCAGCACTGGTGCCACTAACTCTGTGCACAATGAGTCATGGGCACTGTCTGGTTGAACTTTGGTGGCGTCTGAGTCCATGGCCTGGGGGTTGTCTGCATCATCATCTGGCTTGGACAGACTTGGTGTTCGACATGTGTCTGTTCCATTCAACTCCACCATAGTGACTGTTTCAGCGTGGTTCTGCCCTCTGCATCATGCCCTGGGGTTACACCTTCCACTGTCCACCGAGACACTCCGCGACAACCCCCTTTGACATCTACGAGAACCTGCTCTGCTCTCGTGACCCTGCCCCAGTGCACTGCGAGTCAGCGTCCCGTGGCGGTAGGCCCGTGCCGGACGCTGTGCATCCGGGGCCACTAACTCTGTGCAGCTCAAGTCATGGAGCCTTTATGGTTGAATGATTGTGTCTTTTACGATGTACACTGTTGTAGTTTTTTGACTGCACCAAGCACTCCATGACGGCTGGTGTACACACACCCCACACACATCCAACACAGGTGTCACTCGGCATGTGAGCCTGCTAATAACAGTGGCCGGGCGCACGTGCCCGTTGCCATTCACACCATCTAAGCAAGTATGTCCGTGTGGTCATTATGTCACCATGATGGGCCCAAGCCCTGCAACATCGCAGTGTGCTGTGTTCAACGGACGATACCATGTCACCTCAGCAGTGGCTAAGACCTTGGACATGTAGCTTCGTCCGCCCCCCCCTGCATGCACAAGCGGCGTGTGCTGGGCCGGCATACGTCAGGTCAGCGCTGGGGTGTGCTGATTTGGCAGGGGGCTCAGGGCGTGGCTCTGGTCTGGCCTTGAGCAGGAAGTGCAGTAAGCGTGTCTGTGGTGGAGTGTTGTCGCCACCAGGGCCACAGTCATCGATATTGCAATGTAGCATGCACCCGGAGGGCGGGGCCGCACATACGGGGAAATGTAGGAGCGCAAGACCGCTCGGGGTCTTGGCTCATACATGCCAAGTGTTGTGTGAATCAGTCCTGCGGCTGCATGAGTCAGATGCCTAGCCTCAATCGCAGCGCGATCACAGCCAGCCATGGACTGTACACCTGTGTCCGCCCTGTCCAGACCATTGGCTTACACTCACGTGGCCGCACACCCTCAACGGCCACCATCACGGTGTTGTTGGCATGCTGCTGGACATGCGCAGACAAGCATGACAATGGTGTGCCGTAGGAGTGCACGTGATGCAACCACGCAGCGCACACAAGTGTAAAGGCTTGGGGGAGGGAGGAGCAGCTGTGAGGCAACGTAACACACAGTGAGGCCGCTCATGTGCCACGTGCTCGGCATATCGTCCATGATTCCCTGGGTTGCAGACATCCCACCCCACCCACGACAGGCCTCTGCACATCTCCTGTATGCAAGCAGATGGTAAACTGACTGTAGGGATGAAAGGTCCTTTGTCTGGACTATCAGGCGGAAGCACATCTGCAGCTCCGAGCTCGGACTTGCATGTGCCCAGCACCCCCTGACAGATACGATAGCATTTGCTGACGACTCCCACACTACGCACTGCCCGACGTGAGACCAACGTGTACACATCCCACACACAGAAGTCCTTGGTCGTAGTTATCGTGCGTGAAATGGCCTTCACACGTACTCCCACCCCACCCCAGGCCTGCACCCGTTGCACACAGACACTGCTCATTGATCCGAGCTGGGGCATTTCATCCACAGGACTGGCGCAGGTCAGCACAGTGCCGCTTCAAGCAGAGCCACTGACGCAATGGCAGACCATCCCGGACACATGCACAACCCCAGTCACGTGGACCGGTACCGTGCACGTCTGCTGCATGTACTGGGGGCACTGCCATTGGCAGTGCTGCGGATCAGTTACCGGCTAAGCTTCCGCCTTGCCAACGTCACCAGCGTTCAGCCTGTGTTGCATTGTCGCTCATGCATATTCGAGTGGATCATGGATGTCTGCCTCTCCAACGTAACGGTAGCTGAACTGGATTTCGACGTGTGTGTGCGCCCCTGTTCGCCCACGACCAGGAGTGTCACCGTGATGCCCGTTTATGGCATGCCTGGATGATTGGCATGCATGCTGGCACCTGGACCTGGGAGATTGCACGACTCGTCGTGTGCAGTGACCACATTGAGCCGCTCCCCTATTGGGCTTTAGTGCCAATTGAGCCGGGGGTTGGAGTCAGCACATCTGTCCGGGACAGCTGATGGGTTACGTCGCCGACATGTTAGATGTAGTCGACAACGAGCTCATATTGGAAATGTTGGCCTACGCTGCTGCACTCGCGTTCATGGACGAGTGACAACGTACCTGCAGCCACAACTGAATGTGACCCATCGCACGTGTCCCGACACCTGGTTGCATGTTGGGGATATGGTCACATGTCCCAAGACGACAGTGGACATGGCTGCATTGGCCTGGATTCTGGATACATGCGCGGACAACCAACGCGGGTTGGCACTCACTTGTGTGGGTGATGGACTCCCCCGGGGTGGACATGGGTGCTTTCCAACGTTCCTCATTCAGACATGCTGCTGCATTGGTCTGCATATTGTGGCACTTCTCTTGCCCGTACTGACACGCAATTGTTGATGATGTTTCCGCACCTTCAATTGTCTCCAACTGTGATGGGTGTTGATTTGTATGCCAATGTGTGTGTCACGGCCTATCTGGGTCCCTGCCATACATGCATTGCTACCCCATCAGGGCTGTGGGTTTGTACTTGTGCATTATCATGTCCCTGTTTCGTGCTTTGCCAGATGCGTATGGCCATTTACCGGATACAAGCGGGTGCACTTGTGTCCTGTGTTCGGTTGTGCAAATGTTGCTGTTTGTACCACATTTTGTTCGATGTTGGGGTGCTCTGCTTCCTATGTGTGTGTGCTGCATTGTGTGTGAGTTGGCCCTTCAGCTCTGATTTGGCTCACCCTTCTCCCTTTCAGGCAGTGTGGTTTTCACTTCTGTGCTTGTTCAGTGGTGTGATATTGCCGACTTGTGTGACTTGTGCTCTTGGTTGGAGCTGTTACTCTTGGGCATGGTTTGTCTGCAGTTGTGCTGTGCTTAACTGTGCATGTGTGCCATTGTGCCCATCTCCCCCCGTCCCCCCAGTCCCTGGTCGTTCCTCTCCCTGTTGCTGTTGTGTCTGTTGATTTTGAGCAGTTTCCGGTCCCCGACTCCTGCCACCATCTCCAGGCTGATGTGGTGGACACCATTTCCTCCATGTCATCCAGCTTCTGGTGTGGCGCTGTACTCCCACCTCAGTTGTGCATTGCTGCCTTCTGGTTGTTAGCGTGTTTCTGCTTGTTTTTGCTTTTCGCATCATTCCAGCTGTTTTGGTTGTCTTGCATTGTCCTCCTCCGCACTCCGGCTGCATTCACCTTGTCCACGATGGACTGCCATGTTCAATGTTTTGTTGCCAGTGGTGCTTGTGGGGTTGTGTACTAGCTCCGGCTGCCTCCATTGTGCTTCGCTGTTGTTTTCTGTTTGGTTTGTCTTTCTTTTTCCTGCTTTTGTTGTGCTTATTCCCGCCTGCCGTGTGTGTATCGCGGGCCTGGCGCTGCTTATCGCTGCTTTCCTCATCGCGAATGGGCTCATCGCACTTTTTTTGCATTGGGGTTTGTGTCGCGGTTGTATCGCGGACATTGGCCGTGTTTTCGGGAGACTATCGCATGGTACCGCCGTGTTGTGAATTCCAAGTTATTTTCCCGCGATAGACTGCGATGTGTAAAGTTGCGTTAACCTTTTTTGGAGATGTTTAGCGCACATTCTTGTGAATATACCCCTCAGAGTAGATCATTCCTCCCTCCCCACACACACAGGCACACATAAAAATGTGCAAATATCATTTTTGGAGCAATCGTGCATTGTCTTATGCGAATCCACCAATTCATCCACAAGTGCATTGGTGACTTCATTCCTCGATATTTCCGATTTGCTCGCTTCCAAAAATTCAATCCACAAAGGAGTCAAAATGTGCTATTTAATCTGCCCCATTGTGTTCATGAGACTGTATACTCATGTGATATTGTTCAAAGTTTTGATTGCGAATTCGTGTTTAGACTTTAAAGTATGTTACCAGTTGTGAGTTTTTTCTGCAGTTTGAGTTTCACCTGTGTCATGTAGTTAATTTTAACTCAACATCTGGGCTATATTTATGCCTTAAATGTCGGGTTAACCCCACATTTCTCTTTTTATCTTGCATGGCAAGTAACAACTGAATCGATTGGTAGGTGACTGAGTTACTATTATATTTTATCCGAAAGAAAACTACCGTGCGCAAGATTTACTGATACTCATTTTGCAAACCTTGTTTGGAACATTCGGGATTAAGGCTATTACCCATTTTACCATAGTTTCATTTTCACATCGTAAACTATCTGTATTTTAAGTCAAAACAGGTTCATTTAATTGAGTGATGTTTGGAAGCCGGTGGATAATAAGAATGAATTATGAACACCTGCAGAGGTCTGGCACTGGCGAATGGGACTGGTTACCCTTTTGAATGACATTAAAAGTGCTTTGGGTCCTCAGCTTCATTCCCGAAATAGATTATATGAAAAGATTGTTCAGGACTCAGCTGGTTTCAATGTGCGCCTTCTGTCATGAGTAACTGATATTTCAGCACTAAGACACCGCAGCAGTGTGTCTGTAGGAAGATATCGGCGAGTTGACCTGCGGTCTATAAATGCTAAACTACGCTGACAAATGTTCACGATGGGCAATGTCTATGGTGGGGAGTCCAAACACTGTGGCGGCGGGAAAGTCAGCAGAAGTAGAAGAGGGGGAGCGGTCACATGCATCCTGGCATGTGACAAAACACATGCTCAAAGCTGCATTCCAACCTAGCAGCCGCTGCATTAAAATTACAATTTCAAGCAGTTCTCAACCATAATTTTGGAACCCTTGGGGGCATATGTACAAGCCTCTATCGCCACGGGAACATCACTTTTTGTGATGTTTCCGTGGGGATAGGGGCTTCGCCTTATTTACAAAGTAGGTTAAGCGTTAAGAGAGGAGTTGGCCTAATGGCTCGGTATGTCGACCTCGAATCTGGGGAACTAGGTTTGAGTCTCAGCAATGACGCTGAACATCCTGTGATTCTGGGCAAACCACTTAATCACCCTGTGCCTAACAAAAAAAAATGAATGTATCCTCCTGTAACGCAACTGGTGCTATGTAAAGCGCTCTGATACCCGATTCGGATCAAGTTCGCGCTATATAAAACTCCGTAAAAAATAAAAAGCTGCTTAACGCTGCCTTGTAAATAAGGCCCACTTTCACACTATGCTTAGGGTGAAAGGGGTGGGCAGTGGGTGTTGCGGTCAGCGTTCCACCACAAAACCCATTGATTTTGACGCTGGCCCCTATTTACAAGGGCAGCGTAAATAGGAGGCAGCAGCACCAAAATTAAGACCAGGAAAAACCTGGTCTTAAGTTGGCGAAACGAGGAGAAATGCTTTATTTCTCCTCGTTTTTGCTTTTTCTATGTGTGCTGCCTTGTGCAGCACACATGGAGAAAGCAAAAAGCATTGGATTGTTTATGTACAGGAAGGTGACCCTTCCTGCACATAAACAATATTTAAAAAAAAAAGACATTTTGTGACTTCCGTGTGTGCTGCATTAAGCAGAACACATAGAAGTGACAATATGGCATTTCAAGATTGTTTATGTGCAGGAAGCAGGACCTTCCTGCATATAAACAATCTTCCCCTGCCGCAGACACCCTTGCACTATGGTGCAAGGGTGCCTGCGTTGGTGCTACACTGCTAAGCGTAGCGCCAGCGCAGGGGGAAACGCAAGGCTGCACCATATCCTTGTAAATATGGTGCAGCCTTGCGTTTCTGAAGTGGCGAAGTGAGGCGTTAAGCCATGACGGCTAACGCTTACTCCGCCACTTCCTTGTACATATGCCCTTTGAAGCTCATAGTGCATTTGAGATGGCAGACAATTTGCCAATATGTTGGGTTTGCCATCTTATGTAAGTTTATGGTTAGAGGCAGAAACTGGGTCATTTGAGAAGGGCAAAATGTAGGTAACACAAATTTTTAGAATTTTGGTATTTACAAACATTTTTGAGACAGTTTTCCAGTTTAAAAACTGCATACATAACTACTATATTAAAAGCAGTCCTAAGTGTATTCATGAGGTGGAGAAGAAAAGTGACAATCTCTATATTTCTTGGTGGTGTATGGCATGGGATTCTCCTACAGAAAAAAATCTTTCACTATGGAAAATTATAATATGTGTAAATGAACATTTTTTTTAATGAATTATGTGAATTTCCTCGACAGTGGATACAGATCCAGGCCACTCATAGTATTGCAGCTGTTCTGGGCCCTGAATTACCGGGTCTGAAAATACCTGTTGTGGTATTATCAGTGCGGCAAATTCCAGACCTGGTAATTACAGGCCTGAAGTCATCAGGCCCAGCTTAACCAACTGCGATCCTCCAGTGGTAGCCAGGCAGTGGCTGTGGACTGTACCACAGCCCTGTCCCTACTGGTCCCAATAGCACCACGAGGGAAGCTGTCTGTGCTACCCAAGCCTCTTCTCCCACAGAAATACGCTACCCCCAAAGCAAACGCCATGAACATTGTCAGAGCCTGAAACTGACAAGTGATTTTGAAACCCTCATGCCTGCCCCATATCCTGTAAGCAGGAAAAGGCCTTGCACGCCTAGGCTCTACGCAGACCCTGCACCCATTTACCACCCCTATTAATGCAAAGAATTATTCATGATTAAGAAATATAGGTGTGGGGATACTAGCCAGAACGAGATATTCTGACTCTCTGGTATATCTGCATGTACAGTTAAAAGATTCTCCAAATCATAAGTAAGTCACACAGAAAAGGAACACGTGCATCAATATTACAAGCTACACACACACACATGCTTGCATGCATTTAGGCATGCACACGCGCTAACCCAGTACCACAATGCAAACTTCCCACCCACCCCACAGACACAACAGATATTGCACAGTTGCATTGTCGCTGAGATGCAAGCTGCACACACGTCCACCCAGTCTACACAGTCCAGCACCCATATACACAATGGTGGGTGACATGATTCCAGTCTACCAGATTCCCATTTCCAAGACCTCGCTTTCCTCATTACTCAGTAAAGAAAAACCTCCACAGCTCATGCCATCTTCCACCATCCCCTGCCACTCCGATAAAACTGCAGGCAGTAAGCAGATCTACGACCTGCTCTATGCAGCTCAGCCCCTATAGCTACTCAGAATGAAACATTCAGTCATCTTATACCTTTATGACTCGTCAATGTGAAAGCATTGTAATCCAGCATCTACACTATGGCCCCGATTCCAATGTCGGACGGACCGGAGTCCGTCCGACATCGGTTCGGAACTGGAACTGAACGACCTCCTGTTGTCGGTTCCAGCCCAGGAATTAGGATGGTCGCAATCCTATTCTTTACCATGAGAGCATGCATTCCAAACGGAAAGAGCAGAGTTACAGTTCACCCCTGCACCCCGTGGCAGGCACCTCAAGGTGCCTGCCACCGGGTTTAGGGATTAACAGGGTGGCACCATAGGTGCCCCCTAGGCTGCCATTCGGCGGCTTGGATCCATGGGGGCCCTGCTGGGGGCCCCTAAAGACAGATTGCCAATGCCTTTCTGTGTTGGAAAGGCCGACACAGAAAGGCAGTGGGAAGCTGCCATCGTAATCCCTGGCTGGAAAGAGCTGGCCGAGGGATTACTGAAGGCCTTCCAAATGGCGGACGGGCTCTCCAAGCCCGTCCTAAGCCATTCGGAACTCCTGTTTGGAATGGTTTCCGACCGACTCCATCAAAATGAGTCGGTCGGAAATTAGCCCAAACAGGAGATTACGATGAGGTAAGAATGGCTCCGACCGATGGTCGGAGCTATTTCTTACTGCATCGTAATCGGGCCCTATGTATTTCTGTATATGGTACTTCTATGGTGCAAACCTGGCTATAAGGTATCAGTGCACTGTACATGACCAAAGCCAAACTTAAATTCATAGAGTAATAGGAGAGGAAGCTGAGTTGGGGACGGTTTATGCATTGTGATGTAGTGTTCTTTTAAAGAGATGGGTGTTCAACTCCTTCCTAAACTGGAGCAGCGTTGGGGTGGTCCTGAAGGATACAGGGTTAATGGTCCACATCATGACTGCATAGGAGTCTTTCTTTTTTACACTTCTTAGTCTGTTGTCTGATGCTATCCTAGCTGCAGATGTGCAAAGAACCAGCAGAGATGGTGAGCTTGTTTGTAAGATAAGTGGGGGATGCTGGTTGTGATGGTTTGAAAATTATGCAGCTGGATTTAAAGATGCTCCATGTTACAAAGAGATTCAATGGAGTCCCATCAGGATAAGTGTGATGTGATCATATTACTAGGGGTGGGTGGTGAATTCTGCTACACCAGAGGAGTTCTCAGAGTTTTTGCCACTCCAAACTTCGCATGGAGAACGGAGTTCAGCCAAAACTCTGCCTCCGCCGCATGGGGGAGTTTACCGTCCACCAGCATGTTGAGAGACACCACTGTTTGCCATAGAACTGACTGGGGCTGTAAAGGTTTTTTGCTTTTTGCGCCTAGTCTCTCTTTTAGTGAACTGAGTTAGTTTTTAGTCCCTTTTCAATAGGGGATAGGACTTCTGTTTTTGACTTGTTTGTCTAGGACACATGATGAGGGCCCCTGCAGCCCGCTCATCGATGATGAATGGGCAGTTTTGGAAGCCCGTATGTGCGTCACTGAGCACCAGGCAGTGGAGGGGGCACAGCGGTGCTGCCTTGCCCCCGCCCCTTTGGATCCTGTGCAGGTGGCAGGTTGAGGAGCTAAAAAGGTGTGGGCCCATTGGCCCCGTCCGGTAGAGCCTACTCTACCACTTCCTGCTCCGCAGCAGAACTGCCGCCACCTCCATCCGGGAACCACAGTGCTCGCCGAAGCAGCCGCTGTCCCACGTTGCCTGCAGCCATGCAGAGAAGGTGACTAGAGTACCGTATTATTTAATTTATTTACTCTTTGCTCATTGGAGGCGGGAAGGAGGGAACGGTAGAGAGGGCTGCTTCAGTGCTTAGGAGTGGACTCCTTGCCCCCTCCGGGAGGTGTGCCTCAATGTGAGGCAAGATGAGCTCTCAGTGTAGCAGCATAGTATACAGAGATAGCATCACAGCTTCCCCTCGCCCTTGCCAGACACCCTAGGGTTCCTATTTCCAAACCTTGGAATGGTGGGCGAAACTCCGCAAAATCTCACTGAGTTTTTAAGTTACTCCGCGGAATTCCACGGAGTGGAAATCCTTGAACTTGGTCCACCCTTGCATATTACTACGGGCTTGGGATGAGACAAGCTGTGGCGTGTAGATGTCCCTAAGAGATGTCAGTGTGGAGTCTGGGAGGCCATTAATTAGGGCATTACCACTATACAGATGCAAGAAGCAAGGGCTTAAATAGCAGTTATGAAGTTGCTATCTGGAAGAAACGGTTTGAGTTTTTTCAGAAGAGAGAGCTGGTAGCAGTTTGCCTTTGTTTTTTTTGGCTATGTATTTCTTAAGTGTGATATTAGTGTCCAGGGGGAATCCAAGTAACTTGGCATTCGGTGAAAGTTGGGGTTCAAAGCTGTCAAGGTTCATATGATTGAACCAGGTTTGTACTTTATATTGTTTGTTCTTCTTGGTAAGCACCAGGAATTCTGTTTTGGTTGGACATCAGGTAGGCGCTGGACTTCCAGGTCTGGATGATATGCTAGCATTATTTGAGGCATTGGATGACTGAAGCAGAGGAGACTTTCAAGTAGAACTGTATATTATTGGCATATTGGTGAATCTTACTTCTGTTATTTATGAGTAGCTCACCAAGCAGCTCCATGAAAAGGTTGAAGATGACAGGAGACAGTTTGGAACCTTGAGGGGCTCCATTCGTGATAAGGGTCTTTTGAGGACTGAAGGTTCCCATGTGAACATGCTGTGTCGATTGGAAAGGTAGGAGGAGAACCAGTGAAGGACATTTCCAATGAGTCCCATTCGTCAATCAAGGGTATTTATTAGGGGCAGGGTTTGCAACTCCGCACTCCACTTGGAGCATGGAGTTCTGCAAAAAACTCCACCTACAGCCAATGGAACGGAGTTTACCGGCGCACCCGCACACTCACTCATCCCGGGCCCTAACACAACTGTTGGGAGACAGAGCAAGTGCTCTCATAGAAGGCGGGACATCTGTAGGAAAGCTGAGAAAGCAGACCTTTCCCTCTGATTGGACAGTCAGAAAAAAATTCTCCTGTACCTGTCGGCGGGGCCTAGCGACCCCCGCTATGATTGGCAGCTGTGTCGGTGACCTATCAAAACCTGCGGCTCTGTCAGAAAGTTTCACGAGCCCAGAGGCAGGGTATGCTAAGGCTTACGAGTTGTGTCAGTGGAGGGCGAGCTGAGTTTTCCATGCCTCGCGCCCTGCTGTGAGCTGCTTTGAGCTCTGTCTGTGCCCACGCCGGCTGATGCTTGTTGTCTCGCACTGATCTCTGCCTCGCCACACCCCCCTGCCTCTTGCAGCCACGGCGGAGAGTTCCAGGGCCCGCAGTGGTTGATGGAGGGAGGGCCGGCTGGCGAGGAGGTCGAGCCCCACTAGTGACAAGGATCTTCGGGATGGCAGGGTAGCGGGAGGCCCAGCAGAGATGGGGCGTGGTCCCCACGGGGAGCTGAGGTGAGAGCTTGTCGGGGTTGGGGCAGCTGCCCCCTCTCTTGCTTGCAGATGCCTGACATGTCTGTGTTTGCATGTACATGGCTTGGTATGCACATGTGGAGCGGTCAGGTTCATGCATGACTAATACAGTCCGAGGCTTTGCATTCTGGGACACGTAGTCCTATTTGGGCAGGACTGCAAGGCCATCAGAGCACAGTGAAACCAGGTTTCTGGGTCTGGCAGAAAATATTGAAGGAATTACATGCAATCTTTTATGGTTGGACTTTTAAAGGGAGCTTTCCCCGACCTACCGCAGTGGAACTGGGAAGCAGAGGGACAGCAAACTCATTGCTTTCCGATGACTTTAAAGAAATATTATGCAGCAATTCAACCGGAACGACCTCGGGCAGTGCTAGTCTTCTTCGGTAACTTCCTTTTAGGGCAAGCCATATCTGACAAGGCGAGACCGGAAGCCAAACGCACCTATGAGGGGCATACGTTTTTTGTCCGCCCAGACTTTTGCCATACTACTGTGGAAAGGCGGTGGAGATTACACCAGTTGATCTCTCCTTTTCAGGGACTGGGTAGCGAGGCATACTTATTATATCCGGCTCGACTTAAAGTTATAACTAGAGGGAAGGTATGGATTTTCACGTCTGAAATTAAGGCTTAGGAGTACCTGAAGGAGATTAAGGGAGGCCCGCTGCTGCTAGGTCCAGAATGATAAACTTCCCATATCATTAATATCTTGGCAGGGGCTGGTAGTCATAGTCTATGGACACTGAGAAGGGGGCCTCTTTTTTTCTTCTTTTCCTTTCCTCTCTGGTTATTCAAGTATATTTTCTGTTCACCGGAATTTTCTGTCTTTCAGATGTTTCTGTTTCTTTTTTCTTTTTAAGGTTTGTAGATATGAGGGCTGGAGCTTGGGGGCATCTTGGGGCGGGTGGAGTGGGTGGCATCACAAGGGTCAGATCTGACCTAGTTGTCGGGGGGGCTGCTTGGGGAGTGGAAGTAGCAGGGTGGATTGGAGGGAGGGGTAGGGGAGCTTATCCAAGTGGACAGTGACAGCTACATACAAGTGAAGGTTTGAGGGTGGGATTAAGTGTGGTAGATAGGACAATGGGTCTTTTTTTTGTACTTCCGAATGATTAATTTAAGGATTTCAACTGTTAATATTTGTGGGTTAAATGGCCCCATGAAAAGACGTAGGGTTTTTCTTGACATGCGTTATCTCAAGGCAGACATTATATGTATGCAAGAGACACATATCGAGTGGTCCAGTAAAACACTGCTAGAGACTTTGAGGTACCAGGTAATAGGTAGCACAACACAAGGAACACGTACACGAGGGGTGGCAATTTTGGCACAGAAAGGGTTGGGGTTGATCCCTGGGATCTGGAGGGATAAATATGGAAGCTGGGTTATTGCTGAATGTCAGCTCCCTAATGGGGGTTTTACACTTTGTACTGTGTATGGGTCTGTTTTAGATGATCCAGAGGTATTTGAATGGTTAAACTCCAAACTATCTCTGTGGCCACTCTCTCTCATCATGTGTGGGGACTTTAATATCAATCTGAATGCTAAATTGGCAGGCATGGGTGCCACACACTATAAAGGCAGTAAACCTCAGGTCTTTGTTGGATTTAGGATCCACTCATGGTCTGAGGGATTTTTAGAGGGAGAAATTTCCACAGGATCCTGGCTCTACATATTATTCTGCGCTGCACAATGCTTTTGCAAAGTTAGATTACTTTTATATTTCCAAGGTCTCTTACAGGGCAGTTGAATAGAGAGATATCCCAAAATCATGTCAGACCACAATCCGTTGGTATTGGCGATCCCTCATCTGGACAAGCTGGTTCAGGCGTGGGGTTGGTCTTTAGAAAGAGCTCTCTTATTAGATGATGCATATCTTACTACTACTAGACAGGGATGTCCCTGCTCTCCCTTGTTATTCGCTCTGTACATTGATCCTTTGATATGGAGGATAATAACTAACAGTCTAATTCAGCCTATTAAGTCACATAACTGGGAGACTAAAATACTGGCCTATGCCGATGATTTGGCAATAGTCACTACAGAACTCGGGGAAGCATTACGAGCAATAGATGAAGAGGCTAAGCAGTTTGGTAAATTTTCGGGATATCTACCAAATCAGGATAAGACCCAGATTTTTAAAAATACTGAAGTTGAATGTGTGGACGAGCGAGTAGTAGAGGGTGCCACCTATCTGGGGGTTAAAATCGTAGCAGATATAGATAAGCTCATACAGACAAACCTAGACCCATTAATAAAAAGTACAAAGGGCGAATTTTGCAGAATAAATAATCTATGAATGTCACTAATAGGCAGAACTAACTTGATTTAAATGGTTTTCTTACCCAAAATCCTCTATTTTTTTAGAGCCATCCCTCTTGAAATAGTGAACCAGTGGTTCAAGGCTATTGATGGGGTGATCTCGAGATTTTTGTGGGCATACACTAGGCCTAGAAGGGAGTTGAAGTATCTGACCCTTTTGAGAGAGAGTGGTGGGCTAGCGGTACCTAATATAAGAATATACTATTGAGCCACGGCTTTGCTGGTAAGAAAATGAGAGGGCCTCCATAGTCCCACCCCGTATGAACTTTTGATCGGAGACATAGCATGTGGAGCATTGTGGAGACAGCTAGAGTATGGTTACTTTAAAAGAGTCAGATTCAAGATGCTTTGCTGTTCGTATAAAGTGTGGGCAGTACTCCGAAATAAGTTAGGGATAGGTCAGTGGAATTTTTATACTCCATTATATAAAAACCCAGTCTCCCGGCAATTTTTAGGGACTTTTATATGAACTGATAGGAAGAGGGAGGCCTTGTAAAACTAGGAGACTTTTTTCACGGGGGGTCATCCCGTTTGAGACTTTACGGCAGAAGTTCAAGCTAGGGCATCATGAGTTTTTTAAAATCTACAGATTCGCAATTTTTTACTAAAAAAAGTAGGGGGGGCTGAAGGCTTTTCTAGGATCGAAGTGGTTGATAGAGCTCTGAGCAGGAGAACCCTCATTGGGAAATTCTATCAGATGTTGAATGGGCTCATGCCAGATGATTCAGAAAAACAGGAAAAGTGGTGCTAAGAGAAGGTTCTGGTAGGAACAGATGCCCTCTCCGAGTCTAGAAATTTGGCACAGACTATCTTAATCTCCGCCTCTCTGCAAGTACAGCATTTTATAACTCACTATAAGCTGTACTATACCCCGGGAAAAATTGCTAAATGGGGTGGCACAAATAATGTGCACTGTCCCAGAGGCGAATTTAATACATATGCTTGCAACCTGTCCAGCCTTAAGGGGTCTGATAGGGGATGTAACAGAGTTCCTGATGGGGAGACTGGGATTAAATATAGTATTGAGCCTGCAATTTATACTACTCGGGGTCAGCAACGACTCAGGGCCTCATTTATGAAAAGTGACGCATCGCTGCATGAAAACAGCGATGCGTCACTTTTCATTGCGCCCTCCTTGCGACATGCTGGATGCGTCATATTTACAGTATGAGGCATCATGTCGCATGGAGTTACAGATACGTCAGTGTTTCTGACGTATCTTTAGGCACAAAAATGACGCATTGCTGGAGTGTGTCACAAAAGTGACGCAACTCCAGCAAGGGTCATTAAACATGGGCAAGTCCCATGTTAAATGTTCCTGCGTCAGTCTTACTCCTGCCATGAGGCAGGCGTAAGATATTGACGCATTTGCGTCCTAGAAGTGGAGCAGTGAAATCTTATAGATTTCACTGTGTCACTTCTATGACCCTTTCTTGCGTCGGAACGCCCCCCCTTGCATACATTATACCTGGCGCAGGTATAATGTGGCGCAGGGGTTTACAAAGTGACGCATCTACCTAGATGTGTCACCTTGTAAATATGGCGCAACATGGCGCATCTTTTACGCCGCTGGTGCGTCACAAAAAGTGACGCACCGGCGGCGCAAAAGTGACGCAAGGGCTCATAAATAAGCCCCTCAATTTCCAACCAGGCACAGGCATTTGTGTTTATCGCAATGGCGGCTCTTCTGCTATGTTTGGTTACTGCCTGGCGGGACAGCTTTCCACCTTCAGTCTAACAATGGCTTGCTCGCTTAATAGCTGTCTACCACACGGAAATGGCAGTATATGCAAAAAAGGGAAAGGGGGTTAGGAGTAAAGGGGCTAGGGTCGGGTCCCCTTTGATAAGCTGGGTGGCCACATTCGAAGAGGGTTAGAAGACCATTCACTTCACATGTCATAGGATGCAGGGTTTTGAGGCTAGTAGGGCAATTTTCTGTTGTATTACCCTGGGTTTTCTTTTTACTTGTCTTCTCTTTCTGTCTTGTTGTATTGCTTTGCCCTCCCAAATACTAGAATATACCCCCTCCCACACAGAGGCACAAACACGGCGAAGCAATAAAAACACCACCAGGAAAGGGATTTCATAAAAGGAGACACATCAAAAGACTGTTTTCATAATAAGGCATGGGATTTTATTTGTGCAACACTCTCTAACAAAAAGGCTTTCCCATATGTCAAATGAACAACATTCAAATGTATATGGAAAAAACATAGGTTTCAGGGACGTTATAGTTAGAAATTAGCATTTAAAAAACCTTTGAAATTCACTGAAAAACCATAGGTTTCAGGGACGTTATAGTTAGAAATTAGCATTTAAAAAACCTTAGAAATTCACAAAAAAAACCACAGGTTTCAGGGACGTTATAGTTAGTTGGACATTTCATTCGTACAAAACCAGAGAAATTCAGCCGTTATAGTTAGTTGAGGTAACTATAACTCGCGCCCCCGCAATGCACTGCTGATGATGTCACATATTACATCACTCATGACATGGTCAGTGACATCACTGATGACATCACTGATGACATCTCAAATGACATCAGGAATGAAGGGGACTTAATCCCCCAACTTAGAACGCGCCAGGGGGCATGTTTGCAGAGTGGTACAGGGAGAGGGCGGGCCTCCGGAGATATGCCAGCTTTTTTAAATTTGGTTTTTGGTAGGGGGGCTGTGTGCCCTCCCTTCCCTTTATTATTTTTGGGCCCTGGGGACCCCATCCCCCAGAGCCTGAGCCTCGATCTTTTTTAATTTTTAATTAGGGAGGGGGCCGCGTGGCCCCTCTTCCCTGGGCCACTTCTGGCCCCGGGGACCCCATCACCCGGAGCTTGGCCTCAGCATTGGGGACCGTGGTGGGAGCCCCAATGCCCCCACGGTCCCTGCCTGCTCCCCGCCTCCTGCGGGAGCTGCCATTGCTTTTGGGCAAGGGGAGCTGCTGACATGCAGCTCCCCTTGCCCAAAAGCATTCTGCTTTGCTTCTTGGGAGCGAGAGCAGGTTTCCTGCTCTCGCTTCCAAGAGCAAAGCAGTGTCTGCTATGGCAGGGCGGGAGCCGTGCTCCCGCCCTGCCATAGCAAATGGCAATGTCCCGGGGGTGGACACCTTGGGACATTGCCGGAGCCAGTCCTGGGGGGTGGCAGTCCCCAGGGCCATCGAGGGCTCCAGGAGAGTGGCCACGCGGCCCCCCTCCCTTTGTGAAAATAGCCCCGGGGAGGTGGTGGTCCCCGGGGGTCTGCAACAGACCCCCATATTTACACATTCAATGCTCCGGGGAGGTGGTGGTCCCCGGGGCAGTGTGGGGGGGCTCGAGCCCCCCACACTAATTATTTGTCAAAGACCTGGGGAGGTGGTGGTCCCCGGGGCTTGGGGGGCCCATGAGGCCCCCGCCCTTATTTTAATAAAGCCCCGGGGAGGTGGCGGTCCCCGGGGCTGTGGGGGGGCTGCGTGCCCCCTGCACATTATGGATAAAGCCCCAGGGAGGTGGCGGTCCCCCGCTATATAATTACACATTGCCCACAGGACCTGGCCCACCCGGGGGCTTAAGGAAAACGAAGCACGGGAGCCCGTGGTTTTAAAAAAAAAAATTTTATCGGGCGGATTCGCGCACCCAGGGTGAATTAGGCCGATTTAAAAAAAAAAAATTGCTTTTTTTGGCCCTGGCGGTCCTTGTGGGACCCCCTCGGCAGGCCTTGGAGGTCAGGGTGTTTCTACCCTGCCCCCTTTTCTTGTTTTTCATCTTTTTTTTTTACTGTTTTCTTGTGACTCGGTTACCGAGTCACAAGATGGCTGCCAACACTTCCTGGTTTGAAGTGTTGGCAGCCAATCAGAATGAAGCTGGTGCTCGGGAGAGTTCGCAAATCCTCCTCGGTACTCAGATATATAAATTTTTATTTTTTTAATCTTCTCAGCAACCACTGAACGGATTTACACCATTTAAAAAAAAGGGTGCTTTCTGAACCAAGAGCTACCTTTTTGCCAAACTTGGTGTAATTCCGTTCAGCAGTTCGGGCTGTAGCCTGTTCCAAAATTCCTATGGAAATTAATGTGGCGAATACGCGTTTTGGGACCCCCATTTTTTCTCGGCCCCCGCTTGACAAATCACCCCGAAACTTTCAAGACAGGAGCTGACCTGAGTGAACCATTAGTTTTGAAAATTTCGCGAAGATTCGTCAAATGGCACCAAAGATATTGACAAAAGAAAAAACGCTTTTTGAATAGAAACAAGGTCCTTACTATAACTACCTACTGGCGACCGCCAGTAGGTAATATATGTATATATAGATAAATATATATATATCTATATATATATATATATATCTATATATATCTATATATATCTATATATTATCTACTGGCGGTCGCCAGTAGATAGTTATAGTTAGGACCTATTTTCCATAGGAAATCCGCAACATTCTATTTGAAATAACGTTGGCGCCGGTTGACGAATCTCGCGAAAGTTTCCAACTTGTTGGGGCGCTCCGGTCCGCTCCTATCCTGAAAGTCTCGGGGTGATTCGTCAAGCGGGTGCCGAGAAAAAAGGGGGGTCCCAAAACGTGTTTTCCCCATTCATTTTTCCATAGGAACCTTTAGTCGCAGCTACAGCCCGAACTGCTGAACGGAATTACACCAAATTTGGCAAAGAGGTAGCCCTTGGTTCAGTGTCGTGCCTTTTGCTTAAATGGTGTAAATCCGTTCAGTAGTTCCTGAGAAAATCAAAAGTAAAATCACATATATATCTGGACGGAGCCTAACCACACATGTCATTGTGAGATCTGATTGGCAGTCAGCACTTCATCCTGGAATTGCTGGCAGCCATCTTGAGACCAATATACATGATAGTACCCCATTGAAATGCATGGTAGTGAATCAAAGATTTTGAGGGTTACCAAAAGGAGAACTATAAAGGGTGATAACAGACTTTAGTTACATTAGAATTCATTTGTTGATGGTACCATACTAATTTCAGGAATTGTGGTGTGTTCTAAGGTGATTTTACCCTGTGAAAAACCTTCTGCTGGGATCTCATGAATCATGTTTGAGAGAAAACTATTTTCACATGCTTGTCCCATAGAGTTTTGGAAGGTGCTCCAGAAGCTAAAATGAGAGCATATTTTTTGTAAATTCACATTATCTTTCTCAGTCATGTGAGAATGAAGTCTGACATTCTCAGTAAAACATGTACATCCAACAAGGGCAGAGACTGTCAGTTGATTCCTTTGTGTTCTACTGCAGCTTCCCAGAGTGTTCTAAAGAACAACTAGAGTGCTAACAGCCTTACTTATGACAAAAGTATGGCACACCTGAAGCCATCTTGATTGGAATAAACTGGTAACACTTAAAACATTTAATTTAAAAAGGAACAAAATGATGGGGTTCATTTTGTCATAGAAATTATGGTTAGTGCTGTAGAAAGAAAAATTAGGACATGTTTCAAGTGTGATCTCAAATATCTTCCTGTTATATTTCAACAGGAGCAGCCTGCCAGTTGATGCCTTTGTGTTCTACTGCAGCTTCCCAGAGTGTTCTAAAGAACAACTAGAGCGCTAACAGCCTAACTTATGACAAAAGTATGGCACACCTGAAGCCATCTTGATTGGAATAAACCAGTAACACTTAAAACATTTAATTTAAAAAGGAACAAAATGAGGGGTTCTTTTTGAAATAGAAATTATGGTTAGTGCTGCAGAAAGAAAAAGTAGGGCATGTTTTAAGTGAGATCTCAAATCCTCTTCTATTTCATTAGAAAATTCTGACATGCAGACTGAAACAATCACTTTCAATACCAGCAGCAGACTTCCAGTTAACTCCCTGGTGAGCAGTAGCTTTACTACAGTGATCTAATGAGCAACTAGAGTGCTAACATTCTGAATTTATGGCAAATGTGAGACACATCTGAATGCCTTCTTGATGGAATCAAAGTAAAAAACTGAAAGCATTTCCTACTGAGGAGACTGCAGTAAATGAGGAAATTAGGAAACTTCATAACAAAGAAGTCTTCCAAGATGGCCACCAGTGAAAAAAGAGCCCAAATGTAGCACAAATATTACCCAGATGTAGCCCACATATAGCCCAATGACAAAAGTGTGCAAAACACTTTTTATTTTTTAGTTTTTTTGCAGTTTTATGTAGTGCAGACTGGTCAGGTATTGGAGCGTTGCATCTTAACACATGACCCCCCTACACTACAAAAACACCACTGCACTACCCTAAACCCTAAAACATTACCCCCAGCACGACCCCCTACACTACACAAGCACCACTGCACTATCCTAAACCCTAAAACACTACCCCCAGCATGACCCCCTACACTACACAAACACCGCTGCACTACCCTAAACCCTAAAACACTACCCCCAGCACGACCCCCTACACTACCCAAACACCACTGCACTAACCTAAATCCTAAAACACTACCCCCAGCACGACCCCCTACACTACCCAAACACCACGGCACTACCCTAAAACATGACCCCTACACTACACAAACACCACTGCACTACCCTAAACCCTAAAACACTACCCCCAGCACGACCCCCTACACTACACAAGCACCACTGCACTACCCTAAACCCTAAAACACTACCACCAGCACGACCCCCTACACTACACAAACACCACTGCACTACCCTAAACCCTAAAACACTACCCCCAGCACGACCCCCTACACTACCCAAACACCACTGCACTAACCTAAATCCTAAAACACTACCCCCAGCACGACCCCCTACACTACCCAAACACCACTGCACTACCCTAAAACATGACCCCTACACTACACAAACACCACTGCACTACCCTAAACCCTAAAACACTGCCCCCAGCACGACCCCCTACACTACACAAGCACCACTGCACTACCCTAAACCCTAAAACACTACCCCCAGCACGACCCCCTACACTGCCCGAACACCCCTGCACTGCCCTAAACCCTGAAACACCAGCCCCTGCACGACCCCCTACACTGCCCAAACACCACTGCACTGCCCTAAACCCTGAAACACCACCCCTAGCACGACCCCCTACACTGCCCGAACACCACTGCACTGCCCTAAACCCTGAAACACCACCCCCTTCACGACCCCCTACACTGCCCGAACACCGCTGCACTGCCCTAAACCCTGAAACACCACCCCAGCACGACCCCCTACACTGCCCCAACACCACTGCACTGCCCTAAACACTGAAACATCACCCCCAGCAAGACCCCCTACACTGCCCAAACACCACTGCCCTAAACCCTGAAACACCACCCCCAGCACGACTCCCTACACTGCCCGAACACCACTGCTCTGCCCAAAACCCTGAAACACCAGCCCCAGCACGACCCCTACACTGCCCGAACACCACTGCACTGCCCTAAACCTTGAAACACCAGCCCCAGCACGACCCCTACACTGCCCAAACACCACTGCACTACCCTAAACCCTGAAACACCACCCCCAGCACGACCCCCTACACTGCCCGAGCACCACTGCACTGCCCTAAACCCTGAAACACCAGCCCCAGCACGACCCCCTACACTGCCCGAACACCACTGCACTGCCCTAAACCATGAAACACCAGCCCCAGCACAACCGCCTACACTGCCCGAACACCACTGCACTGCCCTAAACTCTGAAACACCAGCCCCAGCACGACCCCCTACACTGCCCGAACACCACTGCACTGCCCTAAACCGTGAATCACCAGCCTCAGCACGACCCCCTACACTGCCCGAACACCACTGCACTGCCCTAAACCCTGAAACACCACCCCCAGCACGACCCCTACACTGCCCGAACACCACTGCACTGCCCTAAACCCTGAAACACCACCCCTGCACGACCCCCTACACTGCACGAACACCACTGCACTGCCCTAAACCCTGAAACACTACCCCCAGCAAGACCCCTACACTGCCCGAACACCACTGCACTGCCCTAAACCCTGAAACATCACCCCCAGCAAGACCCCCTACACTGCCCGAACACCACTGCCCTAAACCCTGAAACACCACCCCCAGCAAGACCCCCTACACTGCCCGAACACCACTGCACTGCCCTAAACCCTGAAACACCAGACCCAGCACGACCCCCTACACTGCCCGAACACCACTGCACTGAACCCTGAAACACCACCCCCTGCACGACCCCCTACACTGCCCGAACACCACTGCACTGCCCTAAACCCTGAAACACCACACCCAGCACGACCCCCTACACTGCCCGAACACCACTGCACTGCCCTAAACCCTGAAACACCACCCCCTGCATGACCCCCTACACTGCCCGAACACTACTGCACTGCCCTAAACCCTGAAACACCACCCCAGCACGACCCCCTACACTGCACGAACACCACTGCACTGCCCTAAACCCTGAAACACTACCCCCAGCAAGACCCCCTACACTGCCCGAACACCACTGCCCTAAACCCTGAAACACCACACCCAGCAAGACCCCCAACACTGCCCGAACACCACTGCACTGCCCTAAACCCTGAAACACCACCCCCAGCACGACCCCCTACACTGCCCGAACACCACTGCTCTGCCCAAAACCCTGAAACACCAGCCCCAGCACGACCCCCTACACTGCCCGAACACCACTGCACTGCCCTAAACCCTGAAACACCAGCCCCAGCACAACCCCCGTACACTGCCCGAACACCACTGCACTGCCCTAAACCCTGAAACACCAGCCCCAGCACGACCGCCTACATTGCCCGAAAACCACTGCACTGCCCTAAACCCTGAAACACCAGCCCCAGCACAACCCCCTACACTGCCCGAACACCACTGCACTGCCCTAAACCCTGAAACACCAGCCCCAGCAAGACCCCCTACACTGCCCGAACACCACTGCACTGCCCTAAACCCTGAAACACCACCCCCAGCAAGACCCCCTACACTGCCCGAACACCACTGCACTAAACCCTGAAACACCACCCCCAGCTAGACCACCTACACTGGCCGAACACCACTGCACTGCCCTAAACCCTGAAACACCACCCCCTGCACGACCCCTACACTGCCCAAACACCACTGCACTGCCCTAAACCCTGAAACTCCACCCCCTGCACGACCCCCTACACTGCCCGAACACCACTGCACTGCCCTAAACCCTGAAACACCACCCCTCAGCACGACACCCTACACTGCCCGAACACCACTGCACTGCCCTAAACCCTGAAACACCACGCCCAGCACGACCCCCTACACTGCCCAAACATCACTGCACTGCCCTAAACCCTGAAACACCACCCCTGCACGATCCCCTACACTGCCCGAACACCACTGCACTGCCTTAAACCCTGAAACACCACCCCCAGCACGACCCCCTACACTGCCCGAACACCACTGCACTAAACCCTGAAACACCACCCCCAGCAAGACCACCTACACTGGCCGAACACCACTGCACTGCCCTAAACCCTGAAACACGACCCCCTACACTGCCCAAACACCACTGCACTGCCCTAAACCCTGAAACACCACCCTCTGCACGACCGCCTACACTGCCCGAACACCACTGCACTGCCCTAAACTCTGAAACACCACCCCTCAGCACGACACCCTACATTGCCCGAACACCACTGCACTGCCCTAAACCCTGAAACACCACCCCCAGCACGACCCCCTACACTGCCCAAACACCACTGCACTGCCCTAAACCCTGAAACACCACCCCCTGCACGACCCCCTACACTGCCGGAACACCACTGCACTGCCCTAAACCCTGAAACACCACCCCCAGCACGATCCCCTACACTGCCCGAACACCACTGCACTGCCCTAAACCCTGAAACATCACCCCCAGCAAGACCCCCTACACTGCCTGAACACCACTGCCCTAAACCCTGAAACACCACCCCCAGCAAGACCCCCTACACTGCCCGAACACAACTGCACTGCCCTAAACACTGAAACACCACCCCCAGCACGATCCCCTACACTGCCCGAACACCACTGCACTGCCCTAAACCCTGAAATATCACCCCCAGCATGACCCCCTACACTGCCTGAACACCACTGCCCTAAACCCTGAAACACCACCCCCAGCAAGACCCCCTACACTGCCCGAACACCACTGCACTGCCCTAAACCCTGAAACACCACCTCCAGCACAACCCCCTACACTGCCTGAACACCATTGCTCTGCCCTAAACCCTGAAACACTAGCCCCAGCACGACCCCCTACACTGCCCGAACACCACTGCACTGCCCTAAACCCTGAAACACCACCCCCAGCACGACCCCCTACACTGCCCGAACACCATTGCTCTGCCCTAAACCCTGAAACACCAGCCCCAGCACGACCCCCTACACTGCCCGAACACCACTGCACTGCCCTAAACCCTGAAACACCAGCCCCAGCAAGACCCCCTACACTGCCCGAACACCACTGCACTGCCCTAGACTCTGAAACACCAGCCCCAGCAAGACCCCTACACTGCCCGAACACCACTGCACTGCCCTAAACCCTGAAACACCAGCCCCAGCATGACCCCCTACACTGCCCGAACACCACTGCACTGCCCTAAACCCTGAAACACCACCCCTGCACGACCCCCTACACTGCCCGAACACCACTGCACTGCCCTAAACCCTGAAACACCACCCCCTGCACCACCCCCTACACTGCCCGAACACCACTGCACTGCCCTAAACCCTGAAACACCACCCCTTCACCGCCCCTACACTGCCCGAACACCATTGCACTGCCCTAAACCCTGAAACACCACCCCCAGCACGACCCCTTTACTGCTCGAACACCACTGCACTGCCCCAAACCCTGAAACACCACCCCCAGCACGACCCCCTACACTGCCCGAACACCACTGCCCTAAACCCTGAAACACCACCCCCTGCACGACCCCCTACACTGCCCGAACACCACTGCACTGCCCTAAACCACCACCCCCAGCACGACCCCTTACACTGCCCGAACACCACTGCACTGCCCTGAACCCTAGAACACTACCCCCAGCACGACCCCCTACACTACCCGAACACCACTGCACTACCCTAAACCCTAAAATACTCCCCCAGTACGACCCCTACACTACCCGAACACGACTGCACTGCCCTAAACCCTCAAACACTCCCCCAGCACGACCCCCTACACTACCCGAACACCACTGCACTGCCCTAAACCCTAAAACACTCCCCCAGCATGACCCCCTACACTACCCGAACACCACTGCACTGCCCTAAACCCTAAAACACTCCCCCAGCACGACCCCCTACACTACCCAAACACCACTGCACTGCCCTAAACCCTAAAACACTACCCCGCACGACCCCCTACACTACCCAAACACCAATGCACTACCCTAATCCCTAAAACACTACCCCGCACGACCCCTACACTACCCAAAGACCACTGCACTACCCTAAACCCTAAAACACTACTCCCAGCACGACTCCCTACACTACCCAAAGACCACTGCACTACCCTAAACCCTAAAACACGACCTCCTACACTACACAAACACCACTGCACTACCCTAAACCCTAAAACACTACCCCCTACACTACACAAACACCACTGCACTACCCTAAACCCTAAAAACTACCCCCAGCACGAACCCCTATACTACCCAAACACCACTGCACTACCCTTAACCCTAAAACACTACCCCCAGCAGTACCCCTACACTACCAAACACCACTGCACTACCCTAAACCCTAAAACACTACCCCCAGCAGTACCCCTACACTACCCAAACACCATTGCACTACCCTAAACCCTAAAACACTACCCCCAGCAGTACCCCCTACACTACCCAAACACCACTGCACTACCCTAAATCACTACCCCCAGCACGACCCCCTACACTACCCAAACACCACTGCACTACCCTAAACCCTAAAACACTACTCGCAGCAGTACCCCTACACTACCCAAACACCACTGCACTACCCTAAACCCTAAAACACTACCCCCAGCAGTACCCCCTACACTACCCAAACACCATTGCACTACCCTAAACCCTAAAACACTACCCCCAGCAGTACCCCTACACTACCCAAACACCACTGCACTACCCTAAATCACTACCCCCAGCACGACCCCTACACTACCCAAACACCACTGCACTACCCTAAACCCTAAAACACTACCCCCAGCACGACCCCCTACACTACCCAAACACCACTGCACTACCCTAAACCCTAAAACACTCCCCCAGCATGACTCCCTACACTACCCAAACACCACTGCACTACCCTAAACCCTAAATCTACCCCCAGCATGACCCCCTACACTACACAAACACCACTGCACTACCCTAAACCCTAAAACACTACCCCCAGCACGACCCTCTTCACTACCTAAACACAACTGCACAATTTGTTACAGGCGTTGCAACGCAGGCCTGTGGTGCTTACTGGAAGTACCTGGTGGGCTAGTTGGGCCCCAGGGACCCTCAGGATTCAAGGTGACCTAATCCCCCAACTTAAAACGCTCCACGGGGCGCGTTTGCACAGTGGTGGAGGGGGCGGGGCCTCAGGTGACATGTGCGCAAACACGCCCTGTGGTGCGTTTTAAGTTGGCGAATTAATTCCTTTGAATCCTGAGGGACCCTGGGGGCCAACTAGCCCATCAGGTACCTTCAGTAAGCACAACAGAGTTGCGTTGCAGAGAGGTGAAAAAGGTGCGTGGCCTCGGAACGCCTCTCTGCAACTCAGCTCTGTGGTCCTAACTGTAGGTACCTGGGGGGCTAGTTGGGCCCCAGGGACCCTCAGGATTCAAGGGGACTTAATCCCGCAACTTAAAATGCACCACGGGGCGCGTTTGCACACATGTCACCTCAGGCCCCCCCTCCCTTCACCACTGTGCAAACGCGCCCTGTAGCGCGTTTTAAGAGGTAGTTTTAATCCCCCTGCCCTATTAGGTACTAGGGACTTGCAGAGGAGGTCATGCTAATCACAGGGGTACCCCAACGCATAGTGTTCCCTAGTGTATGTAGGTGTTTTCACTGTATTCTAAGTGTCTTTTAGCATAGCACTGGCTCTGGTTAGTCAGAGTCAGTTACCACCAGTACCCGTCTGAAAAAGTTGTGGGCACAGGATGATTTTGCAACAAGGCCTCTTTCTGCTCCTCTGTTGGTTCTTTCTGCACATCTTTTGCTTCTTTCTGTGCGTTTTTTCTTCTTTCTTCACATGTCCTACCTCTGTAGGCATAGTTAGAAACTAGCATTTAAAAACCTTTGAAATTCACTTAAAAATCATAGGTTTCAGGCACGTTACAGTTAGAAATTAGCATTTAAAAAACCTTTGAAATTCACTGAAAAAACCATAGGTTTCAGACACGTTATAGTTAGAAATTAGCATTTAAAAACCTTTGAAATTCACTGAAAAAACCATAGGTTTTAGGGACAGTTATAGTTAGTTGGACATTTCACTCGTACAAAACCATAGAAATTCCCCCGTTATAGTTAGTTCAGCTAACTATAACTCGCGCCCGCAATGTACTGCTGATGACGTCACATATTACATCACTCATGACATGGTCAGTGACATCACTGATGACATCACTGATGACATCTCAAATGACATCACTGATGACATCATCCATGTGATAATTTCATGCATCTTCTCACACCCTAATATAACTTTTGATACACCCACTCTAAATTACAGACTGCCATTCTCAAAACCATAGACACTCCAACACCAAAAACTACATACCCACTCACTGATTCTCAGGTCTACACACACATCCACTCACTCACCCGTACAGTCACTCATACTTACAGTCACTCAGTACAGGACTATCATATGCACTCATACACCTATATAAACACTCACACACCGCCACTCATCCATAGAGGTACTCACACACCTAGTCAGTCATGCAAAAAATTAATCACACACCCATTTACTCACCTATACAGTTATACACACCAGCTCACTTACTCATACAAATACTAGCACATTCTTACGCTCTTATACAATAACTGATACAAGCACACACGCATCCATACAGCCACTCTCACTATCACACACTCTCACTTATAGCCATTTAAATACTCTAACACACATATATACTGCCTTTTACATATGTAGTTACTCGCACATGTACCACTGAGATATACATTCACTCACTAACACACCCATACACACACTCACCCACCCAAGCAGTCCATCACAGATGCACTCTTGAAATCATGCACCCAGTGAATCACCCACTCACACATCTATGTACAGAGGCACACACACCCCACCCACACAAACACTCAGGCAGCCATACAGATACTCAGAGAACCAATCAATAACCCATATAGACACTCATGTAGCAATTCGCAAATCCATGCATCCACTTACACACCAACAAACAGACGGATACAGACATTCACACAGTTTAGTCACTAACCCATGCTTTCAGTAAGATACGTTTAATCACTCACTTGTAGAGTCAGTCACTAACGTACTAAATCATCCATTCAGACACTTATACACCCACTCATTCTTCAATACGCCTTTCCCTATATATATTAAACATATTTAAACTTTACAGAAACACACAGTCACTGGATGATGTCATCAGAGATGTCATCAGTGATGTCATTTGAGATGTCATCAGTGATGTCATCAGTGATGTCACTGACCATGTCATGAGTGATGTAATATGTGACGTCATCAGCAGTGCATTGCGGGCGCGAGTTATAGTTAGCTGAACTAACTATAACAGGGGAATTTCTATGGTTTTGTACGAGTGAAATGTCCAACTAACTATAACTGTCCCTAAAACCTATGGTTTTTTCAGTGAATTTCAAAGGTTTTTTAAATGCAAATTTCTAACTATAACGTGTCTGAAACCTATGGTTTTTTCAGTGAATATATATATAGATATATATATGCAAGCAATAATATATCACACTTATAAGTAAGCAACTGTTAAATGCATTGAATAAAATACATGAAATGAATTACAAGCAGATAATAATTTAATGAAATACAAGCAGATAATATGGACGTCCACTGCAAGAAATCAGAAAGATATGTATACACTAAATACATCAGATGAGTACAACCACTGAAGACTTGAATGTGCACAGACACACTCACACATCACAAAGTCAATACTCAAAGAAAACACCTCACCGGCTGCAAACACCGCATCTTAGCCCACTCCAGACTTGGGGATTCACAGCCGGGGTTAAGAGCTTCAGCAAACCGGGATCTGCTGCTGAAGTAGACACATACGTACCCATTCAGATTCCCAAAATCCTGGTTTCCAAGTCAACAAACCCAGCTTTATAATCTCAAAGCACTAGAGGTTTCCAAGAGGCCCTCCTCTACGCCAAGGAAACTTACTGGAGTTGGCCACTCTCCATGCAAGCATTCCAAAGGCAAAAGAGTTCTCACGCTCCTTCTGCACTCTCACGTGTTCCAGCCCTTATCTTCATGAAGCTTACAAAAGTCTCTAACGGTACAGAAAACAATCTCCAAAAACAAAACAACCTTGACTGTGCATAGCCTAAATAACTTGAGTAATTAGGGGGCCTGCCTGTGTTTGCAAAAGCTCAAGCTAGACAGAGTCAGAATTCAAGATGGCATGAGGGGATGTCAAAGCCAATAGTAAGAACTTCATAATACTTCCCAATGTATAACACAATGCACATTTGTGAACCACTGCATATAACACTTCACTCCAAGACAAAGAAGTACATTCCACACCCCTCTCTCATGCTTTCAAATGCACATCCCACACGTTCTGTTCCTGGCAGGGCTGTAAGAAGCGAACACTCCCCCTTCTGCAGCTACAAAGAGACATGAAAGAAATCTTCAAGGAAACGTGCACATGCAGGAAAAATGATGTCATACATTCAAGCTTGGATAAAGTAAAACACCAAAAGTCAATTAAAATAATTGTAGTCAAAGGTCATTACATGGTTTCAATACATGGGTGTGCCTTTAACACTACACTTGTCCCGCAAGGATCTGTTAGGTGTTAATGATAAGACATACACACATTGTGCCTTATATTCATCTGTCCAGTGTCTGTCAGAGTGCAAAAACACAAAAGCGATTGTATCTTCCCTGTGTCAATCAGAACACAAAAACACACAAACAACTGTGTCTGCCCAGTGTCTGTCACAGTGCAGTGACACATTAGCAACTGGTTTTTAAAGGGTGTAAACCACTCTCCAGCATCTGATGTTTTAATCCAAAAGCCCAAGAGCACCCTCTTCTTTCCTTGTTTTTCCCACATACTCTAAGTGGCACACTGCCCCTGAACTGTCACATGTAACTCAATGTCTCCTTTCTGTATTGGCCCCACGTCTGAAACACATTGTATAACCTCTTTTGCAGATTCAAAAGCACATTGCTGCTTCTCTCCCCACTCAGAGTCATGTTTAAAAATAGCATTTTTCAGAATTTCTTTTTTCAGAAAGCAAGGTTTGTCACTCACTGACCAGTCTGACTTGTAACTGCAACCAACAGTCACTAGTTCTAACAGGCTGATTTGTTTATCTTCTCTGTAATTTCTAAAATATTCCTGCACGTTACAGTCAAAGCTGAGTGCATGAAACTGTGCTACATTTTCTCGATTCAACATTACTTCAGAAGCTTCTAATTCAAACAAACGTAAAAGCCATGTTATTAGATCCTCCTCTGGTCTCTGCTGAAATCTGTCCAAAATATCATTAACTTCTGGATGAGGAAAGTCCTCCAAAGATTTAATTAAAACCTCCTGGTAGCATTGTGAATGAACCTGCATCTCTCATTCAAACACATTCTTTATCGGCGATCCACTCTGGCTATCTAAACAGTCAGGTGATATGAACACAGTTTCTTGAACTTGCGCTGCCTGCTACATTTGCAACTGTTTTTTCAATGATTTATTTTCACATGTTAAAATATCAGAATTTTTCTTAGCTTTGACCAACTAACTTTGCATTTCATTACGATCTCTTTCTAACTGTGCACATTTTTCATACATGCTGCGCAATGCTTTCAAAATTAGACAACTTTCTCTCTCTGAAATACCAAGTTGTTTTGCCTTTTCAAAAGGAGCAGTTCCTAAGCATTTAAGTATCTGTGCTTGCCCCTCGTCTGTTAAACATGCATTAGAGGCAACTTCCCACCCAATAACTCAGTTGGCATATGGAAATCTACAACTGAAAACATTGACATTTTAGAAAACATTTTCCCCTTTTAATTTTCGAATTCTGTAGAGTGATTCCAAAATGTATTGCTTCGCCCTTCCAAATAATAGAATATACCGCCCTCTCACATGGAGGCACAAACACGGCGAAGCAATATAAACACCATCAGGAAAGGGATTTCACTTTTATAAAAGGAGACACATCAAAAGACTGTTTTCTGAATAAGGCATGGGGTTTTATTTGTGCAACACTCTCTAACAAAAAGGCTTTTCCAGATGTCAAATGAACAACATTCAAATGTATATGGATATATATATATAAATGAATTAAAAGCAGATAATAATATAATGAAATAGAAGCAGATAATATGGATATCCACTGCAAGAAATCAGAAAGATATATATACACTAAATACATTAGATGATTACAACCACTGAAGACTTGAATGTGCACAGACACACTCACACATCACAAAGTCAATACTCAAAGAAAACACCTCACCGGCTGCAAACACTGCATCTTAGCCCACTCCAGACTGGGGAATTCACAGCCGGGGTTAAGAGCCTCAGCAAACTGGGATTTGCTGCTGAAGTAGACTTGTCCGTCCCCATTCAGATTCCAAAAATCTCAGTCTCCAAGTCAACAAACTCCAGATTTATAGTCTCAAAGCACTAGAAGTTTCTGAGAGGCCCTCCTCTGTGCCAAGGAAACGTACTGGAGTTGGCCGATCTACATGCTAGCATTCCAAAGGCAAACGAGTTACCATGATCCTTCTGCGCTCTCACGTGTTCCAGCCCTTATCTTAACGAAGCTTACGAAAGTCTCTAACGGTACAGAAAACAATCTCCAAAAACAAAACAACCTTGAGCGTGAATAGCCTAAATAACTTGAGTAAGCCAGTGTGCACAAAAGCTCAAACTAGACAGTCAGAATTCAAGATGGCATGAGGGCATGTCAAAGCCAATAGGAAGAACTTCATAATACTTCCCAATGTACAACACAATGCACATTTGTGCACCACTGCATATAACACTGCACTCCGAGACCCAGAAGTACATTACACACCTCTCTCTCTCTCATGCTTTCAAATGCACATCCCACACTTTCTGTTCCTGGCAGGGCTGTAAGAAGCGAACACTTCCCCTTCAGAAGCTACAAAGAGACACGAAAGAAATCTTCAAGGAAAAGTACACATGCAGGAAAAATTATGTCGTACATTCAAGTTAGGATAAAGTAAAACACCAAAAGTCAATTAAAATATTGGTAGTCAAAGGTCATCACGTGGTTTCAATACATGGGAGTGCCTTTAACACTACACTTGTCCCGCAAGGAACTGTTAGGTGTTAATGATAAGACTCTATGTATAAATGCTGGATCTGTATGTCCTATGTTATAAGAAATAATTATAGGAATGGATTGTCCTCTTGGGGGGGAGGGGCAATCAATTTGTAAAAGGTGTAATAAAGATATGTTAAAAAAAAAGAAAACCTGGACTAGATGAGCTGTCAGGGCATGGACCTGGAAAGCTTTAATGTGATACACCAGGCTTCTGTGACATGGCTGTAAGTAGTTGAAGATGAAATGCAGAATTCTATATACACCCCTCTTAGGGTAGGGTGGAGGGGCTACCTGATACTCTGCTTCTGGACAGCGATAGTAAAACTAAAAGTGCTAGAACCTACTAGGTGGGGCACTAACATCCAGCATGGTATGACCTGAGATGTGTGAGTTGCCCCACGGAGGGTACCTGCCTCTCTAGCTCAGGTCTCACCTCTCAACTTTTCACAATTCTTAGAAGTGAAGCATGATTTGCAAGACAGCGTGTGTTAGAAATGGGGGTCTCTAGTTGGCAGAGGTAGGTACCTTTGTCCAAATAGGGACCCTTGCTTCTAGTCAGGGTAAGGGGGATACACACTTTAGATAACCCCTGTTCACCCCCTTGGTAGCTTGGCACGAGCAGACAGGCTTATCCCAAAGGCCATGTGTAAAGTATTTGTACCAACACTCCCAATAACGCAGTGAAGACACCACAAAAGGGCACCACACCAGTTTAGAAAAAAATTATATCTTTATCTAAACTTAACAAGACCAAAACGACAAAAATCCAACATACACAGTTAAAAATATGACTTTCAGAAGGTTTCAAGAACTTATACCATAGAAAACTATGGATGCGTGACTTTTCACCAAAGTACCTGTAGTTGCGTCACAGTTCACCAAGCCAAACAGCCGCAGCGTCGGAAAACAAAGAGATGCGACACTCCTGAGACCCTGAGGAGGCGATGCGACAGTCCCACTGCACGCAGAGGAAAGGGTTGCGTCAATTCCGGTCTGTAGGGGGAATGATGCGTCGATTCTTCGTGCCGGTTCCGGTCCACAGGTGATGAGTCGGGGAAGCATGTCGCACAGGTACGATGCGTGGATCTTCGAGATGCGTCAGCGATCGATGCGGTGGCGTTGTGCAGCGCTGCGTCGGTCCTCTTCAGCTGCGATCCCTCGATGCGTCGATTCTTGCTGCGATGACAGGCGCTGCGACGGTTTTTGCAGCGGTACGGCGATGCGTGGAAATTCTTCTCGTGCCGTGAAGATGCGTTGGAAAAACAGCAGCAAGAAGAGCGATGCGTCGATTTCTGTAGTTCTTTGAGTTTCGCCTCTCTTCCAGCTCCCAAACAGCAGCAACAACCTCCAGAGGCTCCAAACTGGCACAGGCACCTCAAGGCAGGTCAGAACTCACAACAGCAGAGTTCAGGGGAGCTGGGGGTGAAGTCTTTGTGTCCCTGAGACTTCTGAACAGGAGGCCAGCTCACTTCAGGCCCTTGGAGATCTCCTTCAAGCAGGGGACACAGCACACAGCAAAGTCCTTCTCCTTTCCTTGGCAGAAACAGCAACTGCAGGCCAACCCCAGACACACAGCAAGGGCAGTACTTCTCCTCAGTCTCTCCAGCTCTTCTCCTTGGCAAAGGTTCCTCTTGAATTCCAGGAATGATCTAAAGTTCAGGGGTTTTAGGTCTAATACTTATACCCCAAAATGTCTTTTTCTCTTTGTGCAAGGGGCTCTGAGCCCAGTTCAAACCAGTTCTGCCTTCACTGGTGCAAGATGACCACAGGAGGTGGAGACAGCATTGTGCAAGGGAGACAGGCCCCATTCAGGTGCAGGGTAAATCTCCTCCCACCACTCTATATGCAGCCAGGGTCTATTCAGCTCATGGCTGGGTCATCCAGGAAGGGCCAGGCACACCTAACCCCCCCCCCAGAGGCTGTCTATAGGGAATGCACATCCTCTGTCTCTGTCACACTGAAACTAGACAGTTAATCCACAAACAGGCAGAGGCACCCAGAAAGGTTGAACAAGAAAATAGCCACTTTCTAAAAGTGCTATTTTCAAACACATAATTTAAAACCATCTTCACTAAAAGATGTGTTATTAAATTCTGAGTTCAGGGATACCAGACTCCAATCTTCTATCTTACTCCTATGGGAAGATATGCTTGTAAAATGTCACAAAGCATTCCCCATTTTGTCCTATGGGCAAGATAGCCTTTCAATAGTGAAAAATGAAATTGGCAGTATTTCAGTATCAGGACATGTTACACACACCATTATATGTCCTACCTTTCACATACACTGCACCCTGCCCAGGGGGGTACCTTGGGCCTAGCATAGGGGTGTCCTATGTGTAAGAAAAGGGAAGGGTAAGGCCTGGCAAGTGGGTGCACTGGCCAGGTCGACATGGCAGTTAACAAACTGCGCTCAGGCACTGCGGTGGCAGGCCTGAGACATCTTTTCAGGGCTACTCATGCGGGTGGCACAATCAGTGCTGCAAGCCCACTAGTAGCATTTGATTTACCAGCCCTGGCACACTCAGTGCACTTTTACTAGGGACCTACTGGTAAAACAAATATGCCAATCATGGATAACCAATCACAATAACAATTTACACAGAGAGCATATGCACTTTAGCACTGATCAGCAGTGGTAAAGCACCCAGCGTCCTAAAGCCAACAAACACAGGTGAGGAAAAAATAGGAGGAAGAAGCAAAAAGTTTGGGGATAACCCTGCAAAAAGGGCCATTTCCAACACAACCCCCTTCCAGCCTAAAGCCAGGGTAGACCAATCAATACCTTGATGGACTTCCCTGCTTGGGGCGTCAGAACATGGAACCTGGCCCGAATAGCAGGGGTCTTTTCATGTTCTATGCCTTCCTGAACGCAGTTGGATCCATCTATCCATACTCTCAGGGCCCACTAGGCAGACCCATGGGGGACCCTTCTCCTCACCTGGGGACCCCATCTGCGCAGCACCTAAACTTACTTTGCTCACAGAGGTGTCCCAACAGGTAGACAGTACTCACATGGCCAACACAGTGGTGTGGCCCAGTCCACCCCCGGGGGTGACACTCCTGCCCCCCTCCCAGGGGCAACGCTGTCCACCAGGACAACCAGCCACAGTGGCCACTGACAGCTGTCAGTGACGAGAGCCAGGCCTCATGCCTTTCAGGCCTCTCTAGCCTCTGTGGTGTCAGAAAGTGGGGGGCAGTAGCCCCAGGTGCCTGGCACCTTTTCTCCACTCTCCCTCCTGCCAAGTCAGGTATGGCATCCTGACACTGGCCCACCAGCCCAGGGTCTGTACCCTGCGGCTGGACAAGAGACTTGGGTGGGC
Source organism: Calotriton arnoldi (assembly GCA_963921515.1). NCBI lineage: Eukaryota > Metazoa > Chordata > Amphibia > Caudata > Salamandridae > Calotriton > Calotriton arnoldi. Next base: position 263,180 of record CAWUFW010014652.1, on the reverse strand, counting down.
TCTCCCACACCCTGTCTTCCTCTCTGGGGCTCTGCACCCTCCCACTTGGAGCGGTACCCCCAGAAGACAACCTGGTAGGGGCACCGTTAACAGTCGCCCCTTCCTCCAGGTCATGGGGGACACGCTGAACCTGGCCCTCCAACCCAGGGTCTGTACCCTTAGGCTGGACCTGTGCCTGGCAACCCAGGACTTCCGGGGGAGTACACCAACCCCCTCAAGGGAAACACACTCCTCATGAGTGATACAAGAGTCTGCCCGGCGCAGGCCCCCAGCCTCCTGTTCACTTGACAGAGCATGAAGACCCCCCCAGGCCAGCAGTGGCCTCACCAGGGTCAGTCCTGGGGTGCTCTGACCTCAGAGCTGGCAACCCCTGACCCACTGGTCCTTCCACTGGGGACTGCGTCCCCCCTCACCCTTTCCTCTGGACTCATGCACCCTCCCCACTGGAGAGGTGCTGCCAGCCACCAGAACTGGTGGAATGTTTGTTACAGCAGTCCCCCCTAGTCCACCTGACACTTTGGGATCCCCCTCAGGAAATGGCCTCTTGGTACAGGCTAGGCCCCACTCCTGGTGTTCCCTTATGGAACCAAACAGGTCCTGGGACTGGGTTTTGGGCACCTTGGGACACAGCCCACTCCCACTCCTTCTCCTCTGAGACAGGACGTGGGACCCTACACCCCTCCCACTACACTGGGACCTATCTGGGCTACCACAAACCTCCCCTACCTCACTTGGTTGGGGAAAACCTGAGCCACCCCCTTCAGGAGCACTCCCAAAAGCTTCTTCAGACCCTCTGGAATCCACCAAAAGGTCTGCCTCCAGTGCAAGCTCCCTGGAATCAGAGAACTCACACTCCACCGGGTGTTGGCATAGCTCTGAAAAACAGGGACTTAAAATATGCTCTCCAATTGAATCACACAGCCCCCCACAGTTGTTAACCAAGCTACCCTTTGCCCCACCATCCAGTGCCTCACACAAGTACCCCACACCACTCTCCTGAGATTGGCAAGACAGTGTCTGACTGTCTCTGTCACTCAACCCACACTCTTCTGGGCGGTCTCCACACTCACACACCAGGACTTCTACCATGGGGGAACCCCTCTCCCTGCACCTCTCATCTAGAGTGTCCCTCCCACCACTAGGAATATGATACCTTGTGTCAGTTCCCCAATCCACTTCAGGGACACTGCATTCCACTGGAGCTACCTCATAAACCTGAACCCCCTGGTGTATGTTAACCCCCTCCCTCAAGTCAGGCGCCACATCTCTGGGTGTGTGTACTTCTCCCTCAGCACTAGATAATACAATTTTGCTGCCACCCTCTGAGCTGGACTCCACCTCCAACCCAGCCAAACTCACTTCCTGAGCTACACACATTTCCTTTTCAGCTGAGACACTCATGGCCTCAAGCCTCGCAAACTCCTCATCGAGCTCTCTCCTTCTCAGCTCATATGCCAAGATCAATTTCTTTTCTTCCAAGGCATAAGCTCTTCTGCTCTCCTCTGCCTTGGCCTGGAGCCTCATGACCTCCAGCTCATGCTCTCTGACCCTTTGGTTCGCCTCCCGATCCTCTGGGGAACGATTTCCAGCGGAATGGTTGCTGCCAGCCCGTGAGGCTACTCTTGACACAGGCAGATCCTGTGACCTGAAACCATCCCCTTGTGCATCCTCATCCACCTCTGCATCACCTGTCTCCCCAGCCTCTTTGGCCTCCCACCAGGCCCTTAAGGCTTTCTGTAGCTCCTCCTTCTTGGAGCTGCTCTTCATGGAACATCCAAAATCTTTGCAAAATTGCTTGAGCAGATCTACTTTGTAGGAATGCAACATTTCAATCTCAAACTCCAATTCTGCAACTTCACTTGCTGGTTTCCCTCTCTGAGACATGATGCGCGGATACTTTAAGGGTCACTCAAGAATAGAGCCAAAAACAAAACACAGTATGTGGTTGCGTAGTGGTCTGCACTAAACTAGTGATGTACACCAATCACTGTGGGTCAAATACAAATACAGGTTCAAATCCTCACCGCTGACCACCAATGTTAGAAATGGGGGTCTCTAATTGGCAGAGGTAGGTACCTTTGTCCAAATAGGGACCCTTGCTTCTAGTCAGGGTAAGGGGGCTACACACTTTAGATAACCCCTGCTCACCCCCTTGGTAGCTTGGCACGAGCAGACAGGATTATCCCAAAGGCAATGTGTAAAGTATTTGTACCAACACTCACAGTAACGCAGTGAAGACATCACAAAAGGACACCACACCAGTTTAGAAAAATAAAATATCTTTATCTAAACTTAACAAGACCAAAACGACAAAAATCCAACATACACAGTTAAAAATATGACTTTCAGAAGGTTTCAAGAACTTGTACCATAGAAAACTATGGATGCGTGACTTTTCACCAAAGTACCTGTAGTTGCGTCAAAGTTCACCAAGCCAAACAGCCGCAGCGTCGGAAAACAAAGACATGCGACACTCCTGAGACCCTGAGGAGGCGATGCGACAGTCCCGCTGCACGCAGAGGAATGGTTGCGTCGATTCCGGTCTGTAGGGGGAGTGATGCGTCGGTTCTTCGTGCCGGTTCCGGTCCGCAGGTGATGCATCGGGGAAGCGTGTCGCACAGGTACGATGCGTGGATCTTCGGGATGCGTCGGCGATCGATGCGGCGGCGTTGCGGGGCGCTGTGTCGGTCCTATTCAGCCGCGATCCCTCGATGCGTTGATTCTTGCCGCGACGACAGGTGCTGCGACGGTTTTTGCAGCTGTACAGCGATGCGTGGAAATTCTTCTTGCGCTGTGAAGATGTGTCAAAAAAACAGCAGCAAGAAGAGCGATGCGTCGATTTCTGTAGTTCTTTGAGTTTCTCCTCTCTTCCAGCTCCCAAACGGCAGCAACAACCTCCAGAGGCTCCAAACTGGCACAGGCACCTCAAGGCAGGTCAGAACTCACAACAGCAGAGTTTAGGGGAGCTGAGGGTGAAGTCTTTGTGTCCCTGAGACTTCTGAACAGGAGGCCAGCTCACTTCAGGCCCTTGGAGATCTCCTTCAAGCAGGGGACACAGCACACAGCAAAGTGCTTCTCCTTTCCTTGGCAGAAACAGCAACTGCAGGCCAACCCCAGACACATAGCAAGGGCAGTACTTCTCAGTCTCTCCAGCTCTTCTCCTTGGCAAAGGTTCCTCTTGAATTCCAGGAATGATCTAAAGTTCAGGGTTTTTAGGTCTAATACTTATACCCCAAAATGTCTTTGTTCTCTTTGTGCAAGGGGCTCTGAGCCCAGTTCAAACCAGTTCTGCCTTCACTGGTGCAAGATGACCACAGGAGGTGGAGACAGCATTGTGCAAAGGAGACAGGCCCCATTCAGGTGCAGGGTAAATCTCCTCCCACCACTCTATATGCAGCTAGGGTCTATTCAGCTCATGGCTGGGTCATCCAGGAAGGGCCAGACACACCTAACCCCCCCAGAGGCTGTCTACAGGGAATGCACATCCTCTGTCTCTGTCACACTGAAACCAGACAGCTAATCCACAAACAGGCCGAGGCACACAGAAAGGTTGAACAAGAAAATAGCCACTTTCTAAAAGTGCTATTTTCAAACACATAATTTAAAAACCATCTTTACTAAAAGATGTGTTATTAAATTCTGAGTTCACGGATACCAGACTCCAACCTTCTATCTTACTCCTATGGGAAGATATGCTTGTGAAATGTCACAAAGCATTCCCCATTCTGTCCTATGGGCAAGATAGCCTTTCAATAGTGAAAAACAAAATTGGCAGTATTTCGCTATCAGGACATGTTACACACACCAGTACATGTCCTACCTTTCACATACACTGCACCCTGCCCAGGGGGGTACCTTGGGCCTACCATAGGGGTGCCCTATGTGTAAGAAAAGGGAAGGGTAAAGCCTGGCAAGTGGGTGCACTGGCCAGGTCGACATGGCAGTTAACAAACTGCGCTCAGGCACTGCAGTGACAGGCTTGAGACATCTTTTCAGGGCTACTCATGCGGGTGGCACAATCAGTGCTGCAAGCCCACTAGTAGCATTTGATTTACCAGCCCTGGCACACTCAGTGCACTTTTACTAGGGACCTACTGGTAAAACAAATATGCCAATCATGGATAACCAGTCACAATAACAATTTACACAGAGAGCATATGCACTTTAGCATTGATCAGCAGTGGTAAAGCGCCCAGAGTCCTAAAGCCAACAAACACAGGTCAGGAAAAAATAGGAGGAAGAAGCAAAAAGTTTGGGATAACCCTGCAAAAAGGGCCATTTCCAACAGTGTGTGACAGTGCCCTAGCCCAACAGTGCTGAGAAGCCCTGCTAAGGGAAATACAGCATCATGGCAATGTCAGTTAACATAGCGGTTAGTGCAATGAAGAGTGCCTTTTGGTTGGAAACAGACAGTTCATTAACATTAGAAAGATACTATGGGGCTTATTTATGAGCCCTTGCGTCACTTTTGTGCAACCGGTGCGTCACTTTTTGTGACGCACCAGCGGCGTAAAAAATGCGCCATTTTGCGTCATATTTACAAAGTGACGCATCTAGGTAGATGCGTCACTTTGTAAACCCCTGCGTCACATTATTACTGCGCCAGATATAATGTATGCAAGGTGGGCGTTCTGACGCAAGTAAGCCTCGTAGAAGTGACGCAGTGAAATCTATGAGATTTCACTGCGCCACTTCTAGGACGCAAATGCGTCCATATCTTACGCCTGCCTCACAGCAGGCGTAAGACTGACGCAGGCACATTTGAAATGGGACTTGCCCATGTGAAATGACCCATTGCTGAAGTTGCGTCACTTTTGTGACACACACCAGCAATGCGTTATTTTTGCGCCTACAGATACGTCAGAAAATGACGTATCTGTAACTCCTTGCGACATGATGCGTCATACTATAAATATGACGCATCCAGCATGTCGCAAGGCGGGCGCAATGAAAAGTGATGCATCGCTGTTTACACGCAGCGATGCGTCACTTTTCATAAATGAGACCCTATGGGGCAGATTTACAAGCCCCTTGCGCCACTTTTGCGTCACTTTTCCCATGTTAAAAGTGACGCAAAAGTGGCGCAAGGGGCTTGTAAATCTGCCCCTATGTGTCTGAGTTCCACATAGCACCTTATTTTTGTGTGTGTAATTGTCCTGTGATCTTAAATTACCCTCAACACTGGATGCTTCTGAGCACATGTAAGTGTGGCATCTCTTAGAACTGAGGCCGAGAATTTGTTGAGGGTAACACGCTGTGCCCACGTGGGTGAGACTGGATGATCACTCCAGTCTGCAGTATCTATGCACAGCCCCTGAGTCACCAGAATACACCAAAGTTATTTCAAATGCACCAGTCATATTGTGGTTTGCCCAGGATCACAAACTGAGTCCACTTGGGTTATCACTCTAGTCGTCTGCATCCACACATGGCAACTGACTGAGGAGTCACCCAACTTAAACTAACACAAAGAAATCATTAGTTGAACATAGAATATAACATTATACTCATAACCCAGGGAGCAGGGAGCAGGGAGCAGTGAGCGTGCAGTGTGGCTGCTGGCCAGAGGGGAGAGGTTCAAAAGCCATGCGGCTAGCGCCTACCACGCTGTTTGCACATCACTCAGCCTGTGTGTCCCTGTCACACACATGCACACGAACAATGCACGTCACACAAGGGTACCAGTCCCGCAGGTGCAGTATGGCACAAGCACCAGGCAGCGAGTGTTTGTAGTAAAAAGCAGCATTCAGCAGTTATGGACAGAGCAACAGGTACAGCTCTCTCCGAGGAGTGCTAACATCTCACCTGTGAGAAGTTGGCCTGGTATATGCTGTCCACTAGTTATAGTGGGCACCTTGCACCAGTCCAAACAACCTTTATTGATGATAGGTTTAAAGACAACCTTTATTGAAAGCTATCCTAGTGGTAGCTATGGAGAGCAGCCTTCAGGCTAAGTCTTGAAGGAGTGTTAAGCTGTTTGTTTTACCAGTTATAATCTCATGAATGACCAAATGAAAGGAGAACCACACCAGGTATATATATAAAATATATGTATTTATTACTAAACACTACCCAATAGTCTCTTTATGAGGCTAGAGGTCAAAGTACACAAGTTACAAGTCAAATAGCACAGTAAATTAGCACAATATACGATTAGCCCTAGGGGCGTACCAAACCATATATTAAGAAAGTGGTATAAGAACCACGACTTAAGTAGACACAAGGCCTAGAGCCTGTAGAATCGCTGGGACCCCAAGGAACCACCCAAGGTAGTGACACAGGGGACCCACGGGGGCTGTGTGCAGTGTGTGAACACAGCCGCGAGCTCCGTTACCGTCTATGGGAAAGTCGCGGTAAGAGTTTTAGAGTTTAAGGACACTTAGAAATGGACTAGGACCAAACCCTCTTGGACTTAAACAGTTCTAGGGTCAACACCCACGGGAGCACCGGAGTACTCGCGTTACCTCACCCAGGGAAGCCGGGTGCATAGGTGTCAAATGGTGTCGGGTCGCGTCGTCGTTTTCAATGGCAGTCTGCAGAGAAGTGCTGCTGCCGGGAAGATGCGAAGTGTCCGAAGAGATCCAAGCCTGGATCGAAGATGAGAACAACTTGAAAGCAGAGGGGACAGAGCCTGGGTCACTTGCCAGTGACCAGGGGCACGATAGTCGAATGCCCACCGATGTCGGGTGTTTCAGGTGAAAGAGGTGAAGCTTGACTCTTCAGCCACGAGGACCAGGAGGCATCGACGATGACCAGGAGCTGGATTCGAGCTGTCCCATAAAGGATGTCGAGTGCTGCAGCATTGTTGTCCGGATTGAACACAACAAGCCTTGGCAACAGCAACCCACGCAGAAAGGAGAAAGATGCTTCGGGGCAGACCAGCAAGGTCTGAGGGACTCACCACTCGGTGGGGAGTCAGGGCACGTCTGGGGCAATCAGGAAAGTCCAAAGAAAGTCAGAGTTGCCTTCACAGGGACCCACCAGTCGACGGACCAGGGATCGCAAAGGAGCCTCAAGCGGAAATGCAAGAAGCGGACCCACGGAACACTCATGGAGTGTAGGCTCACAATCTTCGGTGCAAATGGTGCTCGGGCCTGGGCTATAAGTAACTCAAAGCAGGACTTCAAGAGACGTCGAGAAGTCAATGCAGTAGCAAATGTGCATGGTGTCCAGGAGTTCCGGTTCCACATCACTCGTGAGGGCTGCGGGTCTCAGCTTTGCTGGGGACTCGGGTCGGCCTCTGAGAAGTCTGGAAATCCTCTTCCTGGGCTGCAGTTACTTTGGAGTCCGGCGGGAGCTTCGGAGATGCAGACCGGCAAATGCTTTGTTGGTGCCTGCCAAGCAGGGGAGTCACTCCTTTACCCCAAGGGAGATTTCTTCAGTCCTCTAGTCTTGAGTAGAGCGTCGAAGTTCCAGGATTCAGTTGCAGAGTTTCATCCAGGGATATCTAAATTCCTGTTGCCAGGGGTTCCTTACTTATACCTAAGAAAGGGGTTGGACTAACTCTGGGGACCCACCTATGGGAGGGTTTGGAAAGAGGGGTGGCTACACCCATTTCCTTTGTCCAGTTTCGCGCCAGAGCAGGGGCTGGCAGCCCCTGCAACCGATTTGAACTGGGGTATGCACGAGGACACCAAATGTGCCCCCAGTGCAGGACTTCAAAGCACTCTTGGAGTGCACCCACCCAGCCCTAATCCACTAAGGCCTGTCTGGGAGGTGGTAACACCTCCCTGTGACAGGAAACCTATTGTCCAGGCCTCCCCTGCCGGAGTTTCGGTCAGCAGCAGGAGGCCAGACTCGTGTCTGTGGCTGCAGCATCCATTTTGTGATGCCAGGGCTCTGTCTAGCTGTTACCGGGTATACCGGTGGTGTCATGCCTTTCCCTCTAGAAGGGTGGGATCATACTCCCACACCAGTTACTGGTGTGGGGGTATGATTCCAAGGTGTTTGATACCAAACACAACATGTTTCCGTGCAGCCATCCCAAAGTTAGCATTTACCGCGAGGATATAATGCACTTAAGAGTATATGGTCAGGCTGCACCACAGACAACCCCGGAGAGGAGATTCCGAAGGCTGCAGAAGGGCTCTGTTCATGCATGGGCACCCTCTCACATAAAACCAAGCACCCTGCCTTCAGGATTGATAAGGCCTGCCATAGGGGTGACTGATAGGTTTCTATGTGCAGTGATAGGTGAGATATAGTGAACCTATATCTCTGTAAGGGGTGCATGCACCACCTCACTCAGGCTGCAGTAGCAGTCCTGTGGTGTCATTTTGGATGGCTTTCCAGGGGTGGCACAATACATGCTTCAGCCCCTGGTAGGCCTCTGGGGTACCTATGCCCTGGGTACATAGTATACCATATACTAGGGACTTATAAGGGCACCCCAGAATCCAATCTGAAGTGTACTTAAGGTACATGGAATCAATTTAGAGAGGAAGCAGCTAGGCTGGGGTCCTGGATAGCAGGGCCCCAGCCAGACTAAAGTCGAAAAACAGTGAGACATCAGCAAAAAGTGGGGGTAACCATAAGAGGCAGATCCTACTCTCCTACACAACCCCCCTCCAAACGCAGGGACATTAAACTAACCTTGACCAGTTGAGTCTTCATGTTCTAAGTGGAAATATCTGGAGAGTCCATCTGCATTGGCATGGTTACTCCCAAGTCTATGTTCCACTGTATAGTCCATCCCCTGTAGGGAAATGGACCACCTCAAAAGTTTGGGTTTTTCACCCTTCATCTGTTTTAGCCATAAGAGGGGCTTATGGTCTGTCTGAACAATGAAGTGAGTGCCAAACAAGTATGGCCTCAGCTTCTTCAGAGCCCAAACCACAGCAAAGGCCTCCCTCTCAATGGCTGACCAACGTTTCTCTCTGGGGGTCAGCCTTCTGCTAATAAAAGCTACTGGCTGATCTTGACCTTCATCATTCAACTGTGACAGTACAGCCCCTACCCCCAACTCAGATGCATCTGTCTGCACAATGAACTTTTTGGAGTAATCAGGACTTTGCAGAATGGGAGCAGTGCACATGGCCTGCTTCAGGTCATCAAATGCCTTTTGACAGCTAACTGTCCACTGAACCTTTTTGGGCATTTTCTTAGAGGTTAAGTCATTCAGGGGTGTCACTATTGATCCATACCCCTAACCAAATCTTCTGTAATACCCAGTCAGGCCTAAGAAGGCTCTCACCTGAGTCTGGGTAGTTGGAGCAACCCAGTCCATGATGGTCTGGATTTTGCTCTGCAATGGTTGAACCTGGCCTCCACCCACAAGGTGGCCCAGGTACACAACCTGACTCTGCCCTATCTGGCACTTAGTGGCCTTGATAGTGAGGCCTGCCTTCTGCAGGACCTCCAAAACATTTCTGAGGTGGACCAGGTGATCCTCCCAGGTGGAGCTAAAGACAGCAATATCATCTAGATATGCTGCACTATAGGCTTCCAGACCTGTAAGGACTGTGTTCACCAACCTCTGAAAAGTGGCAGCTGCATTCTTCAAACCAAAGGGCATCACCACAAATTGGTAGAGCCCACCAGGGGTAGAAAATGCAGTTTTTGGCTTTGCATCATCAGCTAGTCTGATCTGCCAGTAGCCAGCTGTCAGGTCAAATGTGCTTAGATACTTGGCTGAGGCCAAAGTGTCTATTAGCTCATCTGCCCTGGGGATTGGATGGGCATCAGTCCTAGTGACTGCATTGAGGCACCTGTAGTCCACACAAAACCTCATCTGTCTCTTGCCATCTTTGGTGTGAGGTTTAGGCACCAGGACTACTGGACTAGCCCAAGGGCTATCTGAAGGCTCAATGACACCCAGTTCCAACATTTTCTGGACTTCTGTCCTGATACAGTCCCTGACTTGGTCAGGTTGCCTGTAAATCTTACTTTTAACAGGCAGACTGTCCCCAGTGTCCACTTCATGAGTGCACCAGGTGGTCTGACTTGGAGTCAGAGAAAACATGTGTCTGAACTGATTGAGCACCTGTCTACAATCAGTCTGCTTCTGGGCAGTGAGACTGCCTGCCAAGGCTACACCATCTACTGACCCATCATCAGGGTTCTGTGAGAGCAGGTCAGGGTGTGGGTCACTCTCTTCCTCCTGTCCCTCATCAGTTGCCATGAGCAAGCCCATGTCAGCCCTGTCCACATATGGCTTCAGCCTGTTGACATGGAGCACCCTGTGGGGGCTCCTGGGAGTTCCCAGGCCTACCAGATAGGTAACCACTCCCTTCTGTTCAACAATTGTATGGGGACCACTCCACTTGTCTTGGAGGGCTGCTGGGGCCACTGGCTCCAACACCCACACCTTCTGTCCTGACTGGTAAACAGTCAGCACAGCCTTTTGGTCATGCCAGGCTTTCTGTAATTCCTGGCTAGCCTCAATGTTTTTGGTTGCCTTTTTCATATACTCAGCCATCCTGGAGCGGAGACCAAGTACATAGTCCACCATGTCCTGTTTAGGGGTTTGAGAGGTAACTCCCAACCTTCCTTCACCAGACACAATGGACCCCTGACAGGATGGCCAAACAAAAGTTCAAAAGGGCTGTAGCCAACCCCTTCTGAGGTACCTCCCTGTATGCAAATAAAAGGCAGGGCAAGAGTATGTCCCATCTTCGCCTAAGCTTTTCTGGGAGCCCTTTAATCATGCCCTTCAAGGTTTTGTTGAACCTTTCAACTAAACCATTGCATTGTGGGTGATAGGGTGTGGTGAATTTGTAAGTCACTCCACACTCCTTCCACATTGCAGTCAAGTAACTGGACATAAAGTTTGCATCTCTGTCAGATACTACCTCCTTAGGAAAGCCCACTCTTGAGAAAATTCCCAGGAGGGCCCTTGCCACCACAGGTGCTGTAGTGGTCCTAAGGGGAATGGCTTCTGGGTACCTGGTGGCATGGTCCACCACCACCAGGATAAATCTGTGCCCAGATGCTGTTTGGGGATCCATAGGTCCAACTATGTCAATCCCCACCCTCTCAAAGGGAACCCCCACCATAGGTAGTGGTATCAGGGGGGCCTTTGTGGTGCCACCTGCCTTCCCACTGGCTTGGCAGGTTACACAGGAGCGACAAAACTCCTTGGTGTCTTCAGACATGTGGGGCCAGTGAAAGTGAGGGACAATTCTGTCCCAAGTCTTGTTCTGGCCCAGGTGACCTGCTAAGGGAATATCATGGGCTAGTGTCAATAGGAAGCCCCTGAACTTCAGAGGTATAACCAACCTCCTGGCTGCTCCAGGCTTGGGGTCTCTACTCTCTGAGTACAGGAGTCCATCATCCCAATATATATTATGGGTGCCACTAGCATTCCCAGCAGCCTCAGCAGCAGCTTGCTGTCTGAGGGGTTCAAGAGAGGGGCAGTTCAGCTGCTCCTGGCTCAGATCTGCCCTGGAAGGGCCCCCTGTCCCCAAGAACTCAACCTGATCAGGTTCAAGCTCCTCTGGGACAGTTCCTTCTTCAGGCCTGAGATCATCTCCCTCAAGAGACTGATCTGCTTCCTGAGCCAAGGGGGAAGGCACTGCCTTAACCCTACTGCTCCTCCTCTTGGGAGGCACCTGGTCCATTGTTCCAGAATCCAGGGCCTGTTCAGCTTTTGACATTTTGGCCTGTGACCTAGTCACAGCAAAGACATGTGCAGGGATCCCTAGCATTTCTGCATGTGTCCTGAGCTCCACCTCTGCCCAAGCTGAGGTTTCAAGATCATTGCCAAGCAAGCATTCGACTGGTAGGTCTGCAATCACCATAACCTTCTTAAGGCCAGTTACCCCTCCCCAGGAGAAGTTAACAACTGCCAGAGAATGGTCTGTTCTGACATTGCTAGCATTGGTCACTTGGTACATTTCGCCAAATATAATCTGCCCAGGATCCACAAGATCTTTTGTCACCATTGTGACACTTGCTCCTGTGTCCCTGAATGCCCAAGCCTCTTTTCCATTAATTAAAGGCTGTTGTCTGTATTTGCCCAAATTATTGGGACTCACTAAGGGGGACATATCCATGCCCCCATCACAGACTAGGACAGCCTGAGTTGGTACTCTGACTAGGCCAGAGCCCATCTCAGTACCCAGGGTCAACCCTACTACACCCTTATTCTGAGTACTTCCACCACCAATTGTAGCTGGACTAGGGGGAACAGTTGCCTTAGGGGCAATGGTGGCTGGATTAGAGTCTTTGGCCTTGGTGCAGTCACTTGTCCAGTGAGTTTTCTGCGTACAGATTTTGCACCATGGTTTCCTTTGGCCTTTTCCTTTAGTAGATTGGGATTCTCCACCAGATGCAGATTTTTGGGGACCTTGAGACGACTTCTGGTCTTTACCCTTTTCCCCACCCTTGTCAGAGTTTTTGGAATCTTGCTTCTTCTGGTCACCACCTTGGTTCTGTACCTTCTGCCTCACCCTGGTTCTGACCCATTTGTCTGCCTTCTTTCCCAATTCTTGGGGAGAGGTCAGATCAGAGTCCACCAGGTACTGATGCAACAGCTGATTTTGACAGTTATTAAGAATCTGCTCCCTCATGATTAAATTATACAATCCTTTGAAGTCACATACCTTACTGCCCAGTAACCAACCTTCCAGAGCCTTAGTAGCACAATCTACAAAGTCCACCCAGTCCTGTGTCTGTGCCTTTTGGGTATCTCTGAACTTTAACCTGTATTGCTCAGTGGTTAGGCCAAACCCATCTATCAGTGCACTCTTCAGGACATGGTAATCATCAGCATCCTCTTCTCTTACAGTGAGGAGCTTGTCTCTACCTTTGTCTGCAAAGGAGAGCCACGAGATTGCTGCCCACTGCTCCTGGGGGACCCTCTGAACTTTACAGGCCCTTTCCAGTGCAGTAATCCATTTGTGGATGTCATCCCCACTCTGGTAGGGAGGGACAATCTTGCTCAGGTTTCTATGGTCATAAGACCTTTCCCTATCCCTAGGGAAGTTGCTGCCACCATGGGACTCTAGTCCCAACTTTCTTCTTTGTCTATGAATCTCTAGGGACTCCCTGTCTATAGCCAACTGCTCTCTTCTGATCCTAAGCTGAGCTTCTTCATACTTGAGCAGTCTCTCTTTCCTTTCATGAGAGGATTCCCTCCTATGAGAGGAAACAGAGGTCCCTACTGAGGTGTCAGAATGGTTAGACTCCTGAGAAGGAGATCTTGACCTTCTAGGCACACTCACAACTCTTCCTGGTGGGACAAAGGGGAGGCCATTCTGGTCCTCCTCCTCATCTGCAGGAGGAGCTGGATTTTCCAGGGCAAGATCATTGTCATCTTCCTGGCCAGTTTCAGAGTCAGGTCCTGGGTTTCTTCACCCCTGGTCCCTTCCTCATCTGCTGCCCCACCCTGTCTGCCTACCCCTTCAGACCCTGTGGGTCTTCTGAGATCATCCAACAGAAGCACCTCTATGAGGCGTTGGGTGTTGGCACTTCTGCCTGTCTTCAACTTCCTAGTACTGCACAATGCTCTCAATTCCAAGAATGGGAGGTTGTCATACTTGGATGGTAGAAGCCCATTGGCTTCTGGCAGGGACCCACTGGTTCCTGGCCTTGAAGACATCACTAGTGAGGTGTGGTGTATGCACTACCTACTCTAGTGTGGCCTATTAAACTCTCTTGAGTTGTAGAAAGGGTGTGCTAAGCCCTTGACACACAACTCTAAGTTCAGTAGAACTTACTGTATTTCTAAGCTTGAATTTATATGTACCTCAGGTACCTTTAGTGGTTTTCAGTTAGTCACACACTTGAGATTATCTGGTAAAACAAGGGCAAGCTTGAATCCCACCGCTGCACACCAATGTGAGAAGTTGGCCTGGTATATGCTGTCCACTAGTTATAGTGGGCACCTTGCACCAGTCCAAACGACCTTTATTGATGATAGGTTTAAAGACAACCTTTATTGAAAGCTATCCTAGTGGTAGCTATGGAGAGCAGCCTTCAGACTAAGTGTTGAAGGAGTGTTGAGCTGTTTGTTTTACCAGTTATAATCTCATGAATGACCAAATGAAAGGAGAACCACACCAGGTATATATATATAAAATATATGTATTTATTACTAAACACTACCCAATAGTCTCTTTATGAGGCTAGAGGTCAAAGTACACAAGTTACAAGTCAAATAGCACAGTAAATTAGCACAATATACGATTAGCCCTAGGGGCGTACCAAACCATATATTAAGAAAGTGGTATAAGAACCACGACTTAAGTAGACACAAGGCCTAGAGCCTGTAGAATCGCTGGGACCCCAAGGAACCACCCAAGGTAGTGACACAGGGGACCCACGGGGGCTGTGTGCAGTGTGTGAACACAGCCGCGAGCTCCGTTACCGTCTATGGGAAAGTCGCGGTAAGAGTTTTAGAGTTTAAGGACACTTAGAAATGGACTAGGACCAAACCCTCTTGGACTTAGACAGTTCTAGGGTCAACACCCATGGGAGCACCGGAGTACTCGCATTACCTCACCCAGGGAAGCCGGGTGCATAGGTGTCAAATGGTGTCGGGTCGCGTCGTCGTTTTCAAAGGCAGTCTGCAGAGAAGTGCTGCTGCCGGGAAGATGCGAAGTGTCCGAAGAGATCCAAGCCTGGATTGAAGATGAGAAGAACCTGAAAGCAGAGGGGATAGAGTCTGGGTCACTTGCCAGTGACCAGGGGCACGATAGTCGAATGCCCACCGATGTTGGGTGTTTCAGGTGAAAGAGGTGAAGCTTGACTCTTCAGCCACGAGGACCAGGAGGCGTCGACGATGACCAGGAGCTGGATTCGAGCTGTCCCATAAAGGAAGTCGAGTGCTGCAGCATTGGTGTGCGGATTGAACACAACAAGCCTTGGCAACAGCAACCCACGCAGAAAAGAGAAAGTTGCTTCGGGACAGACCAGCAAGGTCTGAGGGACTCACCACTCGGTGGGGAGTCTGGGCACGTCTGGGGCAACCAGGAAAGTCCAAAGAAAATCAGAGTTGCCTTCACAGGGATCCACCAGTCAACGGACCAGGGATCGCGAAGGAGCCTCGAGCGGAAATGCAAGAAGCGGGCCCACAGAACACTCATGGAGTGTAGGCTCACAATCTTCAGTGCAAATGGTGCTCAGGGTCTGGGCTACAAGTAACCCAAAGCAGGACTTCAAGAGACGTCGAGAAGTTAATGCACTAGCAAATGTGCACGGTGTCCAGGAGTTCCGGTTGCACGTCACTCGTGAGGTCTGCGGGTCTCAGCTTTGCTGGGAACTCGGGTCGGCCTCTGAGAAGTCTGGAAATCCTCTTCCTGGGCTGCAGTTACTTTGGAGTCTGGCGGGAGCTTCGGAGATGCAGACCGGCAAATGCTTTGTTGGTGCCTGCCAAGCAGGGGAGTCACTCCTTGACCCCAAGGGAGATTTCTTCAGTCCTCTAGTCTTGAGTAGAGCGTTGAAGTTCCAGGATTCAGTTGCAGAGTTTTGTCCAGGGATATCTAAAGTCCTGTTGCCAGGGGTTCCTTACTTATACCTAAGAAAGGGGTTGGACTAACTCTGGGGACCCACCTATGGGAGGGTTTGGAAAGAGGGGTGGCTACACCCATTTCCTTTGTCCAGTTTCGTGCCAGAGCAGGGGCTGGCAGCCCCTGCAACCGGTTTGAACTGGGGTATGCACAAGAACACCAAATGTGCCCCCAGTGCAGGACTTCAAAGCACTCTTGGAGTGCACCCACCCAGCCCTAATCCACTAAGGCCTGTCTGGGAGGTGGTAACACCTCCCTGTGACAGGAAACCTATTGTCCAGGCCTCCCCTGCCGGAGTTTCGGTCAGCAGCAGGAGGCCAGACTTGTGTCTGTGGCTGCAGCATCCATTTTGTGATGCCAGGGTTCTGTTTAGCTGGTACCGGGTATACCGGTGGTGTCATGCCTTTCCCTCTAGAAGGGTGGCATCATACTCCCACACCAGTTACTGGTGTGGGGGTATGATTCCAAGGTGTTTGACACCAAACACAACATGTTTCCGTGCAGCCATCCCAAAGTTAGCATTTACCGCGAGGATATAATGCACTTAAGAGTATATGGTCAGGCTGCACCACAGACAACCCCGGAGAGGAGATTCCGAAGGCTGCAGAGGGGCTCTGCTCATGCATGGGCACCCTCTCACATAAAACCAAGCACCCTGCCTTCAGGATTGATAAGGCCTGCCATAGGAGTGACTGATAGGTTTCTATGTGCAGTGATAGGTGAGATATAGTGAACCTATATCTCTGTAAGGGGTGCATGCACCACCTCACTCAGGCTGCAGTAGCAGTCCTGTGGTGTCATTTTGGATGGCTTTCCAGGGGTGGCACAATACATGCTTCAGCCCCTGGTAGGCCTCTGGGGTACCTATGCCCTGGGTACATAGTATACCATATACTAGGGACTTATAAGGGCACCCCAGAATCCAATCTGAAGTGTACTTAAGGTACATGGAATCAATTTAGACAGGAAGCAGCTAGGCTGGGGTCCTGGATAGCAGGGCCCTAGCCAGACTAAAGTCGAAAAACAGTGAGACATCAGCAAAAAGTGGGGGTAACCATAAGAGGCAGATCCTACTCTCCTACATCACCAGGCACGTTCTTCTGCTGTTTTAGGTGGTTTGCACATAGACACTGCAGCATATGCACTCCTTTCTCCGGGAAGAGACACCGAATCTTCATTGAGCACTGTGTCTGGACTCGGAGCGTGACAAACTGCACTTCACCCAGAAGTTACGAGCACATCGTCCCCTCTGCGGTGGCGGAGGGCAGGCAGCACTGGGGTCCGGAGAGCGGGCTACAGGGCGCTTCAGCAGGCCACAGTGGACTGTCTATGCTGAAGGCTGAGTGAGCGAGGAGGAGATGAGGCATGTGAGGGATGGAGGGAGAGCGAGAGAGAAAGGGGAGTGAGTGAGAGAGAGGGCGAGAGAGGGAGAGCTCTGCAGGCATCAGATGCAGTCATAGCTACAAGCTCTGCCTCTGCTTGCACAACCAGGAATTGACTGACCCAGGCAGCTTGCAGCTGGCACAGGGACACATGAGTAAAGCCATGGGAAGAGGCAGCATGAAGAATACACTTCAAACATCGATGTATATACATACTGAAAGCAGCCACGGGGCCAAGATCCATCAGTTTATACATATGGATGAGAAAAGCACCACAGAAGAAGACTGCCTCTCACTGCTGCAATCATCTTTACAGGATCCAAAACTACTGCTTCAGACTGTGGGGCTCAGCTGAGCTCAAGTGTTTAGAAAGGCAAGCAGACTCTCGAGTCCCAGGTGGGAGAGCTGGCAAGTGCTTGGAGGATGATAGGGGGAAGTCCAGTAAGGCCCAATTACGGCTGACTGAGTAAAACCATGCTGAAGCCCCCTGCATGAGCACACAAAAAGAGCTTAATACTGAGACTCCGTCCACATGCGGAACTCCGCGGAATCTCGTGGAGCTTTTCGGTAACTCTGCGGAATTCCGCAGAGTGAAACCCAGCATACTCCACCTAGGTCTAGTGATTATAACATATCACGCGTATTTGTAAAGCGTATGTTCACCCGTAGGTATCTTGGCGCTGAATAACAGATGTTTATTGTTACCCAACTCAATGGTAATCATTTTATCGACCTCAGATGGAGAAAAGGCTGAGTGGATCCGCCGGGATTTGAACCTGTGACCATGAGGTCGAACACAGGCCCCTGCAGTGGATGCATTAGTCCAATGACCAACCAGACCTGCGTTATTATGAGAGTGGGATGATTCCCTGTGTCAAAGGCAGCTGAAAAGTCCAGCAGTATCAAGAGAGATGAAGCGAGCATCATCTATTATGTGTAAGGTGGTCTCTGTGCTGCTGCATGATCTGAAGCCAGACTGGAAGTTGTGCAGGAGATGGTTAGCATTGATGTGATCTTAAGAGTTGAAGATAGAATGCTTTTTCAATGATCTTGCCAATGAATGGTAGGTGAGTGATTGGCTGGTAGTTGCAGGCTTCTTTTGGAGTGGGAGGATCTGGCCAGTCTTGAGAGCTCCCGGTAAGATGCCTTGATTGAGCAAGCCATTGACAATGGTAAGTAGGGATAAGAGAGCATCCCCAGAGAGAGCTTAGATGAAGGATGATTGTAAGACATCATCTTCATAAGAAGTTGCTTTGAGGGAGTTGAGTATATCACCAGATCTGGGAGGGATAGGGCTTTGAAGCCTGACCATTGCAGGATTCTACTAAAAAGGGTGGGTGTAAGAGATGCAGCAAATTTGGTAACATCGATGTGCTGGTGGATCTTCTGCATCTTTGCACTGAAGAAGAGGTTAATGGCATTGCACTTTGCTGTGGAGTGAGGAATAGTAGTGGGTCCGGGGCAGAGGGTTGATGCAATGCTTGATTGCTTTACATGTGCTATGCTTCTGTTAGTGGCTTGATTGATGTTGATGATATAGTACTTTACTTTGTTTTTTTAAAATTCTTTTTATTGAGCAATTAGATATTCAGTATCACATTACAACTGTACAAAGCTCTGTATATTAAACAATAGTGAGGCCCAGTAGTACTTCCTAATGTCTGGGATTGCTAAACCGCCCTCATATACTGCTCGTTGTAGTTTATGGAGTGCTATCCTGGGATTTACCCTTCCCCACAGCAGCTGTCTGACTTCTGAGTCTATTTTGCGAAAGAAATCAAGGTGTATCTTGTATGGGGTATTCTGTAGAGTGTATAGTAAGCACGGGAGCACCATCATTTTTAAAATGTCTGCTCTCCCCATCAGTGAGAGTGGCAGTGTTCTCTAATGTGATAGATCTCTTCATAATCTATGCAACTGAGGCAGCAAGTTATCATCTAGGAAATCAGCTTCAGTTCGAGAGATCACCATTCCAAGGTATTTAAATTTGTCCCTACTCACTAGATCTTTCCCAATGGTCGGCAGATTTGGTGTCTCTCCGGACAGGACAAACACCAGGGATTTGTTCCAGTTTATCTGATACCCAGAGTAGCTGCCGAATAGGAAGAACAAATGAAGTATACAGTTGATCGTAGAATGAGGCTTTGTGATGTGTAGAATTATGTCCTCAGCATACAATGAAATCCTTTTCTCCCAATCCCCCCCGATATACCTCTTATGAGCGGGTCTCCCCTAACCCATGTCGCCAGAGGCTCCATTGCTAAGGCAAAGAGCATGGGGGAGAGCGGGCATCCCTGCCTTGTGCCGTTATGTAACGCCACTTGCTGGGAAATAACTTAATTCACCCTGACTCTTGCTAGGGGGTTCGCATATAGCAGTTGAGCCTACGCACAAAATTTGGGGCCAAGACCCATTCGCTTCAGGACCGCAAATAAATATTGCCATTCTATGCTGTTAAAAGCCATATGGGCGTCGAGGGACATCAGTACCGCACTTTCCTCAAATGTATCTTTAGTGGTGTGCAACACTCCGCAGAGGCATCGCAAATTTAGTCTAGTACTTCGATGGGGCACAAATCCGGATTGGTCTGGGTGTATGATGCTGGTTATTACTCTGGGGAGCCGAAGCGCTAAAACCTAGGCTAGGATTTTCTGCGTTTAGGAGCAAGATCTGTCTGTATGAGGCAAACTCCTCCAGGGGGCTTGCCTTGTTTAGGAATAACTACAATCAATGCCAATTGCTGGTCCTCCGACAAGCTACCCTGCTCCAGCGATTCCCTAAACATATTTAGCATAAGCGGGGCTAACAGCGCTGCAGTGCTTTTGTATAGTTTGATAGGTATGCCATTAGGTCCGGCGGCTTTACCAGATTGCAAAGCTCTTATCGCACCACAGATCTCATCCGTGGTCATGTCTCTATCAAGTTCTTCTTGGTCCTCTGATGGTATGGTGAGCAGGTTCATTTCCTGTAGGAGCTCTACGCATCTACGCAGTCTGATTGTGATCTTGTTGTGCAAGACTTCTATAGTTGTTCATAGTAGTTCGCAAACTCAGTGGCTATTTCTTCTCCTGTCTTATAGTATTCTCCCTTCGGGGTTTTATTCTCCAGTACTCAGTTCCTCTCCCTATCCCGCTTTTCCAACCATGCCATCAGTTTAGTCGCTTTGTCCCCTATTCCGTAAATTCTTCTCTGGGACGCCCTAGCGTGGTCTCTGGCTTTCCCTTCTGCTATATCTCGCAACTCTTCTTGCTTAAGATGGATTAAGTGGTTAGTCTGTGGGTCTGATTTCCCAAGTTCCCCCATAGCTCCTTCTATCTGGGTTAACTCCCTTTCCAAAGCCTTATATTGTAGCTGCTGTTCTTTATTTTTGACCCCCGCTATGGCTTGTACATGTCCTCTTATTATTGTGTTGTAAGCCTCCCATAAACTGCAGGTTGAGTCTACCATCCCTACATTCTCTTGAAAATATTGTTCCGTTCATTCTCGAATCTCGTCTTGGGCTCGTTTATCTTTAAGGAGCCAAAAGTCCATTCTTGGGGCTAGTGTATGCATTCTGGTGGGTCCCAACATTTCTACCTCTACCAGTGAGTAGTCGGATATACCCCTCGCTCTATGTCTTGCCCCTGTAACCTGACCTGCCTAGGTGGATTGTGTTAGCAAATAATCTAAATGGGAAAAGCCCCTGTGCGGCGCAGAAAAGAAGGTGAATTGTTCCACAGAAGGATTGTGCTCCCTCCACAGGTCGACCAAGCCCAGAGCGTCAACAAATGTCCTCAGGGCGTCTGACCCTACCTCTTTACCTGTTTTCGATATCTTGTCCTTATCTGGGTCAATAACTGCGTTCCAGTCCCCACCCAATACTAATGTTCCTGGTGGAAGCTCTAGGAGTAGTGAGTTTAAGTCAGGCATTGTGGTAGCATGCAACCTGGGTGGTATATAAACTGAGCACAAGTTTAGGTCTCGACCCTCCCACACCCCATTGAGGGCCATATATCTGCCCAATTGGTCTCGCCATATCCTTCTAGGCACGAAAGTTGTGTTAGCTTTAACGAGTATCCCCACCCCCCGGGACCCTGTGGTAAATCCCACATGTGCTTGCAATTTGTATCCGAATCTGTCTAATACTCTACATGTGCCACCAATCAAGTGTGTCTCCTAAAGCAGAACTATGTCTGGCGCTTGCCTCTGAATATATTGCATTACCATTGTACTTTTTATTTTGTTGCCTAACCCATTCATGTTCCAGGTCATTATTCGCACCACTCTTCTACCTGAAGCAACTTGGGTGGTCGGGATCTGTGAGTACGTGTCATGGTTCAGTGAAATCATCAGATTCATTCAATAGTGTCCCTGTTTGGCTCTCTGTCATCTTATTGGACATGCATTGAGGTGTGTCCCTGATCTTTCCCAATTCTCCCTCCCTGCTCCCCATGTATATTAGGTCTGAGTATCTGTTAACCAAAGGAGTAACATCTCCTAGCATGCAAACTTTAAACCTTATCCCACAAAACTCCCCCCTCCCTGTTACCCTGCATGGTGGGACTGAAACCTCCCACCTCCCCAATCTGCAGAGCGCCTGTCGCCCAGGAACTGACACATCAAACATCAGGGCGGACTTAAGCCAAACATGAGCTCGCCAGCCCACCTTCCTGTCCCTCCCCTCAAAGAACTGTTCTGTCTATTTGATTTATCAACCACATTAAGCGTTCTGTGTATTGTGGAAATGTAAGTAATTGAGAGATAGAAGACAATTTTGCCATAGTCTAATCTGAGCATCCAGAGCGCAGATGGCTTCCCCACTATGGAGATGGGGATGTTGTTTCAGTTCTCCGGCCGTTCATGAATCGTCTCTGTGTCACACACCAGTCCTGCGCTGTTCCACCTCCTCGCCTCCATTCTCTCTATTGACTGGAGAGCGAATTCGCTGGGATGATCCGCGGTCTGTGCCCGCTGCTGTTGTGGTCTCGTTTCCTGACCCGTACTGGAGCCTCTAGATATGCGTTGCTGTTTCCCCACGGTTCGCCACCCGTCTATCCAGTCCCAGGCCTCCTCTGGGGTAGCGAACCGCCACACCTTTTCCTCGGCAGTCACTCGAAAGAGTTGAAGGAAAGAGCATACAGTATGTAATCTCCTTTGCTTGAAGGGCTCTTTTAACTTCCAGAAAAGTCTGTCTCGCTTGGTGCACCTTCATAGTGAAGTCAGAGAAAAAGGTGACTGTTGCGTTAACTACTTTGAGTTGTGGGCCACCACGGGCAGCCTGGAGGATCACGTCCCTGTCGCAATAATTGAAGATACGGGCAATATTTGATCTCAGAGGGGCCCCTGGTTGTGGCTGTGTGCCTGGAACTCTATGGGCCCTTTCAACAGAGAAATACTTTGACAGGCCCCTTGGTTGGAGCGAATTCAGTATAAGGTCTTCCACGTACAGGACCACGGTTGGGCACTCCGCTCTTTCCGGCACCCCATTGATGCGCACGTTGTTACAGCGTGAGCGGCCCTCCTGATCTTCTAGCTTGGCCTCTAGCATTTTAGTTGTAGTGGTGAGCTCTTGTACTTTGCTCTGCAGTTTTTTTGTGTCAGTTGCTAGGGTATTCATGACTTCTTCGATTTCCTTCACTCGGGAGCCCAGGTTTCGGCAGTCAGCTCTTAGCAATGAGACTTCCGAGGACACAGTGTCAAATCTCCCGTTGTGGCTTTGTCGCTACTCTTCATTTGACTCCCTTCCTTGTAAACAACTTGCCTGTCATACCTTGTCTCTAATCTATGGGTTTGATATTAGCAGAAGAAATTAACTAAAGCTGAAAGAATGAATGATTTATTAGGGTGAGTGGATATTTGAAGTACTGGAGGCCACGTCTGATTTTAGACATTTCAAATATGTTTCACTATTTTTTACATGCTCAGATCCACTCATCTGTAGGATTGAAATGGAGAGCGGCCACTAGGCTAAGAGTTCTGAGGTGACCACCGCGAGTAACGCATACTACTTCAATTCACGGAGGATGACCTGGAGATATGACTTGGTCAACGAATGCCTATGTCGGTTTCTTCCTTCAGACTCTGGGAGTGGAAGACTAAGTGTGGCCCACCTTTAGAAAGGTGTGAAAGGAATGTCTCCCCTGGGAGTTATTTCGTATCTCTTCTCAACCAAAATCTCCCTTGATGTTGTTCGTTGTGCAGATCCCTCACAGGCTAGGCTAGGCCAGGCCTGCACATCACTACAGTTAACACATCTGTGTGCTTTTTCTGCTGCAGCTTGAAAATCGAAGAGTTTTTATTTGTTCACCGTCTTTATAAGGCTTATGAAATAGTTAAAACATAGAGTTCCTCCCGTTGTAGCTCAAACTGTCCGTTGAATTATGAATTTAGTTACACGTATGCTCATAAAATCTATGCTGCGGCCATCTTACATCGCGGCAAGCCACGCCCCTCAGTACTTTACTTTGATGTAATGAGCTGTCTGTGTGAGGCTCAGAGGAACTTCCCTGTGCAGATGGTTGATGAATAATGCAGTGATGTCACTTCCTGTGCAGATGGCTTCTCAAGGTGCTGTCTTCATGCTGTTTGCTTACTTTTCAGTGTGCGGATAGAAAGACACCATGCATGTCCTTGAAGCTGCTGGTGCTCAGCAAAGTGCCACATTGCTGCTGCTTTGCACACTTCTAATAATAATCCAGTTTCAAGAACCCTTCCACTATTGCCTTTTACGACATAACAAATTTTACTTCTGTGCTGTAAAGAAAGACAGGGATTCTGGTGCTATCTCTATTATTCTTCTTGCCATGAAGGCAGAATTCCTTATAGAACACTAGAACTGCCATGATAGCAGGCATTGGCAGAGTGGTGCATTATTTCAGAGTATCTTGAAAGATATACTTCTATACTTTCTTCTAGTGGATCATGCGTGCCACTACACTATAATATGTAGATAGGGTTACTGTGAGTCAGAGATTGTCAAAGTGTGCACGGAACAGAGAGGAATTGCTAGTGTCCATAAACATTATCCATTGGGTTCTACTTTGCCCTCTTAGGGCCTGATTAAGAGTTTGGCGGTGCAGCGCCTGGTCCGCCCCGCACCACCAAATCCGTGGTGAGGCCGCCCGCTCAATTAGGAGTTTCCTCCTGTCTGATGGGCTTTTTTTGGGCGTTTCCACAGAGGTGCCTCCAAAAACAGGCACTTCAATGGGAAAGCCAAAAACAGTTCCTGCCCGGCATGGACTGCAAAGACCATGCCATGCAGGAACTAGTGTGTATACACACAGAGGGGCACATGTTGTGTCCCCCTGTGTGCATCCACATGGGGCAGAGGCACAAGGAGGCCCTGGAGGGCCCCCTTCGTTTCCTCTCTGCCAGGGTTTTGATGGAGGAGGAACCGCCATGAAAACCCTGGCGGAGAGGAAACTCCGAATATGCTTGGCGGGACTGCGGCAGTCCGGCCAAGCATATAGATGCCTCTATACTGCCGCAACACCACCAGGGCATGGCGGTTATCTGCCGCCTGTGGCAGGGCTGTGGCACCGCCCATCTCATAATTGGGCGGTGGGGAGACTGCTGCCACCTTGCTCCTGTGAGTCTGGTGGTCCGTGGACAGCCAGACATGTATTCAGGGCCGTAGTGTCTACTGCTGGAACAAAACTGTTGTGTTTGGCTGGAAATGGCATTAACACAGTTCTTGCTCAGGCGAGTTGTGAGTTTTGTGGCTCTAGTTCTGCTCACTCATCTGAGAACTCATGCATTAAAGATACACATAGACCTTTGATTTTTTTCTGCGCCCTGTTTTTCTGATTCTTACTTCAACCTTTCTGTACGCTGAGTCTGATTAAAAAAAGACATGCATGTTTACTTTGGGAAATACGTGGTGCGTGCTTCCAGAATTGCCCTTTCAGGATGCCATTGCCAAGTTTGTGATCATTTGCGTGTATAGCTGGGGAATTCTTTAGTGGTACGGGCTGATGTTACTGTGTCATGAAAAAAACTACATTCTGCAGCTGATTTATCTTTTTCCAAATTTTTAGGCGTGTGGGCTTCCCACCTTAGAGTTTGTGAGTTGATGCACCAAGATACTTTAATGTACACACTTTCTCAAGTGGCCTTTACGACAATCCAATATGAAGGATCTGAATTATTCTCTCCTTCTCCCAAATCACGATGGTGGTTGATTTGAGGGAATTTTGCATTTAGTGTACAAATATTTGTACAGGTGACAGTGTACTTTGCTGCTAGTTGTAGCCAGCAGCAGAGCAGGCTTAGAACAACACCACTATTTTTGAAGACTCGGGGGTCATTTCAACCCTGGCAATAAATCCTCTGATCTGCCAGAGTGGTTAAGACTTAGCACACTGCTTAACCTCCCAGCACAATTCACCCTTTAGCATTATGGTAAATGCAGTTCACTTTAAACGTTTACTTGAGTTTTTGCTGAAGTATTTCACCAAAGTTGGTGCAGGTTAGTGCTGTGAATCTCTAGACACACGTGTTTCTGGATATTATCCTTCATCAGTAGAGATAAAAAACGAAATTCATCTGGGGCTGCTGAGATAGCTGCCACAATCCTCTCAGGTCTCAGTACTTCTCTCTGGCTTTCTTGTCTGTCTCATTTCTGTGCTCCATATTCGATGGCTTTTCACCCTATTGCTGTATTTGTCCAGCTCCCGCAGCCTAGCTTCTTTGCCATCTTTTTGAGTGGCTGCCTTATATTCTTCCACTGCTGATATGAGGGGACGATTTCTTCATTTACCATTGGCACACTGTAGAAGCACATGGCTTTCCTTCCTGTCTTCACTGTTCTGTGATTTATTTTTTATTTATTAACTTATTTTTGTTGTCCACGGGCCCAGCAGCTGTACACTGCTAGCAGGCCTCATTTATCGGCTTTTTCTTCACATTGTCTATCATATTTATCCTCTCGGCCTCCCCTGGAACACTTAACATGCTTGCACATGCGACACCCATCAAGAGGAAAAAGTGTTGTCAAAGCCAATAGGATTCACCGGGAGACCTGTTAGCATTGCCATTCTTCATTTATTCAAGAAGGGATGGAGTAAAACAACTATTAAATGCTGATTGCATTTTGAAACTGCTGACACATGTAGAAGCAGCCAAATAAAGAACATTTTATGCAGCACTTTGCAGCATCTCAGGATGTAGATGATATTCATTCTGAGGCTCCAACACTATACCCTCACGATTTACATATAGCTTCATCCAGTACTACAACCACCACCCACAGGTTGAACATAAGACCTCTAACACTCAATCCTCAGCATGTGCATACGACTTCCTTTGAGACTATTACATTTAAATCTCAGGAAATTCTTAAGAATGTCTCTTAATAAGTCTCTAGCTGAGTCTATAACAACAAAATCTCACAATGTATGCAAAACTCCATCTAAAGTTAAAGCACCCAAATCATCATGATATGATTAATGCACCTTCATAATGAATGTAAGCAAGCTTTCATAAAACAGAAGGGTCTTACTTGTTTAAGGTGTACGGGATCTTTGCTATAATGTTACAAAATAAAATTAAAAAACTAGTTATACGAAGCTGAAGGCCCGTCATTTTTCTAAATGCATTCAGCTTCTTTCTTCACTTCATTTTTCCAGCCTGCTGCAGTGAATATTCTGAGTCACACGTCTGAGTTTTTGATGAGAAAAGGTCAGTGTGGAAAAATGTAACCCAATAAAAACCCCACATATCGTAAAAGCTCAAACACCAATGCCTCTGCCAACTACGTAGAATTGACAGAATTAGACAGGTTACCCACTGAACTAATAAATCAATATCCACTAAATAGTGCACCAGTAAACAGCAGAAATAATGTTAGAATGAAAGGAGACTAAGAGCTGGCAAACACAGACATAACATACAGTCCTCAGATATCAGATATCAGGAAAATAACAGTACAGCACCGCAGCTGCACTGAAAACATCAACCACGCCTTGCCCAGGAATGGTATTGTAACACCAGACCATTGTAAGATATTATCATCAAAAGGGAAAAAGAAAAAGGTGAATGTAATTAATAGGAAACCAATCAAAGAAACATTGTCACTGGTATGTTCAGAGAAGATCATACAACATTAAGAAGTGCAGGCTGTCCTTATTTTTCACAAAGTGTTTATCTTGTTTGCTCAAAATTCAGTCAGCAAACAAAAAAAGTAAAAAGAGTCAAGAGGATGCATGAACACATGTACATGTTGAAACATCTGCGTAATGTCTGTGCTAGTTTGGCCAGCATAGCAGAATCGTGTTGCTGCTTATTCTTAAAGTAAATGGAATACCAGCTTTGACAAATCTTGAAAACATAAATATCATGGCCTTATACTTAAACAATAAATGCACAAATATTGATGGCAAAAATATTGCAGAAAAAAACATCTAAAATATAACAATATTGTAAAGAAAAACAAAGAAATAACAAATATCACCTACACATTAAAACTAAGGAAACATAACAATTGCAAAAAAAAAAATATTGAACACCAAAAAATTGACATAACTCTAAATAAAACAAACAGTATTACATTACATTTATCGTCACATATAAAAATAAGGCAAAATAAAATTAATTATCATTAAATAAATAACAAAAACACTAATTAGCGTTTAGCATATATGGTGCAAAAGAAATTAAAACTAGTCTCCAACCAACCAAATGAAACTTAAAAAGAGCTAACAAATAGAAACGGTTTTCCAAATCACAAACAGTATCGAGAGGTCATAAAAAATGCACAACAAAAGGCAGCAACGCTCTGCCGGAGCTACAGAAGAAGACTGCAACACTTCAACAAAGCACTATATAATACAAAGTACATTTGACAATCAATGAAAGCTAGAGGATGAGGAGAGGATGTAGCCTTACGGCTAGAGGGGCCGACCTCGAAGCAGGGGTACCGGGTTCAAGTCTCGGCAGCGACGCTCAACATCCTGTGATTCTGGGCAAATCACTTAATCTCCCAGTGCCTAACAAAAACAAGCATTGAAAATGCAATAGGTCTCGCCTTTGATTAAGTTAAAGCCATTTACTTTGCTAATGGTATTGTATAGCAAAGCAAATGGCTTTAACTTAATGAAAGGCGAGACCTATTGCATTTTTAATGCTTGTTCCTATTGGTCACGGTTACAGTGTGCAGGTCCTGAACGCAGATTCTACACGATATACGGGACACACAACTTAGTTTTCAAATATAAGTCAGGAACGTGAGACGCGAACAACGAGGTTGAAAAGAGAAGCAATGAATAAAAAATGTTTAAGCGCATTAACTTGGGGAGGCTAAATTGCGCGCTGATGATCTAAAGCTGTGGCATGAAGGTCCCAAATTGAGGCAAGTCCCATGCTGTTCACGTCTGAGAATTAGAGGGGATTCCACTGTCATGAAGAAGGTCTGGAGATGAGGTCTCCAAAGGAGTTAGGGGCGGCGCCATACATAAAAAAAAAAAACACCGTGCCAACCTGCCTCAAGCGCTCCTCCAGAGCAGCCCTGCCTGCCGATCACATAATCTCCCCGTGCCTGAATGTGCCCTTGTGTAACGTAACCGGAGCTCATGTAAAGCGCTCCAATACCTACAGCTAGAGTTCGCGCTATAGATATCTGCATTAAAAAAAACACCGTGCCAGCCTGCCTCAAGCGCTCCTCCCGAGCAGCTCTGCCTGCCGATCACATAATCTCCCCGTGCCTGAATGTGCCCTTGTGTAACGTAACCGGAGCTCATGTAAAGCGCTCTAATACCTTCAGGTAGAGTTCGCGCTATAGAAATCTGCATTAAAAAAACCACCGTGCCAGCCTGCCTCAAGCGCTCCTCCCGAGCAGCCCTGCCTGCCGATCACATAATCTCCCCGTGCCTGAATGTGCCCTTGTGTAACGTAACCGGAGCTTATGTAAAGCGCTCCAATACCTTCAGCTAGAGTTCGTGCTATAGAAATCTGCATAAAAAAACCACCGTGCCAGCCTGCCTCAAGCGCTCCTCCCGAGCAGCCTTGCCTGCCGATCACATAATCTCCCTGTGCCTGAATGTGCCCTTGTGTAACGTAACCGGAGCTCATGTAAAGCGCTCCAATACCTTCAGCTAGAGTTCGCGCTATTTATGAGTAGATCACTTTATAAAAGACCATGCGCGCATTCTGACTGCGTTTCCATGCCACGGTGTATATAAGTGGATTCCTACTGTAGCTCAGCAGGCAAGGGTGGCACTGGAGGCTAGGTAGAGTTTACGTGTAAGGAGCCGGAAAGGATGGGCTGAACGGTTTGACCGGTGGTATTCTGCTTCAGTCAGATTGTGCCTCCTGGTGTCCCGGGTGGCTTGGGCATGTCCGTGCATTCACTGTAGGTGCCGGAGTGTGCCCGTGCCGGCGTGCACACTTGGGTTGAATTCAGTTTGTGGCACGTGCATACACCCGCCCAGGTGTCTGTGTTGTGGCTATAACCCCTAATGGGCTTCTCCGTGTATGTCTATTGGAGCCTGGCGGGTGTATGAGGGCGACTGGTGATGACAGTGCTGGAATATGGTGCTTATGTGAAGCGCTCCGAAAGCTTCGGGTCGAGTTCGCGCTATATAAATGTTAAGATGTTAAGAAAAACAAAGTAAGAAAAAGCAGCTACGCAAGCCATGCACACCTTGGAAGGACGCCCAAAGATGCGGAAATCCTACTAAAACAAGCCTGTTACCATATGAAGAGCGTTCTCACAGCGCCCAATCAGAGAGCCTGACTGGCGCGTGCAAGGCAGCGTGACGAAGCTTCTGATAAGAAACTTCGTGACGACAGCCGTAATGCAGGCGAGCCAGTCCAGATGGGCCGGACAAAAAAGCGAAAAGGAGGCCCCCCAGAAACCTTATTTCCAATGGCAGCCCACCGTTTAACATAAACGGTGACGCAAGCCAATGGGAATAAGTGGCTGGGCTTCAAGCCCTTTTCTCAAAGTCCTCATCTGCAATAAATCTCGCCGAGCGAGCTGCGCATGTGCGCAGCAACGCTAGGCGAGACCTAATGAATGTGTCCTCATGTAACAAAACTGGTGCTCATGTAAAGCGATCTGATACCCGATCTCTCGGGTCTAGTTCGCGCTATATAAAACTCTAAAAATAATAAACAGAAATAATAAACAAAAGTATTTTTAGAGAACAAAAAATGAAAACTGCCCTACAAGTTTATTTTTTTAAATTACAGGCACATCCTCAACAAGAAGGAAAAACACTAAAAGGAAAAGAAAATAAAGGCATTGAATTATTCGACATTTTAAAAAAACACATCAAAAGTAATCACAGTAACCAAAGCAAAGAACTAACATTAAACTAAAAATAACACTTTAACAGATTAAAAAGTAAAATAAATCAGGCAAACTCCCAACTAAATTTTAGATTAAATAAGTAAGCCGACACAACTAACTAACTTTGCAATAGTCTCAATAGACTGCAACAAAATAAAACAGTGCCAAAAACAACACCAAACAGACCAGCAAAGCAATTCTGCTAGTAAACTAAAGTAAATACAGCATCCAGAACATTAGTACTAATTTGAATGTGCAATGTAAAAATGTCTACATAAAATATAAATAAATATAGCATCAGATATTTTAAAAATACAATTCGTGTATGTTTTCTGTACTCTAAAAACCACAGATAGAATAACAGAAATCACAAAATACATCAAGTCCTAAAAAAGGGAAGCTGTTATTCAACGATAGAGGATATACATGTTATGTTATGTTATGTTATGTTAATAAAACTTGTAAAGCGCGCGAATACCCGAGGGTGTCCTGGCGCTGGTAGCTCAACTCAACTAAAACAGGGTGGCACGGAAATGTATCTGGAGAGACTATAAGTTAAAAAGCCAAGTTTGCAGTTGCTTCCTGAACGCAAGGAGGTCAGAGGAGTTCCTCAAGCTCCAGGGGAGGGCTTTCCACGCTTTGGCCGCACCTGTGATGAAGCTTCTCCCTCCCCACAAGGCTTTCTTTGCGGGTGGTACGCTTACTAGTTTGGCACCTAGAGAGCGTAAGGTTCTTGTAGGAGTGTACCATTGAAACTGGTGAGTCAGGAAGTCAGGGCCCAGACCGTGTAGTGCCTTAAAGACAATACTTAGTGACTTAAATTGTACCCGTTTCCTAATGGGCAGCCAGTGTTGTCTTTTAATTTCTTTGGTTACCGATTCAAATTTGGGGGTGCCTGTCACTAGTCTTGCTGCCGCGTTTTGCAGAGTCTGCAATCTATTTAGATGCTGCTCTTGCATATTTAGGTAGAGCCCATTGCAATAGTCCAGCCGTGATAAGATAAGGGATGATACGACCGTTCGTAGGCTGTCTTCTGGCAGGAAAGTTTTGACCTTTTTAAGCAGTTTGAGGGAATGAAAGGTGGCTGAGGTCATGGCGTTTATCTGATCCTCAAAGTTCAGTCTATCATCCACCAGTAAACCCAGATTTTTTGCCTTCCTTGTGGGTCTGAGGAGGATGCCCAGATCTGCTGGCCACCAATCTGGGGTCCAGAAGTTGGCCTTATTTCCGAACATGAGGTTCTCGATTTTGCCTGAGTTTAGTTTTAGGCAATTCTGTGACATCCAGGATTTGACTGCCCCCATACAGTCATGAAATTTCTTGCCCATCCCTACTTCTTGCCCTGGTAGCAGCGACACTACAATTTGTGTGTCATCTGCATATGAGGTAAGACTAAATCCATGTGTTCTGATTAGAGGGGCCAAGTGTGCCACATACGCATTAAAAAGGGTCGGGCTAAGGGACGATCCCTGTGGGACTCCACATGGTAGTGAAAAAGGATTGGAATAAAATTTCCCTAGGGCTACTATTTGTTTCCTGTCTGTTAGAAACGCCTTTAGCAGTTTCCACGCCTTGCCTTTGACTCCAAACTCCGACAAGCGGTCCATCAGGCGGTCATGATGGACCGTGTCGAAGGCCGCGGATAGGTCCAGCATAATGAGGGCAGCCTCGCCTCCTTGGTCTAAGGCTTTCCTAATTTCTTCTGTTGATTTAATCAAGGCGGTCTCGGTACTGTGCCCTTCTCTGAACCCATACTGAGTGGGGTCCATTAGCTTACTTTCATAGAGAAAGGCACTCGGCTGGGCATTTATTTCTTTCTCCACCACTTTTGCTGGCAAAGGGAGTCGGGAGATGGGTCTATAGTTGTTTGGATCCTTTGGATCCAGGTTGTTTTTTTTCATTAATGGGAGTATTGAGGCCATTTTCCAAGAGCTGGGGAAGTCTCCTAGTTCAAACATGGTATTAAATACTGATGTCAGTATAGTGGCAATGGGTTCTAGGGCTAGGTTGGCTACTGTTACTGGACAGGGGTCGTAAGGAGATCCTGACTTAATAGAGCCCAGTAACGTCTTTGTACCGTTGATACCGAGTGGGGCAAATTTCTCAAGTGTGGGACATACTCCTATGCCTTGTTTAGGACATATCATCAGGTTTCCTGTAGCTCCTTGCGAGAGTTGGTTGAAGGCGGAGAAAATGATTTCTACCTTATTCTGGAAGAACCTTGCAATTTCTTCACTTAATTCTTGGCTTGATTCGACCCTAGGTATATTTGGGTTTGCCAGCCTAGCTATGGTTTTATAAAGTTCTTTGGAGGAGTTTTTGCTAGGTTGATTTGATTTATAAAGAAGAGTTTTTTGCATTAAAAACCGCTTGTTTATAAGCCGTGAGGCTTTGCTTATAGGCTTCTTTATCATCTGTGTTATATTTTTTTCACCAGTCGCGTTCTAGCTGTTTGCAAGTAAGTTTCTGACTTCTGAGCTCTTCTGAGTACCATGGTGCAGTTGGTAAGGTTCGTTTAGGATGCACGAGTTTAACCAGGGCTAGCTTTTTGCAGGCTGTCTCAATCCATTGAGTATACCATCTAGCGGCGTCTTCTACCATTGTTGGCTGAGGCCGCAAGGTGGTCTTAAGTAGTTCCTGTAATTCACATCCTACCACTTTATTCCAGGCCCTTGTTTTTATTTGATTTGACACACCCCCTGACTTGTGGTGGTCTACTGGGGT
Organism: Calotriton arnoldi; assembly: GCA_963921515.1. Taxonomy (NCBI): domain Eukaryota; kingdom Metazoa; phylum Chordata; class Amphibia; order Caudata; family Salamandridae; genus Calotriton; species Calotriton arnoldi. Next base: position 230,358 of record CAWUFW010014652.1, on the reverse strand, counting down.
GCTCACTTCAAATAATATTCCTGCATGGTCAGTCCAGACCAAAGGTATCGTGCCTGTGTAGGTTAGGTAAGGATGGTTAGAGAAGACTCCATCCAAGGTGTGTCCTGCTGTATGGGTGGGCTCGTTTACAAGTTGGGTCAGGTTTGCGCTGCCCAACATGTCTAATAAGGCTTTAGTATCCGGATCCAAGGGTCTTCCAGGTGGAAGTTAAAGTCCCCCAGGATGGTAAATGAGTTGGAACAGAGCCCTTCTTCCAGTAGGGTCCCTAGCGTAGTTAAAAACGATGTTCTGGACCCTGGTGGTCGGTACATTAGAATCCCCTTGAAGGAGAGATGGGCGATAGGCCCGCATTGAATGCAAGCGCTTCGCAGGCTGTGTTAATTGGTTGTCTGGCATGCTAATTTAATAGTGTTGTGATGGATTATTGCTAGCCCCCCTTCTCTCCCCGTTGGCCTGTTTAAGGTGGAACACAGGAAACCTGGTGGAGTGGCTGCCACTAGGTCTGGTCCTGAGGCCTCATCCGTCCAGGTTTCCGTGATAAATGCCAATTTTATGTCTTGCTCCTCTAGGAGTCTGGCGCACTCAAAGCTATGTTTCACTAAAGATCTGGCATTTACCAGTAAACATTTAATCCCATAATCCTTGGGTATAGTATTGCCGGTCCCAGTGGAAGGCTCCATAGGTCTGTTGGGTTTGACTCTCTGATTGAGGACCCTGGGAAGTGGTCTGTGGCAGTTGGAACAGATATCAGATATGGTGGCATCTTTTAAGAGCCCCGATATCATCTTGCATTCTGCTCCACCTCTACCCACATTCAAATCCATCCGTTGGGCTCTAGAATACCTTGTAACTGGTCCCTGTTTCGGCAGGAAACAGGCAGCGTGGCTGGCGCTGAACGCGGACGGCGCGCGGACGGGCGCAGACGGGCTTGACTTAGGCGCGCCATCGGCGCGCCCGCTGCGCACGTCCGCATCAGCACGCACATTTGTAGTGTGTCGGTGCAACGAAGACTAGCCTGCTGACCTGAGAAATGGCGGTCACGCACTATCTCGCGGGAACCGCTTGCTCCAGGAATGTGCCCCGCCCTCCTACGGAGTGCATCGGGCTCTACGTTGCCAGTCAGCAGATGACACACAATTGGCAGCAACAGATAACCAGAAATCAAGACGAGGTGAGTCCGATTATAAAAGGCAACAGTGGTTTAAGATAAAAACAGTCTGTCTGGCAGTGGGCGGTCAGAACAGATAGCAGCACATGTTTAAAATCAATTAAAACCAGTAAAACAGATTTGAACTTATCACGATAAAGCAGCAGTGATTAAATCAAAGACAAGGTTCAACTTAGCAGTATCAGCAGTGATTCAATTAAAAAGATTTCTTTACACTAAGCGCAATGTAGCAGCAGTGATTCAGTGAAGATACATTTGTCCCTGTTAGCTGTCTCCCGGCTCAAGCCTCAGGAGTGAACGTTGCACGTCCGCGCCCACATTTGTAGTGTGTCGGTGCAACGAAGACTAGCCTGCCGACCTGAGAAATGGCGGTCACGCACTATCTCGCGGGAACCGCTTGCTCCAGGAATGTGCCCCGCCCTCCTACGGCGTGCATCAGGCTCTACGTTGCCAGTCAGCAGATGACACACAATTGGCAGCAGCAGATAACCAGAAATCAAGACGAGGTGAGTCCGATTAAAAAAGTCAACAGTGGTTTAAGATAAAAACAGTCTGTCTGGCAGTGGGCGGTCAGAACAGATAGCAGCACATGTTTAAAATCAATTAAAACCAGTAAAACAGATTTGAACTTATCACGATAAAGCAGAAGTGATTAAATCAAAGACGAGGTTCAACTTAGCAGTAGCAGCAGTGATTCAATTAAAAAGATTTCTTTACACTAAGCGCAATGTAGCAGCAGTGATTCAGTCAAGATACATTTGTCCCTGTTAGCTGTCTCCCGGCTCAAGCCTCAGGAGTGAACATATAGCATGGAGAGCACCACCATGGTAGAAAACACACTGGAAATGCACCAAAAAGTATTCTAACACGGATGTATGACGATACCACGCATGCATTACATCGCATGCCATTAGATCGCGGTTTTAACAACGCAAGTCGTTACAACGACTTGCGTTGGAGGGCGCTGGACTTAGGAGTAGTTTAATTTACTATTCCAACTCCAGCCTACGTACAGTAGGGAAGGTGTTGGATAGTAATTTAAACAACTCCTTGTCCTATAGCGCCCTCCAGTGCAAGTCGTTGTAACGACTTTCGTTGTAAAAACCGCAATCTAATGGCATGCGATGTAATGCATGCGTTCTAAAGGTTGTTTCCCTTCTAACACATGTTATGGCTGGCCATCCACTAAAAATTAAATAGTTGAAAGTGTCAGGGAACATAATGTTACTGAAATAGAAGTCAGAAATATTTCACAGGACCTAAAAGAGGCACGTATATGATCATAAGATCCAAAAGGAATGAAATGTTAAATATTATCCCAAATGGCCAACTCTCTGACATACGAACCATAAAATCAATTATTGGCATGTAGAACAACCAGAGAAACACCAATAGGACCTAACAAGTATGATGTTATAGACATACCCCAACACTTACTAATCACATTTAAAAAAGACACCTTTTTACTATATGACACCCAAAATAACAATAAAAAACATAATCATTTATCCTACCAAAAACCATTTTCTAACCTTAACTCAATGTAACACATGGATAATGGATGGCACTTTTAAGTCGTGCCCTCCACCATTCAATCAAATGGTGTATACAATGCAGGGTCAATATCAAAACACAATATTGAAACGCAAACATTCCATTAGTGTATTCACTTATACCTAACAAACAAAGTTTGACTTACAATGAAATGCTAACACATTTAAAACAACAACCTATTAAATGTTGCACACAAAAAAATCATCATAGATTTTGAACAGGCAATGATTTCAACCAAACTCTATATCTACCCCTACACTGAAATTGAGGGGTGCTACTTTCACTCTAACCACGCCATATGGAGCACCTCCAAAAAGCACACTGAGCACAAAATATTCAACTAACGTAGAATTTGTACACAAAATCAAAAAGCAATATATTTAGGAGCCCTATTATGAGTCTGGCGGTCCAAGGACTGCCAGACTCGTGGTGGCGCAGTGGTGGCGGATCCAACCACCGCCACAATGGCGGACCGACCACCCCATTAGGAGTTGGGCAGTCGGACCGCCCTGGGACCACCGGTTCCGCCAGGGTACCGCTGTTACGTGGCGTTGGAACGGTAGTCAGGGGCTGCAATATGCTTGGTGGGACCGCCGCGGTGTCGCTAAGCATATTATGAGTTTCCTCTTCTCCAAAGTTTACATGGTGCAAGAACCTCCATGTAAACCCTGGAGGAGAGGAAACAAAGGGGGCTCTAAAGGGCCCCCTTGTGCCTCAACTGCATATGGATGCACACAGGGGGGGCATAAAGTGTGCCCCCCTTTGTGCATGCACATAGGTTCCTGCATGGCATGGACTTTTGAGTCCATGCCATGCAGGAACCTTGTAGTGCGGTCCCATTGCGGCACCACCGCCTTTGAAAGAGGCTCCTCCACGCCGCACACAAGTCCACTGAAGAGTTGTAATCTGGCAGGCGGGCGCCAGCGACCTCGGCGGAGTTGTGGAGCGGCAGTTTGCACAGCCGCACCACCGCTCCGGCAAAAGTCATAATCGGGCCCTTAGTGTCCATCCCTTCAACAGAAGTCACTAAAGAATTTGCACATAAAATAGAAAAGTTGATAGCTTTAGCGTTTTCCCCTTAACAACATTCACTAAACTTTATGACATGCTTCTTGAATCCACTATTACCAACAACATGAAACCAAACTAGCCTCCCTAATAGAGGAATTTGAGGATACTTTGGTTGGTCTCTTGCACCGACTATGCCACAGATGCCAAACCAAGTCTATGACAGAACCAAAGTCTCTGACAGCACCATGTCTCAAGAATGAAAGACAAATAACTCAGTGGAAAGGTGGCACAATTCCTTCCAATGAACACTTGGAAGAAGACACCCTGCACTCTACACTCTACAAAGTCCTAGTAATACTTTAACAAGAACAAATCTACTAGGAGCTAAGACTGGAACAATCCCTAACCCAACTTAAACAAAACGTTTTTAAACAAACTAAAGAAATGCCTGAATTCCCAGCATTCAAAGTAAGACTAACTCAATGCTCCTCTGCCTTTTGGCTAGGTCCATGCAAGATAAATTTCATATACATACACAGATACATACTAATAACCCACGCCTACCATATCTAGACCCAATTGCAAAAATCCTAGTTTAAAATAGACACTATATAACAACACCATTTAACTGCCATAAAACACAAACCCCCATACTTTATAAATATATATTTCAAAATATTATTAAAGCAAATATAAAAGAGCAATCAGATGAAAAATACATTCCAAAGACAAACATTCAGACTGATAATTAAATATGACCTTGATAAATAATTAATATATAATCCAAAACATCAACATTAATTTTACTAAACAAACACTTATCTATAACCTATAAAAATAAACACTTAGAAATGATGTATATAGCAAATAAATAAATAAAAATAAGGTAAAAAATGATAATACTGACCACCTAATAACATGAATAAATAAAATAGGCTAACACTTACAGTTTCGTAGCTGAAGTCCTAGTAAGTGAAATGACAATTCAGAACGAAAAATCCCAAAACATGTTGACAAAAAGATCTAAAAAGTGTGAAAATAAACTGAAGAAAAATAAAGCATCCAATATGAGTACAGTAAATCAAGGAAACCCTCTAAAACCCAAAACATTAGAAAGAAAACACTCCAAGAAAACCATAAATCAAGGAAAAAGTGAAAAATAATTTTTGTTACAAAATAACCAAGGGGCCTATTAGGATGACGGGCGGACTTTCGTCCGCCCGCCACCCTAGCGGTGCTGGGACCGGCCGCCAGTGGTGCGGCGGTCCCGCACAGGCGATTAGGATGTGGCGGTGGCATCCTCCATTCCCAGCATTGTGGCGGGTGGTGCGCACAGCACCGCCCGCCACAATGCTGGGAATGCACTGTGTGCATTGGCATGCACAAGGTGGCAGGCACCGCGCGGTGCCTGCCACCTTGTGCATGCCAATGTTGGGGGGTACCATGGGTACCCCGCAAGTGCAGCCCCCCACCCCCCCACGCCCCAGGGGGCCCGCAACGGGTCCCCAAAGGCATTCTCCGCATGCCTTTCCATGGCAGAGTCTCCGCCATGGAAAGGCATGTGACCGCCATCATCCTAATATGGATGGCGGTGCCTGGAAGGCACCACCTCCATATTGCAGGCCTTTTCCACCCGGTAGGCAATCGGGCGGATTGCCTACCGGCGGACGGTCTTTCCGTCCGCCGGGGTCTCCCCCGCCATACTAATATGGCGGGTGGGAAATGGGTGGCGGGCGGAGGGAACTGTAGGGCGGTTCGCCACCGCCATGCGGGCGGTGGCGATCCGCCCTACATCCTAATCACCCCCTAGTCTTTTTCCTTGAAAAAATTATAACTCATCCAGGTTATAAAGAAAGTCTGGCATCCAAAAATAAAAATATGTAAAGGAAAAACCATATAAGCCTACCCAAACAACACTTACAACCCTAGTACAAAGCAATCAACCACAGTAAAAAAGAAAACGTGAAAAATCAATGTTAAACACACGGAACACACATATAAAGTTCAATGAAACATTAAATATTCCTATAACGCCTTCCGTAATAAAACAACAAAACATACAATAGAAAAACATACAATTACATACACTGCTCTAATTAAGTCTAAACACCTCCCCCACCACTAAACCACTATAAACTAAGGGGCATATGTACAAGCCCCTATCGCCACCACAGCGTCACCTTTTACAACATTGTGGTGGCGATAGGGGCATTGCCTTATTTACAAGGCAGCGTTAAGTCACTTAACGTGGCTTAACGCTGCCTTGTAAAGAAGGCCCCCTTTCACGCTATGCTCAGTTCGAAAGGGGTGGGCAGTGGGGGTTGCGGTGGGCGTTCCACCGCAACACCCGTTGATTTTGACGCTGCCCCCTATTTACAAGGGCAGCGTAAATAGGAGGCAGCGCCAAAATTAAGACCAGGGAAAACCTGGTCTTAAGTTGGCGAAACGAGGAGAAATGCATTATTTCTCCTCGTTTTTGCTTTTTCCATGTGTGCTGCCCCCTTCCTGTACATAAACAATCTTTAAAAAAAATGCCATTTTGTGACTTCCATGTGTGCTGCATTAAACAACAGACATAGAAGTGACAAAATGGCATTTAAAGATTGTTTATGTACCTTCCTGTACATAAACAATCTTTCCCCTCCACGCAGACACCCTTGCACTATGGTGCAAGGGTGCCTGCGTTGGCGCTTCACTGCTAAGTGTAGCGCCAGCGCAGGGGGAAGCGCAAGGCTGCACCATATCGTTGTAAATATGGTGAAGCCTTGTGTTTCTGAAGTGGCGGAGTGAGGCATTAAGCCATGATGACTAACGCCTCACTCCGCCACTTCCTTGAACATATGCCCCTAAGTTTAAAATAACTTTAGCTGAACCGGAGACAAGCAACAGGAAACCACACCGTAAGCTCCGGCAAGAAATCAGTGTTAAAAAAGTATTTTATTTCAGAAAGGTAAAAAATCCTATATTTAGAACAATATTCACAAATGTTTTATGTATAGATATATATTAAAGAATACTTGTAGGAAAATATAACCATTTTTTTCATAACCTATCAAATATAACAATATTTAAAAATTACAAATAATGTTAATAATTGCATGTTTGTTAAAAAGTAATGTACAAAATGCTTAAAAAAATCGATAACTACAAATAAAAAATGTAAGTACAGTACAACTATATCAGTTTTTTTAAGCTAAAAATGTTTTTTTCTGGGAATAAAATCACAATGAGTGGTTGTTGTTATTGAAAAATAATATATATTAAAAGAGAAGTTCAAAAAATGTATATAGCACTCCAAACTTTACCTCATTGGAGATTGTCGGGGTCAAATTTATTATTCCCACTCCAACCTTAAAGACATTACAGGAAATGCCATACTTTAAATTAAAAAATTAGCTAATACCACAAATTTATATTATACATTTCACTAAAAATAATACATTGCGGAAATACATTTTAACTATCCAAAAAATAATTTAAAGAAAAATTGGAATAGCTGCTAATACATTAAATAAATAACAATGATTTAATATACATAGAAAATGAATAACGTATAACAAAAGGAATTAAAAATATTAATTTTTTTTTAATTAAAATATAAAATTAAATGATGAGGCTTCCCTTCCTGCCAGCACTTGCTGAATGGCGGCGTAGCAGAGAGTTTAGTCTTCTCTATCTTGTTTCAGGTAAGCACAGTGACTAGTGGAGGCGTCTCCACTTTGAATAACTAATGTTGGTATGCACTAATCTTGCTTTTTGTGTCAACTTTTGGACAGTTTTGGATCTGTGGAGCAGCCACGGGCCAGGCTATATATGAGATTGCCAGCTTAAGAAGAGCACTGTTACAGAGAATGTTATATTAGAAATATCATGGATGCTTGGAGCTGTAAAATATCTAATTTCAGATGTTTACCGCTATATGGTGGCGATTTGGTGAGTTTATAGATTTTGGCTGTTGGGGCATAATACATTGAGGTGCACTGATTGACCAAAGTAATTTGGTGAACCTTATGAGAAGAAATACGATTAGTACCCACTATTCATTCATGCTTGTAAGGAGACACAGTTGTGGTATCTTCTTTTTGCATTATGGGTGCTTGAAGACTAAGGCCCTTACAACGACTAGGGCAGTCCATAGGACCCTTGTAGTAGTGGTGGGGGTCTGACCACTACCACACTGCATGACCACCGGCAGTAATATAAGTATGGCGGTCGGACCGCCACTGAACCGCTGCTATCGCTGTGGCTCAAGGGTCCTGTGGCGGTCTGGCAGTGGTACCGCTTAGCAGATGCTGAGTTGGCTCAACGCCACCCTTTTCATGGCGGTGGAAAAGGGTGGCGGTGAGGCAACAAAGGGTGCTCTACAGGGCCCCCTTGTGACTGTGCACAGGGATGCATGCATGGGGGCACATGTTGTGCCCCCCTATAGTTATGCACCATCACTTCCTGCACAGGAAGGAATGCATTACATGGTACATTCCTTCCCGTGCAGGAACGTGCACTGGCAGTCCTCTGGAGTGCTGTTTATGGCTCACAATGAGTCTTTGAACAGCACCGCTGTGGGACTGCCACGCCGCTTGCCCGCCAGAACACAAAATTTCTTGTAATATGGCGAGTGGGCGGCAGTGAATTTCGGTGGTCCAGGAGCAGGGCGGTGGTGTGCTGCCCGCTCCAGGACAGCCGAAACTCATCATGAGGCCCTAATACTCACGGTTGGAATGATCAGAGTTCTATACAGATATGTCTGGTAATTTGGATGATTTTGTCTATCGTAAATTGTTTGGAGGCACATTGGCGAATTCATTGCGATTGATTCCATCACATTCAAGGTGGTGAGTAATAATGAATATCGGACTTTGGTAATACAGAATCATCATGTAGCCCAGTGACTGAAGATTTCTTCCTTTTCCTACATGTGCAGGTGTGGTAGTCAGATGACTACGTCCTGAGGAAATCCCTTAAATTGATTGGGATCGAAACGTCGACAAACCCTCCCATTTGGTTGCCACACACAATTAAAAGGATGGGACTGTGAATTTGCACAGCTACCCAGTCTATTGATGAATGGAATAATATATGCAGCCAGTGGGCATTGCAGAGTGTATTATACTGTACATTTTGTAAAAGTATTCACTTTTGAGCACTGCATCGCATGCACTATATTCACTACTGTCACTCTCTTTTTTTCTGCACATGAATTGGGATAATGCATTTTTTACACTAACTATGGTTGTTCCGTGCTTATTTCTATGTTATTTATTAATGTTCTAAATTAATTATTTCAAATAGGGTGTGGATCCCTCTAATGCATAGATGAGGTTTCCAGTTCTAAATGAGTCCCACATGATGATTGTTTTGTGAACGAACAGTACCTCCGGTGACTCAAACTCAGCAGTTCAGGAAGCTGGAATTCAACCTTCTAACCAACTTCACTCCACATCAGCGGTCTTCAAATGGCTCACACAGGATCAATCAATCAATCAATCAATCAATCAATCATGTCACTTATAAAGCGCACTACATACCCGCGAGGGTCTCAAGGCGCTGGGGGAAGAGGGGGGTGGTGCTGCTACTGATCGAAGAGCCAGGTCTTGAGGAGTCTTCTGAAGGCCAGTAGGTCTTGGGTCTGTCGGAGGTTGGTGGGGAGGGTGTTCCAGGTCTTGGCGGCGAGGTGGGAGAAGGATCTGCCGCCGGCGGTCGTTTTCCAGATGCGGGGGACTGTGGCGAGGGCGAGGCTGGTCGAGCGGAGCTGGCGGGTGGGGGTGTAGAAGCTGAGTCGTCTGTTGAGGTAGGCTGGTCCGGAGTTGTGGAGTGCTTTGTGTGCATGGGTGAGGAGCTTGAAGGTTATCCTCTTGTTGACAGGGAGCCAGTGCAGGTCTCTCAGGTGGGGTGTGATGTGGCTGCGTCGGGGATGTCGAGGATAAGACGTGCAGAGGCGTTCTGGATGCGTTGCAGCCGTCTCAGGAGCTTAGCCGTCGTTCCTGCGTAGAGGGCGTTTCCGTAGTCCAGCCTGCTGGTGACGAGGGCCTGGGTGACTGTTTTTCTTGTTTCGGTGGGGATCCACTTGAAGATCCTGCGGAGCATTCGGAGGATGTTGAAGCAGGATGAGGAAACGGCGTTGACCTGCTTAGTCATGGAGAGGGTGGGGTCGAGGATGACCCCTAGGTTGCGTACGTGGTCGGTGGGTGGCGGGGCTGTTCCCAGTGATGTTGGCCACCAGGAGTCGTCCCAGGCTGAAGGGTTGGAACCAAGGATGAGGACCTCCGTCTTGTCCGAGTTCAGCTTCAGGCGGCTGGTCCTCATCCATTCGGCGACGGCCTTCATTCCTTCGTGGAGGTGGGCTTTGGTGGTGTGAGGGTCTTTGGTGAGGGAGAGGATCAGCTGGGTGTCGTCGGCGTAGGAGATGATGTTGAGGTTGTGCTGTCGGGCGACGTGGGCGAGGGGTGCCATGTAGATGTTGAACAGCGTTGGACTGTAAGAATGGGAGGGGTGATGATCTACTGCCCTTACTGTCTGCAAACCCAAAGTTAGAGCTTCATTCGCTTCGGAAGGCAAGCAGCAAGCATCATTGCGTTAAAGCTACTTGCTAACAAATGCCATCAATAGCAAAGAGAGACATTCCACGATTACAAAACGGACAAGACTGTGCATCCTAAGAAATATAGTGCACCAGTGAATGTGGACAAAATTGCTTTAATGAGGCAGGTTTGCATCACAGCAGATTAAAACAACCCTGGCCCTATGCCTTACAGACTAGGATTAACCTCAGTAACAGGTTTCATCCTAAACAATACATTTTCCCTCCCCAAAGAACCACCCGTAGACATTTCAAACAACTCCCCAACAATTTGTCATGATTGCGGATGCAGTTAAAGAGGAATACAGAAGAGGGCTCACTGGCTGTAATAAAATGAAATGGAATCTTACTGCAAAATTCCTTAACACATTTCCACTGCAGGAATTTGTTTGCAGTGATGCCTCATCCAAGATGGTGGTCTCTGTGAACAAGGATGTTACAAAATGAAACTGAAAAGAAAAAAAAATATCTTGAAACTTGAAAATCTCTTCTTACACGATTTCATGGTAGCAGCCGTATGAATGGAGAAAATGAAGTGAATCAAATTGCTTCCCAAACTTACTGCTGGACTCTTGGAAACCTTGGAGTTTTTGGAGCCACGCTTTTCTCTTCATGTTGCCTTGGATGTCTGTTTCTGTTGCCTCTACTACTGGTCTTGGGAATCTGACAGGAGGGTATGCTTTCAGCCATGATTGTCTTTTTCTGAACTATAATAAGCTCTTGCTAGGATTTGTTTATGACTCTATTCACTCTATGGACTGAATATTGCTGAAATGGGAATCATTTTATAAGAAGTCAAAGACTGTACTTTATGCATATTTTGCGAACTTTACTTGGTTGTGAGTGGTGTGAGCTCACCTCCTTTGAACCATGACATTTAATTCATTTTTCTAGAGAATGTAAAAAGTGGGGTGAGTTCTTTAACACAGATTCTTATTAATCTCTATATAAAGGATGTCAGCAGAAAAAGTAATCACTGTGATATTGTATGTTTGTAGATACACCTATATCTTATGAGAGAGTAGCTGAAAAAGAGGTGGTTGTAAAACAGATATCAAAATGCTTTAAAAAAAAGTGATATTAGAATGTAGCTTACAATAGAAGTAAAAAAATAATGATAAGTTACATTTTCTTTTGTAGACCAGAATACATACGTTGCGCTTACCAAAATCTGATTAGAAGAAAGCCTTGCACCAGCTATTTATTCTTTCTTATTTTATTCCCCTTCGATATTCATGATTTACATTGAATTTGTGTGGTTTGGAGTGACTTTTGGGAGAGTTGTAGCAAGCCTTTGTGTCTTCATGGTACTTCTGCATATCAAAGACTTCTGGTAAGTCCCCAGAGTTCATCAAACAGTTCTCACTCAAACCTTTCTTCATATGTCCTCCCAAATGCCAAAACAAACTCCTTTTGTTGCATACCTCAATTAATGACAAACTCCCAACCGCTCACTCCTAGCCCTGCCTCCAGAGCTGATACTCCTGCCTAGCAGTGTCCCCAACCTTGTTGTGGCCTGTAAACCATCACCATACCTGCCATACCCAATGAACCTGATCCTCAATAACAAATTACATAAATGATTCCTAGTGTACCCGGCTCTCCTCGTCAAACCTGAAACCACACACACCAATAGCCTAGACCATGAGGGTGGGAGAGTGAGTCTGCTAACAGGCTCCTGCGATGCCCCTCCACCAGGTGACCGGTGTGCCGCCTAAATTACAAGATCAAAAAGAGCAAATGATGGACAGAATGCTGAACAATGCAAACATTCAACCCAGTCACAAAAATCTGTTGTTAATCCATCGTTTTTTGGTCACCACGTCACCCCAGTTTGGACCCAGCCATATGCAAATCAGTCTTGACCCTGCTCCTCATGGGAACAGTCCAGCCCGAACTGCCAAGCCAGGTTTTCCCTGAACTGGAAACAAGCATCCTGGGACTGGTTTCGGTGTATCACCCCTCATCAGTCAGGCTAGCTTGAATCCAGTGGCACAGTGAGTACGGGTCCCACGTCTGGGCATACCCTTCCCAATTAGGGTGAAAAATGCTGTGCAAACAAATGATGGACGGAATGCTGAACAAATCAAACATTCATCCCCAGTCAAGAGATCTGGGTTAAATCCATCCATTTTTTGCTCACCATGCCAACCCAGTTTGGACCCAACCATATGCAATGAACACATCCTGCAAAAAAACAACAACAAACTTATTGTTAACACCTAATTTACAACAAAACTATATCCGGATGCACGTACGACTTGTAGGCATTGGACCTCCACCTCCACAAAGTCTTAACACTCTCTTCAGACCTTGCCCACATACTCACCTCTGTTGCTGCTCTATTCTAAAGGAGTGGGTCCCAAATTCTTTGTGTGGCAAACCCAGTTCCTGCAATGCCTTGGCCTACACAAACAACACCTGTGAACTCAATACCCTCTTACCCCCTTCATGTACAAAAACCCATTCCACCGCCCAAGACTGCCTCTCACAAATGCCTTCCAACACCATATTGCACACACTTCCCACGCTTTCTTCCAAAACTACCACTTTACCCATACCTCTTTGATCCGTCTTTGATAACTGCAAGTTAAGCTCAACCCTTGCTCGCACTTAACTTCCTTGCACCGCAACCCCCTTTACCCTACCTCCCCTAGTATCTCTGGTATCTGGAAGGCTCTGAAAAATAACCATATTTTTGAAAGTTAAACCAGAACTGCCTTGCTAGCGTTAACACAAACCTCTTTCAACTTCATAACTATCCAACTCAATAATATCAATGTTTTGGGCCTCCTTGCACTCTGCCTCATGCCTTGTTCCCTAGCTCAAGCCTCCAAAATCCTCCAAACCAACTCCCCCGCTGTGGGCTCATAATCCCAGCAAAACTTTCCCCAAAAAAGCCACCCTTACCAACTTGCCTGCTATGGTAATGGTGGACAAACCCCTCTCTATTTGCACCATGATAAAGTTCAGCACATCAACTTGCTGTATGATCCCACCACTTCCACCAATCAACATTGCCCTACCTCCTGTAGCTAGAAAATCCTCCCAGTGACTGGGAAGTCTTACTAGTCAATTGTGCTAATCGACCAAAGAGACACCATTGAAACATTCCAGAAAGGCTGTACACATCTGCAGATCAGCCTGGAACCTCCCTACAGATGTACTCTATGATGCGGTAGTTACAAACCTAACTGTGCCAATCCAGTGGGCCTGCAAAATGTCCTGCTTGCACTCTCCACTTGGCAGGTGGTTCAGATGCCCCAACAGCACCTGCACCTTCTTCACCAGCACTTTTTTCTTTCTCAACATCTTGTGAAGCAACTCCAACATTTTCTTCTTCTTTTCATACTGTAACCTTCCCAGCATCAACACCGAGTCAGTCTCAATGCCTAGAAAAGTGAGAACTATTGCTGGGCCCAACGTCTTCTCCATAGCCAAAGGGACACAAACATCCACCATTAAGTAACAAAAAACCTTCAAATACTCCTAACTTCTGCTAAAACCAGACAGCCCTATGAAGAAGAAATCATCCAGAGAGTGAAGGACTGAATCCACACTAGACACAAATGTAAACAACCACTAGAGAAAAAAGCTGAAAGTCTCAAATAAAGCACAATATATTAAGCAGCCCATAGGCAGCTCCATATCCAAAAATATCTGTTCCTTAAACTGAGTGCCTAGCAATTCTAAATCCTCACAGTCAACCGGAAGCAACTTAAAGGCTGATTCAATGTTACTCTTAGCCTTCGAGGGTCCAGGGCCCACGAACCGCACCAACTGCACCACATCGTTGAAGTGTTGCCAGGAACATAGTACAAATGACTCCAGTAAAGTGTAATCTTTTCTTAAGCTCTGTACACAGGAAACAGGTCTGCAAACAACACACCAATCTAAAAACTCCAAAACTGAGGTAGTATCAGCCTTATTTACAATTTCCACCACTGGCCATTTAACGAAAAGGTCCATTAGCACAATAACGTATTCTTGTAGTTCCCCCACAGGACCCAACAAGTCTATAGCCACACATTCCCATGGTTGCTTTGGAATTGAACATTCACTCAGGGGGGGACTCAATGTACGCAAGAACTTATCAGCCGAGGAACATACCTTGCATGATCTTACAAATCTTTCAACCATTTTTGTCCACGCCTAGCCACCAAAACATTTCCTTGATGACAGCTTTGGTCCGGACTATCCCAAAATGTCCTTCGTGGCACAACTCCAAAATCATATCACGTAAACCACTAGGAGGAACAATGCGTTCCCCCCTAAAAAACCAAATCCTTATCTACTGACAATTCTGTCCTTACTTCCCAAAAAGGTCTTAACCTCTCAGACACTAGTTCCTTCCTTGGCCATCCATTCTGTAAACATTTCAAAACTCCTTGCAAAACACTGTCCTTATACTGTTTCATCTCCCACTCCCCCCTTTTTAATAGCTGGAGGCTCCGAATCATGTACCTACGCTACCTTGTAATCATTCCACAGGTCATCCACACATTTTTCCAAAGGAGCAGGCATCCTTGATAAGCAATCCGCAATTACATTCTCTCTGCCTGGCTCATACACCAGATTATACACAAAGTCCTTCATACACATAGAAAATCTAGCCATTCTTGCAGAGGCAGACACACTCCCTTCCGTGGTCAATAGCTTTACCAATGGTTTGTGATCTCAATGGATGGTGACAGGTTTGCACCTGACGAATGTCCGAAAATGTCCTAAGGCCCATGCTCAAGCCAATGCCTCTCCTTCTATAATGGGATACTTTTCTTCTGCTGGTGACAGGGATCTAGAGGCAAACAAAATGATCCTCTCCTGCCCTTTGCCATATCTCTGTGACAGTACAGCTCCCAGGCCCTTATTGCTCGCATCAGTGGTGATCCAACAATCCGACCCAGGGTCAAAGCTGCCTAAAGTAGGCACCTTCTCCAAATCCCCTTTGATCCTCCTGAACTCCTCATCACACAATGAACTCCATTCAAACTTCACATTTTTCCTCAGTAGTTGGAGAATATTATACACTTTCTCTGCAAAATTGGCAATACATTTGGCACAATATTCCGCTATTCCTAGAAATGATCTTACCTCCTCCTTGCTGGTTGGAGTGGAAAGCTCCACAATATAATTTACTAACAACAGTTTGGGCCTGACTTCCTTTTCACTGATTACATGATCCAACAAAGTTACACTCCTTCGGCGAACTTACACTTATTAATCTCTATTGTCAATCCCACATCCTGTAGTACATTCAAAACTCTCCTCAACCTCTCATCATGTATCTTACGACCCACACCAAACACCAGGATATCGTCCTGAAAAAACAATAGTCTGCCCTCCTTCCCAAATAGTTTATGCATTAGTCGCTGTAAGACGGCAGCAGCAGATGCTAAGCCGAAGGGCATGCGCTTAAACTGGTAACACCCAAACCAAGTGATGAAAGCTGTGAGTTTCCTTGATTCAGGGGTAAGTCGAATCTGATGGTAAGCCGCCGACAAGTCTATGTTGGAAAAATACGTAGTCCCCTTTAAAGAAGCGACCATCTCTGTGATTTTGGGAAGGGGAAACTGGTCAATGACGATACTGCTGTTTAAATGGCACAAGTCCAAACATAAATGATCCTTTCCATTGCTCTTGTGTGCCACAACCACAGGCGAAATCTAATCTGAACTTTCGATTTGTTCGATAACATCCATGTCAACAATTTGTCCAGTTCCTTAGGCATCTCATCTCGTATCATTATAGGTACCATCCTTGATTTGTGTAATTTGGGGGTATCATTGCTTTTGAGTACAATCTCATGCTCAAACCCTCTTAGCAACCCTAGGTTTTTACTGAAAACTTTGGGGAATTAGTCTGCCATAGCTTTACTCATTATGCTCCCATCGTCCACCATCAAGACTTTTTCTGCACTGTTGGGATCAAGAATAATGTGTAGGTTACCTTGATCAACCCATCCTAGAACAGATGGTCCTTGTTTGGCCACATACATCTTCCCCCTCGTGTGCCTGTCCTTGAAAGAGAAAACCAACTTTCTAAACCCCAAAATATCTATTTTTTTCCCCCATGAAACTCTCTGGGTTAATGTCAGATGGCGACAACTGTGGTCCAATCTTACCACAAAAATCACTTTCCCACACTTTCTCATACACAATTGTGAACGGGCAACCTGAGTCCGCATATATTTTAATAGGGACACCTCCTATTAACATGTCACACATAGGTTTTTTCTTATGCGGCCCTCGATCCACATTAAGTACGAATGTGCCCTGTACACTGAATTCTGTCCGGTTCTAAATATTTGTTTTCTTCCTCACTACTATTGGTATTGGATCCCTCATTCATGCACTTGACTGTTAACTTGTTCTTTCTGCATACTTTCGCAAAGTGGCCAATGATACCACAGTTACTGCACTTTTGCTTCACCGCTGGACAGTTCTTGCTTTAAGCCAGATGGTCTCTACTGCCACAGCGGTAGCATCTTCAGTCATCCCTTATGCGTTTGTCAAGAGCTCTAGATTTCTGTTCTTTAATAGGTGCCTTACCTCTAGCACCCTGTACTTTGTAAATACCATCCATGGTCTTCTCAGATTCCGACTGCTTTAACTTCATGGCAAATCTTACCGACATCTCTGCTTTACGGACGATCGCCAACACTTCTTCCAGCAGTGAATCCCCATTTATCCATAGTCTTTCCTGGATGGCTGCATTGCTGGCATGCATGACCAACTGGTCTCTTATCAAGTCATCATGTAAATTGCCAAATTTGCAATCAATAGCTAACTTTTTTAATTCTGCCACAATTTCATCCGCGGATTCATTTTTGTTCTGTTTACGTTGGAAAAACTTATAATGAATAATGCCTATGTACACTTTAGGCGCAAAGTAATTGTCCAACTCTTTCAAAGCTGCAATAAATACGTTAATAGCTCCACTAACTACTGCCATTTGCATGCAATTGTAGATTTTCAATCCAACAGGTCCCGAAGAATGCAAAAGAATTCTCTTTTCTTTGCACCATAGACATGTTATTTTCCTCATCAATAGCACAAATGAAATTAATAAAATAATCCTTCCACTCTACCCACTTGATTAGTGGTTCCACTCCCAATGCCCAGAACGCATGCAGAGGACTAATGGAGAAATTCTGCTGTGCCATACTTGATTGAATTTAATTCCCTGCACACCTCCTTATAACAGTTTCCGGAATATGACCCTTTAAAATACACCTCCCAAAAAAGGTCTTTTGATTCTTGAATGTTAACTAGTGTTGCCAAAAGCAAGTCATATGAAGGAAAAAAAAAATAAGTCTTTACCTGTTTCCTGTTTGATATTCTAGTAACTGTCCTCACCGAACCTTAAACTCCGGTGTCCGAGGAGCTCTGGCCAGTAATTGCAATGCGGAAGAGAAATGTATGCGGAAGAGGGGAAAAAATATGGCAGGGCACGTTGTGACGCCCGAGACGTTGAGCTTCACTCGCAGAGGCAGCAGGTGAAGTGCAGACGTTCCCTTTGTCGTTGAAGGCGCTTGCAGAGAATACCGCTTGCTGCTCAAAAAATGCAGCCAAGGTAAGTGGTTAACTCTGTTCAACTTCACATGCCTCGCTTGAAATGTCTCATCATTTATTTCCAATTCCTTACATGCCAGGGGTTTTCTAGTGATCCCGGTGGCATTCATGGGCCCTCTTCTCTCCAGAAAAGTAACGTTCCAGATCCGCCAGTTCATACCAGAACTTAGGATTCCTATGGACATTAAAAAATATCCTTCGCCAGCTTGTCGCCAACTTGAAGTGTTGCCGGGGAACATAGTAGACGTGACTCCAGTAAAGTTGAATCCTTTATTAAACTCCGTACACAGGAAAAAGGTCTGCTAGGCTCCCTTGCATCCAATGATCTCCCCAATGAACCTCAGGCATAGAAGCCCATCATGTCATACCCCCAGGCATTCCATGCACCTGCATGTCATGCCCTGAGGTATTCCATGCACCTGCTCAGATTGAGCAACACAACAATCGTCCACTGTAGAGTAATTCACTGAAGATACCTCTTCTGCAATAAAGTTGTTCACTGACACCCCCTGACCTCTTCGGGCCAGAACAAGTGCTGAATCAAACAAAACTCACCCAGCTCTTTCTCAAATTGTGGAAATGATCAAAGGGTCCACAGCAGCTCCGAGAAGGGGCTCACCATTCTCCCTTCGTTGACCTCCTTCAAATTTCTGCATACAAATTCCTTGTGTCAATAAACCGAATGCAAATTCTCTGCCCACCTATTTTCCCAGGGGCCTTTATAATTCAACCTAAAACCAAACAAAAAATCGCTTGCCAGTAAATCAGTCTCCTCTTCTTAGTCATAGAATTGTAGGCAGTATAGCAATCTACTCAGCTTAATTGGCGTATGAGCCCTTTCCCAAATATTCATGTACTCTGTCCTGCCTGACCTTACCAAGTAGTCTTCTGTCCAGGCTTTACA
Source organism: Calotriton arnoldi (assembly GCA_963921515.1). Lineage (NCBI taxonomy): Eukaryota > Metazoa > Chordata > Amphibia > Caudata > Salamandridae > Calotriton > Calotriton arnoldi. The sequence continues at coordinate 211,573 of CAWUFW010014652.1, read as the reverse complement.
TTTCCATCTGTCCCCCTTGTACTCCTCCCAAAGCCTGGGTGCACTGTGAATGAGGATGCTTTCTCCCGCATTTTGAGCAGTCATTCCGCAAACAACAATGCCCTCTATGGCAGAAGACTCTATTAAAAGACCAACACATCTCTGCCCATAACTCCTGTCCTCTTCCAGCAAAGCCCACCCCTCCCTAGGTGGACTTCATTTGAAATGGCTTCTAGAACAAAGGAACCTGCTAGTCATGAAGGTGGTAGGAGCTAGCCAAGAAGAGGCCATCAAATGAAGCCACAAATCATTATCAAGTTCCCCCACATACTTTCTGCCCTAACATCCTCATCTTATCATACCCAGTCGAAACAACCAAATTAAACCTGAGACCTCCGGAAAACATCCATGAACAAGACCACTGACTGCTCTGGAAACTTTTCATATTAAACACTTGTGTATATCATAAAACCTGCTATCCACTTCTCAATAGTTATATGCACCCTAGGCCACCTTCACAGTCATACTCCCCATGCTAAGAGACCTCGTTTGCTCTAACTTCCCTATGTCACAATTTGAACACCTCAATGTACTCCCCTTTCCAAATTCTCTCTTTGGTAGTGCTCATTAAATGAGCCCCAGGGGTTTTGTGATGCCCATGTAAGGTAACAGATTCATTACCATCTCTGTTGCATGGTCAAGGACATATTTTCCCCTTACACAACCTTGCTTGGTGAGTGTCCTTAACTCCCTCACCCCCAACACTGAACAAACTGATGTCCTAGCAGACTTACCACCTGGGATAACCCGAGCCCGCACTGAAATCTGTCCACCCTCTGGCAAGGACTTCCTGGCTAGAAATCCATCCTTCTCCAGGCCAGGGGGACCACTCTTCCGCTGTCCTGCAGGACACCAAATCCTTCCTTGTTACCCTTCCCCGCTTCGCAGGTTCTCTATTCATCTGACCACCAATGCCAGTCGTCCTTTTCCATCCCCTGTTTTGCACGCTCCTTCACAACCTCATGCTCCTAGACATCATCGATGTCTTCTTAAATGCCTACTCCCCCATCACCGAACTGTGCTTCGCTCGAGGCCTGTAAGTTGTCGGGGGTGGCTGCACAAAGCCTTTCCCTGTTCTCCAACAATAGGGCTAGCTGGGCTGGTCACATAAAACCATGGCCTCTCTTCATGCCGGTGCATCAGAGTTCCATTAAAGCTCTCGTAGTCCTGCATCCCTCCTCCACTGTAGATGCGCAACCGTTCCCTTAGACCTGCCCATCTGGTCTCCACTACCCACTGATCCCCAGTCTACTTCCTCCTTGCCTCCCTGAGCCCCGAACCTACCTTTCTCTTGGTGCCCGAGGCACAGTTTACCCTTGCACTACCGGTGCAACCTGCTCCCCTGAATCCAGCCCTCTCCTCCCTTTGCCTGCCCATTCCTCCCTTAAGTTATATCTGTCAGGGGGACTTCTTCTAATTTCCAGGTGCATGCAGAATCCTTCTGCCAGTGTATCAGCTGTGCCTCCCTCAGACATTGCCTTCTCCACCCCACCCCTCCCCACAACCCTTTCTAAACAGGACTCTCTTCTCAGTGCCCCTCCCTTCCTGAAAGACCCAGTCCCCTTCCTATTTCTACAGCCCGGACCCTCCCACCTGCTCACACCATAGGTGCCTCCACACTCTGCTTGGCATGGGCTGGACTGTTCCCACAAGGAACAGGGTCAAGACTGATTTGCATATGGCTGGGTCCAAACTGGGGTGGTGTGGTGAGCAAAAGAATGATGGATTTAACCCAGATCCTTGTGACTGGGGGTGAATGTTTGCATTGTCCAGCATTCCGTCCGTCAATTGTTTCTTTTGCATATGTCGCCCTAAGTGGGAAGGGTATGCCCAGACGTGGGTCCCGTGCTCACTACACCACTGGATTCAAGCTAGCCTGGCTGTTGAAGGGTGATGCCCTGAAATCGGTCCCAGGATGCTTGTTTCCAGTCCAGGGAGGACCTGGCTTAGCAGTTTGGGCTGGACTGTTCCCAAAAGGAACAGGGTCAATACTGATTTGCATATGGCTGGGTCCAAACTGGCGTGGTGTGGTGAGCAAAAGCATGATGGGTTTAACCCAGATCCTTGTGACTGGGGGTGAATGTTTGCATTGTCCAGCATTCCGTCCATCAATTGTTTCTTTTGCATATGTCGCCCTAAGTGGGAAGGGTATGCCCAGATGTGGGTCCCGTGTTCACTACACCACTGGATTCAAGCTAGCCTGGCTGATGAAGGGGATGCCCTGAAACCGATCCCAGGATGCTTGTTTCCGGTCCAGGGAGGACCTGGCTTGGCAGTTCGGGCTGGACTGTTCCCACAAGGAACAGGGTCAAGACTGATTTGCATATGGCTGGGTCCAAACTGGGGTGGTGTGGTGAGCAAAAGAATGATGGATTTGACCCAGATCCTTGTGACTGGGGGTGAATGTTTACATTGTCCAGCATTCCGTCCATCAATTGCTTCTTTTGGTATGCCGATGCACAGCAAGCCCTGCCAACCATTTTTTTTTTTTACAGAGTTTTATATAACGCGAACTTGACCCGAATCGAGATCAGAGCGCTTTACATAGCACCAGTTGCATTACATGAGGAAACATTCAGTTTTTGTTAGGCACAGGGAGATTAAGTGATTTGCCCAGAATCACAGGATGTTCAGCGTCATTGCCGAGACTCAGAACCCAGTTCCCCAGATTCTAGGTCAACCGCCCTAGCCGTTAGGCCAACTCCTCTCCCCTATCCATCCCCTCACACTGCAGCCTTGCACGAAAGCTGATGGCCTGGAACCTCCTCTTAATCAGGGCCGACCTCTGAGGAAGCAGAGCCAGCCACCTCACCCTTTCTACAGAACACATGCTTGCCAGATGCAAGCACCTTGACACAACTCCACAGGTGAGGTCTCACAGCTACCAAAGGACACAAAAACACCGCTCTCTGCAACCACTGCACCCTTTGCTCCTCCTGTTGCAAACCCCAAGGGGTCTGCCGGTGTTGGAATAGAAAAATATGTTTTAGCATTGTTTTACATAAGTTAGCATTCGTGGCCCCATTTTGTGTAAGGGCGCCATTTTGTATCATGATCGAAACTAATCCTTTGCCATTTCTGAGAGACGGCCATCTCTAGGTTATGTTTCTTCGGAGCTGAGTTTTGCTACACTAATGAATGCACTGTTCTTATTAGCGCATACCTTTCCTTAGATGTAGGCCTTCTCCCACTTGTCTAGTGGTGGGTACAGGCAGAGTAACCTTGAGTAGTAGATAATGTGTGCCCGGCCTCAGAATCGAAACTTACTCCTTTGTAATTTACTGTCCAGCTGCATCTCCCTGGAAAGTTCCATAGTGGGCGTGCTTTCATTGGTTTCGAAGTGTACATAATGAATGTATCTCTTTACAACGCATTCGAATACATTGCATGCCATTACAACGCGGTTGTTACAACGACCGCGTTGTTACAACGTGAACCATTACATCGCAAGTCGTTACAACGACTTGCTGTAGGGGGCGCGCTGGACTTAAAAATAGTATAATTTACTATTCCTACTCCAGTTTGTGCAACAGCAGGGAAGGTGTTGGATAGTAAATCCAACACCTTCTGCCCCCTACACCAAGTCGTTGTAACGACTTGCGATGGAATGTTTCGTGTTGTAACAACGCGGTCGTTGTAACGACCGTGTTGTAATGGCACGCGATGTAAAGCATGCGTTGTAAACGCTGTTTCCCGTACATATTGTATTGTTATGCTTGCTGATGTCAGTCCCTCTGCAGCACTCCCTAGAGACTGGGCAGACAGGGCTCTGCTCTGAGCGTACTCTGAATAAACAGATATTGGTTTGTATTCTCTACTGTCTGACCGACTCTTAATTTGGTATGGAAGGCTGAGAGTTGGTCTTGTGTGAACCGGGTGACCCGAATCGGGTCACTTCCTTCACCGGGCCTGCTACTTTTGCCCCACATGTCAGTTTAGCCCTGACTGTCCTCTTCACCACTCCTGCCCTTAAAGGGTGCCCCTTACCCGAACCCTCTTCAGCCTTATCAACACCTTCCCTGCCTCCGCCCACTTCCCTTCACTTCATCCTGCTCCGTGGGGGGTGGGAGCAGAACAAAACAGCCGCTGCTGCCTCCTCAGATGATCTCTTCATGGGGTGCTCCCTCCACGGGACCCAAGTACTACAGGCTTCAACAGGTCCTCCCCCCTAGTTGCCTCCTGCAGCATCAAAAGTGCCTCTACCAATGACGAGATGTAGCTCGGCGCTAGGACCCTACACACACCGGAATACAAGAGACTGGACACTAGACACCGCTTCTGGTCAGGAATGGGTGAGAGAGGAACTGGACACACTTAGGGGCATATGCACAAGCCCCTATCGCCACCACAACGTCACTTTTATGGACGTTGTGGTGGCGATGGGGGCTGCACCTTATGTACAAGGCAGCGTTAAGCAACTTAACGTGGCTTAACGCTGCCTTGTACATAAGGCCCCTTTCACGCTATGTTTAGCTTGGAAGGGGCGTGCAGTGGGTGTTGTGGTGGGTGTTCCACCGCAACACCCATTGTATTTGACGCTTCCCCCTATGTACAAGGGTGGCGTACATAGGAGGCAGCGTCAAAATTAAGACCAGGAAAACCCTGGTCTTAAGTTGGCAAAACGAGGAGAAATGCATTATTTCTCCTCGTTTTTGCTTTTTCCATGTGTGCTGCCTTGTGCAGCACACATGGAAAAATCAAAATGCCATGGTTTGTTTATGTACAGGAAGGTGTCCCTTCCTGTACATGAACAAACCTTTAAAATATGCCATTTTGTCACTTTCATGTGTGCTGCATGAAGCAGCACACATGAAAGTGACAGAATGGCATTTTAGGATTGTTTATGTGCAGGAAGGGACACCTTCCTACATATAAACAATCCTCCCCTGCAGGCAGGCACCCTTGCTCTATGGTGCAAGGGTGCCTACGTTGGCGCTAAGTTGCTAAACTTAGCGCCATCGCAGGGGGAAACGCAAGGCTGCACCACATTCTTGTAAATATGGTGCAGCCTTGCGTTTCAGAAGTGGCGGGCGTGTCGTTAAGCTAAGGATGCTAACGACACGCTCCGCCACTTCCTTGTTCATATCCCCCTTTGAGTCGGACACGAGACATGGAGGAGGTGCCTGCATGAGCGGAAGTGTTGGCTGCCAGTAAAGAAACCCCTTACACTCACCTGCCAGTCTCACAGTGCGTTACTTCGGGAACCGGGCAGTTGGACATGACAACCACCTTGGAGGCCAATGTGTCCATTGTAACCAATAACCTCTAATTGGTGTTAAGATTAACACAACAGCCTCGCTATATAACTGGCTGCTAAAAAAGCTCCTGTGACCCTCCAAGGTGACCAATGTGTTGTCTAAATCGCAAGATGGCTACCCTTCAGGGATCTTCAGATATAACCCCTGCTAACAACCCCCACCCTGCAATCTCTGGACTTCACCACCATGCCTGAATAGCCCCTTCGTCACCTGCCCCCCTGAGCCACCAATGTCGAAGGGTAACAGTGCCGGCCCTCGGACTCTCACCTTAGTACTAGCTCTTTGTCAACAAGACATAATTCACTCTAACGCCAGCCCATAGAAGAGGGCAGCAATGCTTTCCACCAGATATATAACGCAATAAAAAAGACTGAAATATGTAAAGAATTTGGCACTCCTATCTGATGGTAGTTGTGAATGTGAGACAACGATTCTGCTTCGCACACCTATAATAGTGCATATAAAAATTCTGGTGGCCAGCAGCTGAGCTTTTTAAGATAAGAATCAAAATCGCACATTCTTCGGCAGCCATGTCGTGAATGCTGCAAGGGAAGAGCCAAAGAATGCTCTCTTCCGCCCTCCCCTGTCAAACACATTCAGTGACCTCTGTGGGAGAAGAGCAGAGCACTGTTTATTCAGGTGCACAAGTACAAATCTATGAGGGCTATTCTGTGGTCAAAAACAAAGAGGATTCCAAAGAAAGCAAGCTGTGTGTTCTTGCCAGAGCTCCACTGTATGGATATGTTCAGTAGCCAGTATCTAGATGATTGTCTCTGTAGATCCTCTCCACAGTGTGTCTAGTGACAATAAATGCGACCAGAAAGTCACAGATGTTAGTTGAGCCTTGCCTGTGGAGGACAGGCAGAGATCTGGCTCTGAGGGGTTGAGAAGAATGGTCTAGCAAACCAAGGTTTTTATTTGAGGGAAGCTGACAGAACCAGCACCACAGCAGCGCATCATCATCCCAGTCAGCAACAGAGCTGAACCCTGGCCAGAGTGCGCTGCACACACTGCCATCATTAGGGCCACTTACAACGAAATGCGAGGATAGCAGTGGAGGCAGAGCGCAACTGTTTCCGCAGAGATGTCACAGACACTTTGACAAAACCCGGGACAGTTTCACATCTGCTATGCTTTAGGAAGGGCGCCTTTTAGGCATTTAATATAACGCTTTCCATTGTTTGCTTCTCAGCCTCATGGAAACCGCTCATTGGCAGTGTCAGTGTTGTGGCACTAGACAGACTTCACCGCTGTTTTAGTACTTACTGCTGCTGTCAGTTGAGTGTTAACTGGAGAAGAGTCTTTTAATGTTGAATTAATGGGAAACAATAGCAATCAATCACTGCTAATATGCATCACTGTACCCTCACTATGACAGTGTTTACAAACATTTCAAAATAACTCCTTAGAGCAGAGGGCCGAGTAAGTGTTTTTGTGGTGGCACCTAAAGGTCTCAGTTTTTACAAACGCTCTTCAGTCATCCTGTAGACATCCCTCTCTTTCACTCTGAGCTTTGGTTGCCATTGACTTTGTCAAACACGCAAGAGGTGATGGGAGGAATGCTTGTGTTAAGCCTAACCACTGGTAATCGCTCGGGGTAGCCAACCCATATTTGTTTTGCCCACCATGCCACCTCAGTTTGGACCCAGCTGTATGCAAATCAGTCTTGACCCTGTCCAATAAGAAAAGTCCAGCCCGAACTGCAAGCTCAGGTCCTCCCTGAAATGGAACACAAGCAATCAAAGAGCGGTTTTGCTCTGATTGGGGCTCTTCAGTCGGGTGTAGCTTGGTTCCAGTGGCACACTGAGCATGGGACACATGTTTGGGCATACCCTTGGCCACTTAGGGAGTCACATCAAACACACTAAAGGTGATGGAAGGAATGCTTGCATTAAGCTAACCACTGGCAATCACTTGGGGTAGCATTCCAACACATCGCTGTTTTGCCCACCATGCAGTCTCAGTTTGGACCCAGACCCATTTATTTTGTAGCATACAATTGTAAGAAAGAAAGTTATAACAAGGCCTATATCGCCTAGCCGGTAATGGCACCTTGACTGTAGTGGGCCTGTACAGTTTTCCTTTGCATTCCCTGTCTGTTTACTCCAAAGTGAACTTCGGGAGTTTCAGGTTCATCTATTGGTTCTCCTCAAACAAGGAATTAGTTTGGTTGCATGAATTTAATACAACTTCTCTTAAAATATTTCCTATTTTTGGTTTTGCGCTGCCTTTAAGATTCAGATCCATTGAGGACCTCTGATTATATTCTGTAAACTAAAAGATGCCTTTTGTAACAGATTTCTTTCCTTGAAGAGGTTACATTTGTCCAATGGGGCCCATGTCCCGTCCATGCACATTCCTCACATATTGAGGTTCTTCTCACAGTAGTGATCTTCTTATCTATGCCCCACTCTCGGCCTATTCACCCTTCCCCAAAGCTTGGCACTTCGCTGCAGTACATTATAGCTGTGACGTAAAACACCATTGTTTTATCTTTTATATGTTTTCCTAATTTGTTCTCCTCACATGAGGGGATTGTACTATCTTTTTGTAATTTGCTAATCAACATGCGTTATCATATTTTCATAGCAGCTTGAATGTATTTGAGCAGCAAGATTTTTCTTTACCTTCTTTCATCTCTTGCCCAATTTACCACACTACTTCCCAGGAAAACTGAAACACTGTAAAGTAATCTAAATAGATCCAAACAGTGTGTCTCCTATTCGTTCTGGAAAATAGATGCATTTTATGTGGCTTGCCTCAGTGAAACCTTGCTGCTGGGAAAACTACAACTCGCCGGTTTAACAACATTACACAACCTTTGCCTACATGATCAAGTGACTCATCTAATTTTCCTAAACGTGAGGTTAAGCTGACGATCCGGTACTTACTCCAACTCCCCAGTATGGTGGAAGTTGATTACCTCTTAGGTTGCCCATTGCCACAGAATTGATCTGCCTGTAGCACCATGTGAGAACTGCGTTACTCGTTAAAGTCTTAGTGCACTTCTCAAGTCAAGTGAAATGAAATGAAATGAAATTCGTACTTGTAAAGCGCACTTATACCCCCAAAGAGGTGTCCTGGCGCTGTACGCATACCGCTGTGGAACCCTTCCTGGCTTTTCCCTGTGAAATGTCCACTCCTGGGCACCCCCAGGGTGAAGCCAGGCATCCCAGCGCTGTTGGGGCCGTTGTGGAGATTAAGCAAGCTATTGCCCAGAGTTGCAGAGTGGGACCCATGATTAGAATAGGCACCGAGGCGAGAATTATCAGGTCCGAGGAAATTGAGCCCAAGACCCGCCGAGGCGGGAATTGAACCCTGGTCCCGGGCCAGATCTCTGCATCAGGGTCTGCCGCTCTAACCATTGAGCCACACTTCTCCCATGGGCTCAGTTACTTGTAACTGAAATTACTGGTGGAACATGTGAAATATCTGGGAGGTGGCAGCCCTGCACTTTCATCATATATTTCCCATTTCTGCAGCTCAATCAACCTCAGGCAAAAAGACGATACAAAAACCTGATCCTTAGACATTATTGCATATCAGCTAAAGATCCTCACTATGGTATGCAGTTCTGCCACTAAATCTTGAAAGAGACCCAAACTAAAAACAGATTAAACACAGAGTATTCCAAGCCATATGGGAAGAAGAATACTTTTTTGCTGGGGATCCAAAAGAGAAAGCTGTGTGTTTACTGTGCAAAGAGAACGTCATTGTCTTCAAAAGATATGATCTGAAGATGCACTATAAAACGAGGCATTCATAATACACCATGACCTTCTTATTGAAGTCAAAGTTGTGTTCTTCAAATGTGGCATTGTTAAAACAGTCTCTACTGCCCCATCAAAATCGTTTTCTTTCTCAAATGAAAGAACCTGAGTCTGTTACCCAGGCATCATTAAAAAATATGCTATTTGCTTGCCAGTATAGAAAACATCTATAGTGACTGAGCTAGTTGAGAAATGTTTTATTTCAGCAGCAGAAATGTTATTTACAAACATACCACTAAAGTCGGCATTGTGAAGGAAGTCGGTGCTTCACAACTGTGAAATTCCACTTGTGCATGAAGAATAGAAGCAATGGGTGAAAATGTCAAAGACTAGATGATCTATGCAGTGAAAGGGTTACACTTTTTAACATTGCTTTGGTGAGTCAACAGATAAAGGCAATGAGGCCCAGTTAATAGTTTGGATGATGTATTTGATCAATCAATTATTTCAAAAGAAGTACTCCCGTGACTCATACTACTGCATGGTAACACTGGAGGAGAAGTTGAAATGAAAAGCATCTGTAACGTCTTTGAAGTACATGACATGACATTGGACAATCCTGTAACTGTCACAGCAGACGGGGCTCCCTCTTGGTACACCATGAGCGAGGCTTTGTATCTCTGTAACATAGGTCACAGGACATGTCTTCAGAAACGTTTGCTGCATCATCAACCACAAAGCTCTGTGTCCAAAATGAAAGCAAGGATAACTGAATATCATAAGCTTGCCATCAAAATTGTTAATTTTATTTGTGTCAGTGCCATGCACCATAAACTGCTTAAAGCACTGCTGCAAGAAGCCAGAACTCCATATATAGACCTTTTGATGCACAATAAAGTATGATGGCTGAGTAAAAGGAACTGGGTTTGCTCTTGATGATATGTACAAGCAATTATTACCTGATGCTAACCTTGACCGTGATTTTAAAAAAGGACAAACGCTTTGTTGTTCTTTCTTTTGATATCTCCAGGATCCAGCGAGTCTCCGACATCTCCAGCCATAGACTTCCAGAATGGAGAATGACTCATCCAGGATGTGGCCTGCCCTACATGGTCGCTGTGCAAGAATTCTGTGACATGTAGTCCCTTTCTAACTTGAATGAAAACGGGGAGGTTTAGATAAGTACTGTACCACGCCAGGTTCAGAATGGAAATATGAATGACACCATAAACTGGCCCATATTCGTACACGCTACATAATTTCCCACAATAGGGTTTAAATCACCTTGATAGCTGAGCGCGCTTCTTCTCTGCGAGCATGTTTTTGTAGAAGCAGTCTGGTTTACAACTAGAGTGCACTTCCTCTCTATGGTCAGGGCAGTGCTAGAGGTTTCTGCTATATTTGCACTCATACAAAGAGTCTTGATGCCAGACTAGCACCCCTTGTGGAACTTTCAATATTGGCAATGATGGAAAGGAAATAGCATTTCATTTGTAGAGGTGCATCATAATCGCGTGTAGAGCGCATCTCCATATAATCTTGCAATTGTATTAACCTGAGGTGTTAGAATTGTGAAATGTAGTAACGTAGCTATGTGTCATGTCTTAGGTTATTAACAAGTGCCATGGAGAATTAACGTAGGAAATAAATCTAACTAGCAGAAAATGTTAACATGCAAAACTTGTGTTTTGAAGTTGGCTCTACTCATATACTAAATGTGATTAACAATGATATTTCTATAAGTAGGTAAATGTATTAGTTGAAATGCTATAATGATTATGCAAATTTGTAATTCTGAAAGTGACACGTTCTTATGTTAGCTGAAATCGTAGGCCTGAAATGCCAGTCCCTTAAAAATCTCGCTTTGGAATTAAAGGTTTGAATTTCATGTACACCGTATAATCTGTTCTTTCTCACGTTTGCATTGCAGGTGGAGAAGCATTATTTTAGGAAAAGTAATGTCTTTGTTTTAGTAGCATGGTAAGGAGAGAAGAAGTTGCAGTTACATGGGTTGGAGGTTATAAAGACGGAGATGGATTCACACAGGAGAAGGCATGGGAACCAAGGACGAATTGTTACAAGGGATGTACAGGGAGAACATTGTGGAAAAGTACTCGCATGACTGTACCCATTGTGGATTAGGCGCACGCTGTGCATTATGGGAATTCTACCTGTTGATAACTGATTGTTGGAATTAGCGAAAGTGCCCACTTCTTTCTTGCCTTCGGGGGTAGAGCATCTCAGAACAAGCTCTTTCTTTGTGATAGTGGCTTTATGCTACTTGACCCATTGATGGTGGAGAGACTTCTTTGGAAGACTCCATGTACTGATACCTTTCCTTTTCGATTGAAAATTCATATGTAGGGATGTCACCTTAGCCCTAGAGTAGGGATAGATGAATGCTTTTATTCATCAACCCTCGATGCAGGGAAATTTGGACTCATGATTCTTGATTCTCTGTGTCCTACTTCTTGAATTAATAGTCTTGTTCATGCTACATCGTTTAAATTGGATGCGTAGATTTGGCTTCATGCTAATTCCTTTGTATTTCTATACCCTCGTGTTGCGGTGTCTCTATGTGCAGTTATTTTTGGCTTTGTAATAAATTAACTAACCTTATCTAGTTGTCTGTAAATTATTATGCAGTAAGAAAAATTGTTGACTAGTTGACTGTGTATTAATGATTTTCTCCCCTTCACACTTTCATGCTGCGAAAAAGAACCATCGGAGTGTGTCTCTAGAAAAGGTCTAGAACTAATGGGCCCGGCCCTTTCAGTTGGTAGCAGAGTAGGATGGTTCGCACATGAAGTAAGGGGAGAATCTAGAAGAGCCCAGTGATCGGGAATGGATGGTGGCAGAATCTGGCGGAGACCGACGGAGTTTGATGGTGCGGCGAGATCAGCGGCGGAAGGAGGAGTGAGTATTAACAGGGTGTATGCAGTATTTTAGATTGTGGGAATGGTTTGATTGTGTGATGTCTTGCGGAGTTGGAGCAAGAGTCAAGTGAATGTGGTTTCGGGTCTGACGTAGCCCAAGGATTGAAATTTGAGTTGCAGGTCCTTAAGTGGCCTAAGATCCCGGGATATTAAATGGTGTAGAAGACACCGAGATTGTGATTGTCTGACCGAAGAATTGAGAAGTTGTTGTGAAACGTCATCTGCAATTCCACCTAAAACAGGGAACTTTGTTTGAATGGGACTTATGGGAATTGTCTAGTAGACCTTGTGTACAGGGGTTAACTATACTGATTCGGGTGATCCACGCTGGTCGAGGGTTACTGTGTGTGAATTCTCTTAAGTGATTGAATTTTATCGATCTTTTAAAGTGGCAGACAATTACGGATTTAAGATGATTTTGTGAGTGAATGCGTACGGAGAAATTGTGAAGGAGGGTGAGCCACTGAGAGGAGTGAGAGTGACATTGGGCTGTGCCACGCTGCGATAGGCTGGTTGGTGTAACGCCACGCTGGGATTGGTTGGTAGTCATCAGGAAGTCTGTGGTTGAAAAAGGATTGTTCCGTCGTAATCAATTGAATATATATTTCATTTCTGAAATCATGCGATACTTTAGGGTGTTACGGGATATCTTCAGCAGTGATGAAGGGGTTGTTACTCGAGTGGGCGAAGAGGCACCACCGGAGGATACTTCAGCACACTACATCGTGACAAAATTTGGGCTCCACACTATAATATGGCTTCAAATATGGCACAAAATCACTGAAACGGAGGGTGAATTGTCATCTCCATGCTTTGGTTTATTCAGGTTAGATGTGTTGAATCAACTAAGGGGAACAATGTTTGCAATGCGACCCTTGCTTAGACCCACTGAGTTTGAAGCCTTAGACGCATGGATGCATGCAGCTCATGCTAAGCAAAGAGAGTAATATCAAGGGAGGATGAAGTAAAATATGAAGGCATATCAGGATGCACAGTGGGATGCGAGGCTTAAGACGTGGAGAGTGGATAACATTGAAGGAGAGAGGTTGTACCCAGTGCTGGTAGGAGATGAAGGACCACAGGATCAGAGCAGAAGGACAAATGGGAGTGACAGTAGTGATAATGGAGACAGCTTGTTGGATGGGTTGATGGCTGAGTGTCCGCCACCTTACAGTTCGCAAATGGGTGAAGGGGGATGAAGTGCTGAAGGCACCGAGAATGTGGGGAGCGTATCAGCCCCAGTAGCTCCTGATCCAGGGTTTGTAGGAATGATAGTGGCCGGAGTAGGGTCGGCGGTAGTGCCCATCTCTGGAGGTATGGAACAGAATGGTGTTAAGGCTGCTTTACGGTTGCCGGAAGCTCTTACAGTACCAGATACCATTGGGCCTGTCGTTCCTGTTTACGACTCTAGTTCGGTAAGAAACCTTGGTCAGAGACAATCCATACATGCAGAAGGGACTGGTTTTTCTCCTTGTGTTTGCCCTCCACTGGTTTGGGAAGAACAGGGAGCAAGAATGGAAATTGTCATCCTTTAGTGCCTATGGAATCCAGTACCCTTTTAGCGACTACTGCCGACCCTTCCGGAGCATGGATTGGCTCCAGTACCATAAGGCCTATACCTATGGTAAGCACTAGGTCAGATCTGCAAATGTGGGAAACTCCTGTGAGAAGACTAAGTGGCATGACTCAAGAAACAAGTACAAGACAGAGAACCTCTGACAATCAGCATGTTCTAGACATTGCAGACTTAGCGTCATGGTTGAGGGACCATATTAACACCAAGGAGAGTCAGAATAGTAAGTCGAGTCAGGGTACCATCAAGGCTGCAATGAAGGTGAAGCTAGTGGATGTGGTGAGGATGAAGGCTGAGTTAGAGGAAATTATCCGTGAGAATCTATCTTTAGACAGAATAGAGATGTATGAGCCAGATGACTTGTTGTTTATGGCTAAGGATGTCACCTGGAGGGCGAGACAAGCAAATCATAAGTTGTCAGAGTTGACTCAGAGGTACGGAGTAGATTTATCCCGGACGAAGGCATTGCAGGGAAATCATGGTCTTACTTATAGTGACCCAGAGTTAGAGGAAAAGAGAGTGACTGGATTGAGGACACACATTCAGGAACTGGTAATAGGAATAAGGGCTTGGAGTATGCTGGATAAGTGGGAGGAGAGGTGGTCAAAGAAGAAGAGTGTAAGAAAGGTGGCAGGAGAGACACCACCTTCAGGAGGGGAACGCAGGGAGTAGTCATATCCATTACGGGAGGTGCCTAGTGGAGGGTACGTGCATGTTCCCTGGAGTTGGGGTGACCTTGCAGCAGTCACAAATGATTTCCCCAGATTAAGAGAGCAACGTGCTGAGTGGTACAAGCAAGTTGATTGCTTTGTTAAGATCTCAAAAGTGTTGTGGATTGACTCAAACAACTTGTTTGAAAAGGTGGTTCCTAGTGATCTATGGTCTGATTGTAAGATAGCTGTTGAGTGGCCTACTGCTGAACCAGAGAGTGACTCAGTAACTCATGGTCCTTTGCCGATGGTCAAGAAGAAGTACGATCAGGTGATCACATGGTTCCAGTCCAAAATAGCCCCACAGGACATTGATTGGGTTAAGATAGATCGAACTACCCAGGAACCTAAAGAGTTGGCACATGCTTATTGTGAAAGGCTGTTACAAGCCTTCAAACAGTACAGTGGGTTAAACACTCTAGACCCTAAAGTCATGGGACAATATGTGTCTAAATTTGTGACTGGACTGAGGCCGGAGATCAGCCTCATGATCCAACAGCACCTAATGTGTTGGCTAAACAAATCCATAGGCGAAATCTTACGGCATGCCAGATATTGCAGTGATGAGATGAAACTCAAAACACAGAAGGATAAAGGAGAAATTGATGTTGGTCCAAATGCGTAATGCCCAGAAAGGAGAGCAGGTGCAGGCAATGATGGGAGCTGTAACTCACGGTCAGGGTAACGCCCCAGGAGGTGTACAAGTATAACCAGTTGCAGGGTCGATGGGCCAGGGAAGAGAGAGAGGTATCCCTATAGATCCAAAAACAGGGCTAGATGTCGCGACCCTGAAGAAGACCACTGCCTGTCAATTTTGTCATAAGATTGTGCATTGGAAGTGCGAGTGTCGCCTTAATCCTGCGAACCAAGAGCAGGGAGGAGAACTCATACAGGTAAGATGGTGTAAATCAGTTACCAACAGCGACCAGGCCAAGATCATTTAATGCGGGAGGGGATCAGAACCAGTTAGTGCATGTGCCTCAGCCTCCAAGAATTTCCCAGGGCAATCAAACATTTCATCAGATGCCCTAAATGGAAGCTCTGGATGGATTTGATCCGGACCCGTACTTATGACGGTGCCTTAGAGGGAAGGAAGACTGTACACTTGGCGCAGTCTTAGAGGTAGACCAGAGTGGACAATACTTAGAAGCAGACATGGATGGTCACCCCATTACATTCTTGATTGATACTGGTGCTACCCGCTCTACTGTGATATCCGCAGTAGCCCCAAACCTGCCCCTCTCGGGAAAATCAATCCAAGTTGTAGGAGTCTCCAATAAGAGAATGACGAATCCTTTGACAGAAGAGGTGCCTGTGAAAATCGGAACCTTTCAGGATCACCATCAGTTTGTGGTGTATGATTTGAGTCCAGTCTGTTTTCTAGGGCGTGACCTGTTGTGTAAGTTGAATTGTACCATCTACTGCACACCAAAGGGAATTGAATTGCAGACTAATGATGAGGACATTGCTTTCAAATTGGCCAACCAGAATCTTTGCACTGCTATGTTTCCTTTACTGACAGTGGAAGACATGCCGATGGATCTCAGAGACACTGTCTCTCCAGTGGTATGGGACTTCTCAGGGGATGCGATCGGACATATTCAAGGAGTTGAGCCAGTACGCATACAGGTCAAGCCAAATGTAGAGTTTCCGAGAACAACCCAGTACAATCTGACACCCGGAAACAGTGGCAGGTATTACATCTGTAATTGAATCCATGATTACACAGGGCATCCTAAAGGAGATCAATGGAAGTCCATGTAGTTCTCCTATTATCGGGTTGCAGAAGCCGAGTGAGAAATATCACATTGTGTAGGACCACAGGAAGATCAATTGCATAGTGGTTCCATGTTGTCCCGTGGTACCGAATCCATCTGTAATCCTGTTTCAGATTCCTTGTGAAGCTGAATGGTTCACGGTGATTGACCTCTGCCAAGCATTTTTCTCCATTGCACGAGGAAAGCCAATTTGTATTTGGTTTCCATCTGGAAAATCGTGTCTTAACATGGTGTCGTATCCCTCAAGGGTACACTGCAAGTCCATCCATATTAATCAGATCTTGAAAAAGAGCCTTGAGAGTCTGATTCTGCCCCGAAACTCAGTGTTGGTCCAATACATTGACAACCTTCTTATCGCGTCGGAGAGGCAAGATGCTTGCAGGGAAGATACCATTGCCTTACTGAATCATCTGGCTGACAATGGGAATAAGGTGTCTCTGAGTAAGCTTCAGTTCTGTCTGAATGAAGTACAACACTTGGGCCATCAAATCGAAAAGGGCAAAAGAAAGGTGTCACCAGAATGAGTGGAAGCGATCATGAAAATTAATCCACCCAGTACAAGGGATGAAGTGATGCGTTTGCAAATGGGGGTCACAGAGGAGGAACAAGTGGGTTGAATCAGAGCAGGTTGTAAGAAAGAGAAAGATGACGTTTGGGTATCAGCTGATACCAGGGCAGTATTACCGGATTGTTTGTTACACCCGGTGGATAGGCAAATTCATGGAGTAGCTCACAGAGGAAGGGATGCGATGGTGAGATTGTTCAGACAGACTTGGTTCAATCCAAGGTTTCAAGTGATTGCGGAAGCTGTGTGTCATCGGTGTGTCACTTGTCAACAAATTAATGCTGGGAAGAAGACTGTTGTTGCTTTGAGTCACATTGGCAGATCAGGGGGTCCCTTTAATCTGATCCAAATGGATTTTGTTGAGACGTCTGTGTGTATTGGGTTGAGATACATTCTGGTTGTTGTGTACATTTTTTGTCGATGGATCGAAGCATACCCAACTAGGAGATGTGATAGCCGCACAGTAGCTAGTTGTTGTTGAGGGAACTCATTCCTAGATTCAGATTTCCAACTACATTAGAGTCGGATAGAGGAACGCATTTTTACAATTAGGTCATGAAGTTGCTGTGCACTGCCTTGAATGTGGATCAGAGACTGCATTGTAGCTACAGGCCAGAGGCATCGGGAATGGTGGAGCAAATCAACAGTACCTTGAAATCGAGGTTGGCTAAAGTGTGAGCTTCGACATCTTTGAAGTGGCCTGATGCTTTACCTTTCGTGCTAATGAGTTTGCACAGCATCCCTGACAGGAGAACTGGGTTGTCACCCCATGAGATACTTATGGAAAGAGCAATGCGTTTGCCTGCATTCCTGCTACCGCGTTAGTGGACATCACAGATGATTTGGTCCTTGACTACTGTAAAGGATTGGCTGAGTTGGTTTATTCTGTGTCTCATCAGGTTGAAGCAGCAACAGGACAGACCTCAAAGGATCTCTGCCGCGACCTGAACCCAGGAGATTGGGTTCTCATCAGAAAGCACGTGAGGAAAAATTGTCTTGACTCTCATTGGCGTGCCCCATATCAAGTGATACTGGTGACTAAGACTGCTGTGAAGTGTGGCGGAGTCCTGAATTGGGTCCATGCTTCTGACACCTGACGAGTTCTAGGTCCCTCTGATGAAACAGCTCCTCTACCAGAAGAGCTTCCAGCCGTGACCTACGGGTCACGGGAGTGGGCAAGCTAAGCTGTAGAGGTACCTGAAGAGGCTTGATACACATCAAAGTCGATCTGAGGGGGGTCATGCTACACAAGACCCTGGTATAGACTCTGAGGGAGACAGTAACGTTGCAAGTGACAGAGAGTCTGACTCAGTGGAAGAGACTGGTGTGACAAGTGGTCGTGTGCAGTTGATCAAGAAAGATGCTGTAGGTGAGACCTGGCCTGTAAGACAGAGAAGAAGGAACCTGAGACTTGCTTCTCAAAGAAAACTTGCACCAATAGGTGAATCTTCAGAGTCCGATCTAAGTGAGACCGAGCAAAATACAGAGAGTGCAAGAAGATCCAGGAGAGTTCAAGTGCCTTGTCGGAGATATTCCTCTCCAGAGTGGACTTATCTGGTTAAAAATGCCGGGGAGAGCGAGGTCCAAGATTTCGGTACTGATTGTCGAGATCTTGCTGAGTGTTCCTGGGATTGAAGCCAATTCACATCTGTCGTTTTTTTTAGATTCTTTTTATTAGCATTTTCAAAGAAAATGTACAATAACACATACAAAACAACAAGCCAGTATATAAGCGATACATTTTCAGGAGTAAAATCTGCACATTCAGTTCAATTGCAAATGTTATACATTATGCGCCCTTACCTAATACTGACCGGAGATATGTAAGACCACAGTCCGGCACCAAATAAGAAATAATCACATGGGGGACGTGCCCACAAATCTATGGATTCAGCTCAGCCCACCGGAATCTCAGACCAGCTAACTTTAATTAGAGGCAGCAATAACATTTCGCAATGGCCAATCTGGTGACCCCGGCCCGCTTGAAGCATCCTCGACTGCCCCCTGTCTCTCCCGCGCCCAAACGATGAATGGTTCCCATATGTCCGTGGGTCTTGAAGTAGCGGGCATTAATTCCCAGAATGTAGTCAATTGGGAATGACCATACGTGACATCCCTGATCCACTCCTTAATGGAAGGCACCCTCCTCCGCCCCCAGTGCACGGCAACCCGGCATTTGGCGAACAGGAGAAGCAGTGCATGCAGCTTGCGTACCCTCACTGGCGTGTCCTTAACATAGCTCAATAATCCCAGCACGGGGGTGGGCGATGCAGGTGTGCCAACTATCTGATTAATCAGCGTGAAGATCATGGACCAGAATGCCGCTAGCCTCGGACAATCCCACGCCATGTGTAAGAAAGATGCGGGAGTGAACCCACAGCGCCAGCAGCTCTCATCTTCCCTCAGCCCCATGCGGTGCAGACCGACAGGTGTCCTATAAAATCTATGGAGGAATTTGAAATGTATCAGGCGAAGCCTGTAATTGGGGGACAGCTCAGTGAGTTGGCAGCAACAATACACCCACTGATCCTCAGTCAGCAGAACAGGGAGTTCGTCGTTCCACCCCTGTAATGCTCTGGGTGTCACCAGTGGAGCCGTGTTTTGCATGTGTGTGTAGATACGTGTGACAAGTTTGCGAGGGGAGGGTGAACTCAGCAGATTCTCTAATGCTGACAGCGGTAATGGGGACGTCGGAAAGCTGTCATGCAAGGAGCGACAAGCAGCGCGTAGCTTATAATACAGGAAGACGTCAGCAAAGGGCACCTTTTGACCCTCATCTGCCACCCTGTCTCAGCGGGAGTGTCAGCAAATCCCATGATATTCTAGCCTGCCCGCCCGCCCATACCAAAGAAATCAGCAGTGTCCTCAAGGACTTGAAAAAGGCGTGAGTAAGGGGAATCGGGATGTTAGCAAATAAATAAAGAAATTTCGGTAGTATGACCATTTTGGCTAGGGCGATTTTACCTGCCAGGGATAGTGGGAGTTTAGCCCATAATGAGACCTTCTCTTCTAGCCAGGTGATGGCGCGTCCGTAATTTAAGTTCCACACCTCCTGCAGACTCCGGCTGATCCAGATGCCCAAATATTTAACGGCCTCGGCCTCCCATCGTAAAGGAAATTCAGACACCACCGGGACCGTGTTATCCGTCAAGGGAAACACGACAGATTTAGCCCAATTAATAGAGACTCCAGCCAGCCCTCCGAATCTGTTGAATTCTCGCAAGATGGGGTCCAGATTTGTCACGGGGTCCGTGATATACAAAGTTACATCATCAGCATATAACAAAATGAGGAGGCTTCTGGTGCTAAAACCGATCCCTCTGGCAGTGTGATGTTGCCTGATACGCGCCGCGAGGGGTTCCATCGCAATCGCGAAGAGCAGGGGGGACAGGGGACATCCTTGCCTTGTGCCACGTGAAATAGGGAAAGGGTCCAACAGGAGGCCATTCACTCTGATCCGAGCTGTGGGCTTAGTGTATAACAATCGGATGAGATTAATAAAAAGCGGGCTAAATCCCATGCGGCCTAAAATAGCGAATAGATATGGCCATTCGAGCGTATCGAACGCCTTGGTAGCGTCAAGGAAGACCGCAGCGGCCTGAACGTCAGGGTGAAGATAATGTAGCACCGAAAAAACAGTCCTGAGGTTGTGGGAGGTAGAACGCCCGGGGATGAAGCCCGACTGGTCGGGGCGAGCAATAAGGGGAAGTAGAGGCTGCAGTCTATTGGCTATCAATTTGGCCAGAATTTTAACATCTACATTTATCAGAGACAATGGCCGGTAGGAATCTAGCTCAGTCTCAGGTTTACCGGGTTTCAGCAGAGTGATTATGATTGCCTCCCGCATGGTTGGTGGCAATATACCAGTAGTTAGGGCTTCCTCGTACAATGCGAACAATCGTGGCGCCAGTTCCTCCACGTAAGCTTTATAGAAGGCAGTAGTTAGTCCATCAGACCCGGGGGCCTTGTCCAGAGGCAGACTTTTGATGACTTGAGAGACATCGTCTACACTGAACGGGAAGTCCATGTATTCCCTGTGCCGTTGACTAAACCAAATTAACTCCAAAGAGTCTAGAAAAGACTGCATACCCTCTGGGCTCGTCTCCCGGGTGGCAGTGTAGAGTTTAGAATAAAATGAGGAAAATTCGTCTAGGATACCCGCCTGACCTCTAATGACAGTTCCCTGTGTGCCATTTAGCTCGGGGACGAAAGTAGTGGAGCGCGGGGGTCGGATCATACTGGCCAACGTCCTTCCCGGCCTATCGCCCTCTCCATATCTCCTTGCCTCGGCATATTTCCCAAGAAATTTAACCTCGCGTTGCGCTTCCTCATCGCAATCAAGCAGTTTGGTCTTCAAGTGAGCCAGAGTGTTGTGGTCATTGGAGGAATAGAATTGTGTTTCCAGTCCCCTGATCTGAGACTCGAGAGAGGCAAGCGTGCCCCGAATGGCTTTTAACACCCCTGCTTGGCGGGCAATGCACTGACCTCGTATGACCACTTTAAATGCCTCCCAGAGTGAGGCCTCTGTGCCCACCGATCCGGAATTTAGGGTGAAATAGTCTATGATATCTGTCCTTATTTCTTCTTTAAAGGCCTCATCTAAAAGGGCATGTGGGGGGAGCCGCCAGGAGTACATGCGTGGACGGGTCATAGGAAGTGCCAGTTTCAAAAGACAGGGGGCATGATCTGACAGGGTTCTAGGTAGATGTGACACCTCGGTAGTCCAGGTGGCCACATCTCGTGAGACCAGCCAGAAATCCAAGCGGGACCAGGCTCCATGGTGTTCTGAAATGCAGGTACCTTCCTTACTCGCAGGGTGTCTACAGCGCCATATATCTACTAAGTCTCCATCTGAGATGATGGCATTCAGGGCATTGCTTGCTGAGGGATGAAGGGCCCGGGCCGCCCCCTTCTGTCTAAATCATCATCTAGTATGGCATTAAAATCTCCCCCAGATGATGGTGCTGCAGCCAGTCGCCCGGATCCGAGCCCAGATGTCTCGAAAAAAAACAGGTGAGTCTACGTTAGGACCATATATCACTATTATCCCAACTGGGGTCCCACACAGTGTGCCCAACAAGATAATGTATCGGCCTTCAGGATCCCTGTGAAGCTCTCCCTCCCTCCAATCCAAACCCCGCTTAACCAACACCGCTACTCCTCGCGAGTAGTTGGAGTAGATGGAGGAATACACGTGCCTCCACCTATTGTGCTTCAACTTGGGGGAGGGCTCGACATTAAGATGGGTTTCCTGCAAGAGACATATGTCTATGTTGTGCCTCATGAGATATGTATGGACAAGCCTGGCCTTCCTGCCATCGTTCAGTCCCCTAATGTTCCATGTGAGAAAATTTAGACTGACAGCGTGGTGATGAACTGTGGAAAGTGTACGTAGTTCACGGGGCGAGAGCAGCACCTCTTATGCTTAGATCTATCAGTGCGGTCCAACAAGCAGCGAATACTTATACTGGCAAAAACACAACAACATTCCCATCCACCAACCCTCCACCCACTCCAACCCCCCAATCAGGTTGTAGAAAACCCCCCCATGAACAAAAATAGAAACAATAGGCACCCGGGAATCCTCCCATAGGGATGCGGGAACACCGGCATACTTCCCTGCCATGACAGGGTGGCCAAGATACTGCAGAGAGCAAAGTCTGTAAAAAGAGCAAACAGTAAGAAAAAAAAAAAGAACCATCCACATAACAGTCGGGCCCATCCCGTCTCATACCTTTGCGCCGATTATTGCGCCAATCCTGTGTGCGATACGATGTATAGACCCCCCAAAGCCCCGCTGTCCCCCAAGCAGGCCTACGCAGCAACAGGACCCGCACCTCCACCCGGAGGAAACCAACTGTACAAGGAACAGGCAACCCACAGGAGCGCATGGTAGATCAGATTTGGGCCAGCCTAGCCTGGAAGGCCAGACAGGGCTCCCATCAGAGAGAACAATATTGGACACAGTGAACATAGAACATGGATTGACAAGGGAACTGTTAGTCATTGTCACTTAGCTGGGTTTCTGCCAAGTCCGTCGTTCTGGTATCTTCTTTTTATTCGATCAAAAATATGATCATTCACATCATAAAACAGTACATCAGAATAAAACCAATAGATATTACATTAAAAAGAATATAAATTCATTAAAATCTAATAAAATACAAAATTATGGGTCCCATAAAAACATAGTAAGCACGATCAAACAAAAACCAAGTAGGACTAAATAGGCACAACAATGTTCAGAGACCAGTTTACACATTTTGTCCTCCTCCACCAGGCAAATAGCAAGAATCTCGAAATAGCGAACACTAACCATCTTGTGGTATCAAATTTAAAAATGCGTATGGCATCTGAAGAACACCTAATGGAAAGCATACGGCAAACAGGAACTATCCATGTTCTTCTAAAATCAGCATAGGAGGGACAGAAAAAGAAAAAATGCTCAAGTGTCTCGGGGGCAATGTGGCAAGAAGGACACAATGGATCGACCGACATATTTCCCCAGGAACTTCTCCTAGCATTTAAGGGAATAGTTCCATATCTAAGTTGGGTATCATCTACAGTTATAAGATCTCCCTCTGATGTATCAAAGCACGGAATCATGTATGTGCCTGAATCGTATAGTGGCCCCTGGCCTGCAAATAAAACCCCAAAATATTCCTCCCACACATGGGGCTGGATGTGGAAGTCTGTTTCCATTTCTAAATTTGGTGACCCCTTTGACAAAAGGTGCCAAAAAAGTTGACTATTCTTATTTTTCGCAGCATCTAAAAGCATGCTCCACTTTTCAGACTCCCATTCCCTTTTAGCCTTGTTTTGTGCCAATTTGTAGGACTTTCTACAGCTTTTAACAACTCATGGGGGCTTACATTTCACTGCATCAAATAAGTCATCTCTGGCTTTTTTGCAAGTTTCATTATAACAAGGCGCTGTGTTCCGCTTTGATCTAAAACATTGTTTAAAAAAGAAAGGTCTTATATTTGAGATCAGCTTGAAGAAAGTGGTCATAACAACTTCTGGCCCTGTGGTGGAGGCACTCAAGACTATTAAAGTCTGCTCCACCTCTAAGTAAATTTTAGGAAGTACAATTGGATCAGCTAAAATATAGGGCCACTTAACTCTTCTGTTGTTATTTGTAGTAATGACCGCAGCACTTTCTACCCTGGAATGACAATACAGTGGGGCTAAACCGGTCAACGTAAGAGACAGGGCATTGTGATCACTGCCATCCCGGGTTAAAATAGCCATATCTTTAACACTAGACCAAAGATCAAGATCGACAAGAATATAGTCGATCCGAGACTTTGAGGCCCCCTTTTAAAAGTATGACACGCATCTTTATCAGAGTATGTCCGACCATTACAGGCTCTAACCCCAAATGCAATAGTGAGCGACAAAACTTGTTGTCCCACTCTAGTGCATTTCTTGATAGGTGGTATATGAAGTTTAGCAATCCCCCTGGCCATGTCTTCGCCTGAAATAAGATCCTGGATATAATCAACCGGTTCAAAAGTTGTATTAAAGTCTCCGGCAATTATCAGTCGGTGACTCCCGAGCTGACTCAAGATAATTAGTCAGAGTAGTTACTGTCTCCGATGGTCTGTGGGGGGCTATTAAACCGATTATAGATATTAAAAAGTCTTACTTTCACATTATCCTTACCCAGTGAGAGTTCTAGCCCAAGTATTTCATCGGAGTTAAGATCTAAAACCTTGATTTTACACTCTAGCGAGTTTTTGACCCAGATTAAAAGGCCACCTACTGGACGTCCGGCTGCCGGCTGTTTGGCTTCAATACTATAAGTGGTAAAACCTACTCTGTGAATACGTCCTACTGCCCAGGTTTCCTGCAAAAGGCAGAAGTGGAAACCATCCAATAACTCACAGCAATCAGGATCAGTTAATTTAGGCTTTATACCGGCTATATTCCAGGATAAAATTTTCAAGTCAAGGGGGTCGGCTAAGGATTCCTGCTTAAGCCCTATAGTGTTGGTGACCCCCAGGCATTAGTTGGGAGTAAAGATGAGTACCATTTATTACAAAATTATTTGAGACAGAATCACTACTGGTACATGAGATGGGGATTGCATCAGACTGCATAGCAGACTTATCTTCTGCAAAGGATGAAGAAGCTCTCGATAGTCAATCCTGAGAATCCAGAGAACTCAGGAGATGGTACCTGTTTCTAGTTTCCAGTGGCGGAGCCTCCTGATGTATAGGAATCCTTGCACTGACCATTTCACTGGCTAATGCGTTCCTCTCATTAATTTCTAGGTGCCTGTAAAAAAACCCAAGTGGTAAGATTGCGATCGCTTTGCTCAGCATCTGATTATTTATGTAAGACCCCCTCCCAACAGCCGACTAGCAATAATTGGGGATCTACAGTTGATAACAATGCAATCTCCGTAAGTTGACTTGCGTAACGGACCAATCCAGCTGACCCGTCTCACAAGTAAAATATCATGATAATCTGAATTAGAAAAGTTTGTGTTCTGTTGAAGCCAGTAGCAAGTTTTGTTTTTAGTTGGGACTGCGATTCAGTCTGGTTTTCCTGCAGGGTGGGAACATTATTAAGAATAGCTACATAAGGACAGCACATTGGTGGAAGATGTAAGATTACTTTATCATCTCGAGTAGTTGGGCCATTCTTATGAGACGATAATGAAGGCCTTAGCTGAAGTGTACAGTTAGTGCGTACATCATTCCCAATATTAACTACAGATGGTAAACCAGGCTTATTTTTACTTGGAGACGTGCATAAATTTACCCCTTGACTAGTACTAACAGACCCTTGGTGCTTCTGTACGACTGCGCGGCCTGGATTTCGGGGGACAACATTATTCACAGGGCATGGTAATTCAGTATTACAAATAACAGATGGCCCTTCAAATTGATTTAAAGTCCCCTTTTGAATAGTGCCCCCGACCAAAGGATTCAATTTTACCCCTACCCCTGTAGTTAAATCCATAATCATAGTATGCATAAGTGCCACAGTAGACTCCAATTTATCCAGTCTGGCTAAGATTGGTAGAAAATTTCTAGAGATCGTCTCTTCAATCAAGGATATTAGTGCCATAGTCATTTGCTGAGAAATAGCTACTGGCTGAGTTGGTAATAACACATCAGATCCATTTGAGGTGACTAGTCCTTGTGGGAACGAGCTCGGGGCTTCTGGGCATGTATCCTTGCACTGTCTCTTGGACCTTGTCCGTATACATCTTATGGGCTCCATATGTTTAACTTTTTTCTTCCTTTTACCAGCCATCTCTCGTACTGGTAGAGTTAGAGATGTTGTGCAGGGCTGCTTTGCAGGAGATGGAGCCACAAGACTAATTGTAGGTGCGGAATTTATTTGATCATCCATCATATCTGGGTCAGTGGCTGGGCCAACCGGACCTCCTCCCACTGAAAGCCGCCGTTCAGCAACCTCAATCTCCTCATCAATGGCCTTAGCTGCTCGCAGTAAAAAGCAGTCAAGTGTGGAGTTTGGCATGGATTTTGGCGTGACCAACTTCCCTCCTCTGACTCTCAAATTTGCCGACATGACAGTTTAATTAATTCTATGCAGAAATAAAATAGAAAAAAACGTGCTTACTAGTATAGGAGGAGACCGGAAAAATGATCAGGTAAGTAACCAAAGACCACGGACCGAGAGACCTGGCCCCGCCCGCCTCTGCCTGCCGCTGACGGGCGCAGACGGGCCCGCCCTTGGCCCGGGCTTCGCCCGCGCGTCGCGGCGCTGCGGGAGTACAGCAGCCCTTTTGTGCGCCTCCTGGCGCGAATGTAAAGCGTTGGCGGCCCTCCTGCCGCGAAGAGTGCTGGGGATTGTAGGCTATCTCCCCGATCACCCGGTGCACAAGGTACTAGCGTCGCGCGCTGCGGGAGTACAGCAGCCCTTTGTGCGCCTCCTGGCGTGAATGTAAGCGTTGGCGGCCCTCCTGCCGCGAAGAGTGCTGGGGATTGTAGGCTATCTCCCCGATCACCCGGTGCACAAGGTACTAGCGTCGTTCTGGTATCATTTTTCGACCTCTTGCCACCGATGTGTTTTGCGAATTTGAGGGCAGACTTGGCATCGGTAAAATAGTGGGGAGAGCCATCATGTGTCACCTTGAGTTTGGCGGGATACAATAAGGAGTAAGGGACTTGGGCCTGCAGGAGGATCCGCTTCGCAGGCAGGAACTCACGTCTCGCCGATTGCACCGCAGGTGTAAAATCTGGGTAAAAGGAAATCTGATTGCCCTTGTGTTCAATTTTCCCCATTTCGCGCGCTCGGCGCAAAATCAAATCACGGTCCTGGTAGTTAAGGATTCGAGCCAGGATGGGCCGAGGTGGAGCTCCGACTGGCGGCTTGGGTCCCAAAGTGCGATGAGCTCTCTCTACTGCAAAGACAGGGGAGAGGTGAGTATCAAACAGTTCGCGGAGTAGGTCGGCTACATAGGTCTCCATTTTAACAATGGCCGTGGTCTCCAGTATGCCCGTGATGCGTAGATTGTTGCGGCGCAACCTCGCTTCCAAATCTTCATTCTTGGCGCGAATTAGACCCAATACTCTGTCCATCTGTAGGAGTTGTTCCTTGGTTTCCACTTGAAATTCATGGAAGTCAGATTGTTTATTCTCCAGCACGTCGAGCCTGTGTTCGTGAGTTACCACCTGAGATTTGACGGATTCCAGCTGTGTAGTGAGCGTGTCAAGTTTGGTATCAATATTGCGTAAACTTGACCGCATTTCCAGCATGAGTGTTCGGAGGTCTTCCCCTCGATCCTCTGCTTGTTGCTCCACGGCTCTCTCCGCTCCAGCTTCAGGGTCAGTTTCCGTGAGTCGGGTCGTTCTCCGCTGGTCAAAGGTTAACTTCGGTTGTTTGGCGTCCTGTTTCCCCATAGCGAGCACCGGCCGCAGCTGCGAAGTCACACCAACCGTCGAGGCGCAGGGCTCACACCAACCTCTCACCCTCACGTTTCGGGCAGACTCGATCAATCTCACGTGGATGGATGTTCAGTCCCAGCCCACAGGGACGCAAGGAGGACCACCCAGTAGTCACGGCTGCGGGGGTCGCCACCACCCTGCAAACGAAACTTGTGCCACAGTTGAAGTCAAAGCGAACAGCCTGTCGTGTCGCCTAAGATGTCCACCCCAATTTGCCTTTTGCTGCTGTCCTCACGCTCCAGCGCTCCGCCGAATATGCCCTTCATGCAAAATGGCAGCTCCGCGGGGGTTAAAGCAGTGCGCCTCCGGTCGGGGCGATTGGGAATACACTTAGCAGGGTCTGAATACACTGTGAGGGAATTATGTGTCCGTGGGTCCAGGGAGAGCGACCACCGGGCCAACGCTCCCCGCCAGAGATAGTTGAGGCCAACTTCCAACCGGGGCTGCTGCAAAATGGCGGCCACAGTATACAAGGCTCTTCTCTGCCTTCGTCGCGCCGTGTCTCACCTTATGAAAGCAGGGTGTGCGCCATGAGGAAATCAGCGGGACCGCACTGCACCGCTGTCTGGTTCAACATTCAGGCGGGAACGCCAAGCCCAGTGGGGTACCTCTCCGCCGCTGCGGCCCGCACCACGCCAGCCGCTGCAGGCTATATTTTTGAGTGCTGCCCGCCCGCGCAGCGTCTGGGCTCACCTCCGCACCCGGCGTTTGGGCTCACCTCCGCAGCCGGCGTCCGCTCTGTATATCGCACAACTCAGCACCGGATCCGGGCACACAGCTGCAGGTCACACCGCTCGAGACCTGAGGCAATCTGCTGTCAGTGGGTGGATTTTAGCAGGACTTTAGCTCTCCGTTTGTGAGGATAAGTGAAGGATTGTTTCTCGGCCGGCGGAGCTCACTCACAGAGCGGCCATTCCGCAGCTCGGCAGACCACGCCCCCATCAATTCACATCTGTCGTTGACGGTTCCTTTCCCATGAAGGCTAAGTGGCTTAAGGACTCTAATTCTGGAAGACATCAAATTCCCAAGCTTCGGCGCACCACAGTCTTCTCAAGAGATCGCAGCACTAAGAGCTGAACTGTTACAACGTGTTATTGAGGAGATTTGCTCTGACCTGATTAGGGATGTGAACTGAACTGTAAATAATTTGTTTGAAGAAGATAACCTAGGCCCGAGTGGTAGAAGAATAAGTTTAGGGATTTCATCTAGAAGAAGAAGAAAAAAGACTAAGAAGGTCTTACAAGCTGTGTAAATACTGTAAAAGCAGAGACTATTGAAAATAACTTTCCAAGATTTCAAAAGTTGCTCGAGAGCATTGTCATACATGGAAGAGAGGCGGAGGAAAGAGACTATGGGGGATATTCTCAAGAACGTGCGATAATCATCGCCAAAATAGGTTAATGCAATTTTTCACATCGCCGTCTATCGCGGGAAAATAACTCTGTGTTAACGTCTTATTCTCAACACGGCGGTAACATGCGATAGTTTCCCGATAACGCGTCAAATGTCTGTGATAAAATTACCGGGACGGCGATAAAAATCTAAACCCGAACGTGAAAAAAGTTGCGATGGGCCCAACTGCGATAAAAAATTCAGCGATAAGCAGCGCCAGGCCTGCAAGTCCCACAAGTCAGGCGGGAAAAACCACTATAAAAGCGGCAACAAAAAACACTAACAAAACACAAACAACTGCGAAGCACCATGGAGGTAGCCGGAGCAAGTAGAGAGGCCAACCAGAACCCCACAAGCCCCATGGAGGACCAGCCTGGGACCTCAGGGACAGGGAAGGGCAAGAAGAAGAATAAGAGGAACCCGCGTTTCAGTACGCAGGAAAACCAGATCCTCATTACGGAGGTGATAGAACACCCCCACCAACTGTTCATCACCTCCACTGTGTCATTGGCAACTAAAAATACAATATGGCAGTCCATCTTGACCAAGGTGAATGCAGTCGGAGTGAAGAGAAGGGAAGTGGACGACTGCAAGAAGCGCTGGACTGATGTGAAGTGCAAAACCAAGCTGAAACTCGCAGCCAACCTGAAAGCAGCAATGCAGACTGGAGGTGGGAGTCCAGCGACACACCAGGAGCTGGATGAGATGGAGGAAATGGTGAACCGAGTCATCATTGGGGAGACGGTGGCAGGAGTTGGGGGACCGGACACTGCACAACATGACCTGAGCCAACAGCAACAGGGTGAGTAATGACCAGGGACTGGGGGGACGGGGGGAGATGGGCACAATGGCACACATGCACAATTAAGTATAGCACATCTGCGGACAAACCATGCCCAAGAGTCACAACTCCAACCAAGAGCCCAATTTACCCAAGTCTGCAATATCTCAGCACTGTATAAGCACAGAAGTGAAAGGCACACCGCCTGAAAGGGATAAGGGCCAGCCAAATCAGAGCTGAAGGGGCAACACACCCACAATGCAGCACACACACATAAGAATCAGAGCACCTCAACAGTGACAACAATGTGGAACAAACTGCATGGTTGCAACACTTTCACAACAGAACAGAGGACACAACTGCTGCCGCTTGTGTGTAGAAAATGGCCATTCGCATTTGGCATAGCAGGAAACTGTGAGATGATAATGTACAAGTACAACCTCACATCCCTGATGGTGTTGAAATGTCAACTGTCCCGCATCAAATAGGCATCTCCTCACAAACAGTCACAATATACATTGTCATGCAGTCTGTTAGTAAACTTGTACAATGCGTGAACATACATGTGAACACAATGTCAATCTGCATCTCCCCTTCACATTGCAGAGGGAGAATCAACACCTCCTGCAGAGCAGACCCAACAACTCAGCACTGATGATGAAGAGGACCTCCCCAACATCGACACCGACGCCCTCCAACAGCTCATGGACAGCTTCGGCACCCCACCTCCAGGAGCAGGGCAGCACAGCTGCATCGAGGAAACCCCACCCCCTGCACAGACCACACAGCAGGAAGCACCCACCACCACGGCTGTCTCCCAGGACCCCCATGACCAACACATGGCATTCCAACGCCGTGTGTTAGGGTGCCAGGAGAAGATGGCTGATCAGCTGCGGTGGGGTTCAACCTCATGGCAGCCAAACTAGATGCCATACGTGGGTGTCTAAGTCCCATCAGGGACGACTTGCAGTCCCTAACGGACAACCACTGTCCGCTCCATGCTCTCCAACAATCCATGGCTGACATCGCTGGAGTCATGACTCTGAGCCAAGAACAACTGTCTAGTCAGAGTAGCTCCAGCGATGTCAGCCGGGAGTTGGGACACATAAGGAGAATGATGGAGAGCTTGGAGCGGATGCAGGCGGAAAGAATGTTTGCCACGGCTGCACACCAGCGATATGTAGCTGTGATCTTCCATGCCCTGCAGATCCTCGTCATGGCATTGCCGCCACAAGGCCTGGCGCGGATGAATGCTGCTGCTACTACTCCATCCACATCTCCGCCCCCTGAAGTGTCAGTGCCACACAGTCCGGCAGACATTCCACCTACGGCCCCTGATGTGTCAGTGCCACACAGTGATGCAGACTAATCACCACCACCCACATGTGAGGCACCTGACACATCAGAGGACGAAGATGATGATGAATCTGGCTTTGTGGTAAGAATGAAGTGGCAGCATTCCTCTCCGCCATATGGCCTGTATCAGCTTGGTTCTGCCCTCTGCATCATGCCCTGGAATAACACCTTCCACTGTCCCCCGATACACTCAGCGACACTCACCTTGGACCTCGACATGGACTGCCATATTTGGTTTGGTTACCAATGATACAGGTGTTGAGCGAAGGCCAAACACTCTAGGAGACCCGGCTGACGATAAGCAGCTGTGGCGATACATTGTAGAAGTGTGGACTCGTACACACATTCTACAAAAGAAAAAGAGGGGGTTGCAGGTATGCCCAGGAGGGGCAACGACCCGGTAAAATACATAAAAAATATTGTTGCAGTGAGGCGAGAACTGACCTTTGCCCTGAAGAAATTGCTGTAAGTTCAATCATGGCAATGAAACATGTTGGCCCTCTATGACAAAATAGATAGGTGGCAACAGTGTGTCTTGGTTTTAATGTGAGCAGACCCACAGCATAGAATAAAACAGTATAGCTAGTGGTTGTCTAGCTCGTTTTTAGTCCCGGTGTAGCGGTATTCACGTTCAGTTTCCGCTATTCCGTTATTGGGTCAGAAAAGGTGGGCATACGGATAAGTTATCCGAGTGCCGGTCTTACGATTCACCACACTGAGCACGTCATTTTTTCTTTACTTTTTCTACAATTCTACACTTTTTCTGTTGTGGCATGGCAGTCGCTGATGATGAGAACCTGAGTTTACGGGTGAGAACCTATCTGTAAACTCCCATGGTGTTGCTCCCGTGAGGCACTGCCAGCCTTTTCACCACCTTTTTCTAAACACTTGATTCGTTGCACTACAAGGTGGGTTACTAACCGGGGGAGACCAAGTACAAGAATTTTATACAAAGGAGAACATGGATTCCCAACAACAGACAGTATAGCTGCAGCTGCTGTTGATATACATAATTTTGTGTGGCCAATGATGGCGAAGGGAAATCCTACCATCATGTTCAGGTAAAGGATCAGGTCCTTATTGTATTGTAATATTGTGAGTGGGGGGCGACCTGACCTGTATCCCTCTATAGCTCGTTTTTGTAAATGGGGATTGGTTACCAATGACACAGCAATTACACTGCGGACTGAAGTCTTCCGATGAACTTGTCAATCCCTAAAGGACTCTGGCTGGCCCTCCACGGGGCAACAATGTAAAGTGGGGTTTGCATGGCCCTGTTCTGGTCCAGCTTCAACACTCCACTGAATGCGAATAAAACATTCTAATTCACACAGATGTGTCATGGCTATGATCAATCTGAAAGTAAGGATGAATGTAGGGACAGTGATTCCACAAAAAGGTACTCCCTGGGTAATGCTATCAATGCGCATGTATGGCC
This sequence comes from Calotriton arnoldi, assembly GCA_963921515.1. Taxonomy (NCBI): domain Eukaryota; kingdom Metazoa; phylum Chordata; class Amphibia; order Caudata; family Salamandridae; genus Calotriton; species Calotriton arnoldi. The sequence goes on along the minus strand of CAWUFW010014652.1, from coordinate 179,112 downwards.
GTGACCCAGATAGGCAGTGAGACACACATTGTCATTCAAATCAACACTCATCACAGTTGAATACAAGTGAAGGTGCGTAGACTTTATTAGCATATGTGTGTCAGTATGGGCAAGATAAGTGCCACAACATGCAGACCAATGCAGCAGAATGTCAGAATGAGGAACATTGCCAAGCGCCGCTGTCCACTCTGGGGGAGTGCCTCACCTTTCACAGGTGTGTGTTAACCCGCGTTGTTGTCCGCTCATGTATTCGGAGTCCAGGCGAATGCAGCCATGTCCACAGTTGTCGTGGGATATGTGACCAGATCTCCAAGATGCAACAAGGTGTCGGGACATGTGCAATGGGTTCCAATCTGTTGTGGCTGCAGGTACGTAGTTACACGTCCATGAAAGCGATTGCAGCTTCGTAGGCTATCATTTCCAACATGAGGTCGTTGTCGACTTCATCAAACAGGACGGCGAGGCAATCCATTAGCAGGTGTGGACAGATGTGCTGCCTCCACCCCCTTTCACCAATTAGCACTTCAGCCCAATAGGGGAGCGGTTCAATGTGGTCACTGCACACGAGGAGTTGTGCAATCTCCCAGGTCCAACTGCCAGCATGTATGCCAAGTATCAAGGCATCCCATAAACGGGTATCACAGTGACACTCCTGGTCGTGGGCCAACAGGGGGCGCACACACATGTCAAAATCCAGTTCAGCCACCGTCCTGTTGGATAGGCAGACATCCATGGACCACTCGAATATGCACGATCGACAATGCAACACAGGCTGGACGCAGGTGATGTTGGCAAGGCGAAAGCTTGGCCGGTAACTGATCCGCAGCACTGCCAATGGCAGTGCCCCCAGTAAATGCAGCATCCGTGCACAGTACAGTTCCACGTGACAGGGGTTGTGCATGTGTCCGGGATGTTCTTCCATTGCGTTAGTGGCTCTGGTTGAAGCGGCACTGTTCTGACCTGCGCCAGTTCTGTGGATGAAATGCCACAGCTCGGATCAATGATTTGTTTTAGTGTGCAATGGTTGTATGCCTGGGATGGTGTGGGAGTAAGTGTGAAGGCCATTCCATGCAAGATAACTTCGAGCAAGGACTTCTGTGTGTGGGGTGTGTATACGTTGGTCTTTCGTCGGGCTGTGCGTAGTGTGGGAGTCGTCATCAGCTGCTGTAGTATCTGTCAGGGGGTGCCGGGCACATGCAATTCCGAGGTCGGAGGTGCAGATGTGCTTCCGTCTGATAGTTCAGACAATGGAGCTTTCATCCCTAATGTTAGTTTGTCATCTGCTTGCATTCAGGAAATGTGATGTGGCTGGTTGGGGGTGGAGTGGAATGTGTGTGACTTTGGGATTCATGTTTGACATGACTTGCATGTGGCAAATGAGCGGCATCACTGTGTGTTACGTTGCCTCACAGCTGCTCCTACCTCCCCCCCGAGCCTATTTACTTGTGTGCGCTGCGCGGTTGCATCACTTGCACTCCTACGGCACACCATTGTCATGCCTGTCTGCGCATGTCCACAAGCCTGACAACGACGACACTGTGATGTTGGCCGTTGAAGGTGGGCGGCCACGTGAGTGTAGGTCTATGGTAAGGATAGGGCGGACACAGATGTAGAGTTCATGCCTGGCTGAACTCGCGCTGCGATTAAGACTAGGCATTTGGCACATGCTGCGGCAATACAGATACACACAACACTTGGCATGTATGAGCCAAGACCCCGAGCGGTCTTGCGCTCCTTCATTTCTCCGTTTGTGCGAGCCCGCCCTCCGGGTGCATGCTACATTGCAACATTGTCGATTGCGGGCCTGGTGGCGCCGACACTACAACAGAGACACATGCATTAGTTACTTCCTTGTCCAGGCCAGAACTGAACCACGCCCAGAGCCCCGGGCAAATTCTTCACTCCCCTACGCTGGACTGGCGTACGCCGGCCCAGCCCACTCTGCTTACGCTTACAGGGGGGGACGACAAAGCTACGTGTCCAAGGTCTTACCCACTGCCTGAGGTGACATGGTTGCGGCCGCTGTCCACAACACAATGTAATGTGGTAGGGCCCGGGGCCATCATGCATACATAATGACCACACGGACACACTTAGGTAGATAGTGGAACTGGCTACGGGCACGTGCGTCCGGCCCCTTTTTATTACCAGGGTCACATGTCCAGTGACACCTGTGCTGGATGGGTGTGGGGTGAGTGTAAGCCAGCCCTCAGGGAGTGGTTGGTGCTGGCAACAACTAGAACAGTGATCATCGTTTCACACACACAAGACTCAATCAGGAAGGGTCCATGACTTGTGGTGCACTGAGGTAGGGGCACCAGCTCTGACATCACACACACAAGACTCAATCATAAAGGGTCCATGACTTGTGGTGCACTGGGTTAGTGGCTCCTGAAGAGCTGAGCAGGGTATCAAGCTGATGATGGCATCCAAGACAGGTGTGAGCCACTTTGATAGGCTGGCTGTAAGACTCCTCCAACTCTGGCAGTTGTTGGTTGGAGGTGGTCCTGGCGGTGGTGGCGGGTGTGCAGCCAGTGATGATGGCGTGTCCTTGCAGGTCAGGATTGGATTTGATTTGTGTGAGCCCTGCTGACCGCAGTGTAGGCCGGAGGCAGCGGTCAGCAAGGGCCACGTGGCGTTGACTTGAGCTGCACAAAGTTAGTGGCACCTGAAGTGCTCAGCGGGTGTGCAGCCAGCGATGATGCGTCGTCCGGGCGGGCCGCACTGGAAGCAATGTCTGTTGCCTATTGGACTGCGCCATCAATAAATCAAGACTCGATTTGAATTGGGGGACCTGCTTTCCGCAGTGTAGGCCGGAGGCAGCAGTCAGCAAGGGCCCACAGCCACGTGGCGTTGACTTGAGCTGCACAGAGTTAGTCGCACCTGAAGCGCTCAGCGGGTGTGCAGCCAGCGATGATGCATCGTCCGGGCGGGCCGCACTGGAAGCAGTGTCTGTTGCCTACTGGACTGCGCCATCAATAAATCAAGACTCAATTTGAATTGGGGGACCTGCTGACCGCAGTGTAGGCCGGAGGCAGTAGTCAGCACACACATAAATCCCCGGTGCTGTGCCGCTGGGTGCGCTGGGGGCCTGTGTCGCGGAAGCCAGCGATCGGCTGAGGAGGCTGGCGGTCACGGCGGCAAACTCATGGCAGGGTGAGGGGCACCGCCCTGGCAGATGCATTGGCCATCCCGGAAGAGAACCACGCCCAGAGCCCCGGCCTATTTATTCACACTCCTACGCTGGACTGGCGTATGCCGGATGAGCCCACTCCGCTTACGCTTACAGGGGGGGATGACACAGCTACATGACCGAGGTCTTCCCCACTGCCTGAGGTAACATGGTTGCGTCCACTGTCCACACCACTACAAACACCAGCAGTATATGTCCACATGGACATGTCTGTGCTCTGCATACTGAAGTCTGTCCAGCACATCACCGCCACACTTGGCATTGTGTACATTCTTTTTCATGAGTGACTTGCCTCCTTCACGCATACTTGGTTCCCACCTCTCCCCACATTCTGCAATTGTGTGGCTGAGGGGCCAAGGCGTTTTTGGAAGGTCAGCTGTCTTGTTCTGCGCTGCCTGGGTGGTAGTCCGGGGGGTGGGGCTGGGGGGAGGCGGGGGGGCCTGGGGGTGGTGGCGGTGGGTGTTGTGGACCTCTTGGGTCTCCAAGCTGCATGATCAGTAGCTCCATGACATGTGTTGGTCTTCGGATGTGGCTCTGGGCTGGGCTCCCTTTCATACTGCAGGTTTTTGTCCTGCTTAACACCAGTAAAAGGCAGGTGCTAAATCCCTGCTGCTAACGCGCCTTATCTCCTGTTTTTGGATCGCATCGCAGATCTGGCTGGTCGTTGAGAATATCGCGAAGTGGTGTTTTTGTGTGTTTTTGCATGGGAACGCCTACTCTGCATATCATTAGCGTTAGTTGTCGCTCTCATCCGTGGTGATGTTTTTTGCGGCAGCTATCGCTGGAAAACTGGCGATATCGGCAGTTTGCACTAGCTTGAGAATAGGGCGAAATATCTATTGCCACTTTTGCGGCGCTAAAGTGTCGATAAATCGGCGATAAGTCCTTGAGAATATGCCCCTATGTTTGTTAATCCTCTCTTGAACTGTGATCCGAGCTACTGTAAAATGGAGTCTGGAAATTCGAATCGTAGGCACAAATGTATTGTAGGTGCACTCATTGTAGGGGTACTTGTAGTAATAGCTGTAGCCATTATAGAGTCAATTTTAAGATCACCTGAAAGCAAAGAGCATGGAGTGGGAGTACATGGGACATCCACACCTACCACTGCTGTCTCAAAGGAGGGTATACTAGGATCTGAGAAAGGCTTAAAAGAGCAAACTAGTCACTTTTTTTCTGTAGACCCATCCAAGGGTGATTATACATTGAATTGAGGGAGCAGCCCACCCACGTCACAACAGCCCTCCAAAACAACAATCGGGCCGGGAGCCTCACGCTGTGGAACACTAGTACTGAATTTTCAAAATTAGTTGTTCACAGAAATGATTCCTATTTTGCACAATCAGCTCCTACTATCTTTCAATGGTTTTAAATGTAAGCATTTTATCTTGGTGCAAAGGTTTTAATCAACTATGGAGATAGCCTGTTGTACCCTTAGAGCTAAACGTCGAACACAATAGTGGGCTAACTTTTGCTGCCCTGCACTGAGCCAAAAAGTCGCTCTCGCACTCTGCACTGCACACTTTGGCACCTGCCTCTTGCTGCTTCTTCTACCCTGCTGCTAAGATTCTGACTAAGGAGGATAACTTTTTTTTTCTTCCTACATTGCTGCTAAACGTCTGTTTATAAAAGTCATTAATCTGCACTTTGGCCTATTAAGGTTTTGGGGGGCTTATTTTAATGTTATTTTATTGCGTTTTTAATGGTGGCTAACAGCCTTTTAAATTGCTGTCCTGGAAAATGACATGAGATGTACGTTTGTAAAGGTTTTAATTAACTATGCAATAAACACTTACTTACTTATACATTGAATGCTAGGTTGCTGTATGAGTATGTGGACACTATGGAAGCAAGAGATTGCTATGTGTTCATGCAATTACCTGCCTCAGTTGAGGAGGGAATACGCTACCATCCTTGACCCTTGACTTATGGCATTAGTTGTAGTCTTCTCCTTAGTATGTTTTATGGAAATTACCATTATGAGTACTACTTTTCAAATTATGATGTGATACTTTCATAAATACCTGTAAATAAAATTCTGAATAAATACGATTACTATAAGAGAGTAGAAAGACTGGAAAATTACTTCTCACTAATAATGACATAAGACACTGCTTACGCGCATTGACATAACTTAACATGCATACTAACAAATATAGATTTTTTTTTTATAGATTAAGTAGAAGATAGACGTAGGGGATTAGTTACTAATGTTGGCAACAAGGACAAGGATTCTGATTTGACCAAGGAGGAATTAGCTCATAAGGCTAAAGAAAGTTCTGGTCCTATAGCTTTGGATTGGCAACAACGAGGCAAGCTTTGCATACGTCAGGCTGAGAGTCCTCACGATTCGCTATTTGTGGGACAGAGTGTGTGTGACCATATCTTCATAGTCAATGGGCCTTGGAAGACGTTTTTGCAAGATTCAATTCGAATAGTATGAGAAGTATAATTTGTGTTTGTAAAGAAAGCTTATGTTTGTTTACTGAGTAAATGTTATGGTACTTGTTATCTGGTGTTCGTGTTTCCGGAAATATACCATGTGGAAGGACGGAAAGACAGCAGGATAGTCACTATGAGAATTTGAAGCGAATGGAGGAGTTCATACAGAGGTTACCTATTACATCTGTTTAGACCGGTCTACTCTGCAGGGATGTTTTGAAGATTTTATGATGACTCAACGTCATCAGGGGGGGGAACTGATGGAGCGGAAATATCATTTCATATGTAGGGGTGCATCATAATCACGTGTAGAGCGCATCCACATATAATCTTGCAATTGTGTTAAAGTGAGGTGTTAGAATTGTGAAATGTATTAACGTAACTACGTGACCTGTCTTAGGTTATTAACAAGTGCCGTGGAGAATTAACGTAGGAAATAAATGTAACTAGCAGAATAGGTTAACATGCAAAACTCATGTTTTGAAGTTGGCTCTACTCATATGCTAAATGTGATTGACAATGACATTTCTATAAGTAGGTAAATGTATTAGTTGAAATGCTATAATGATTATGCAAATTTGTAATGCTGAAAGTGACACGTTCTTATGTTAGCTGAAATCGTGGGTCTGAAATGCAAGTCCCTGAAAACTCTCGCTTTAGAATTAACAGTTTGAATTTCATGTACAACATAGAATCTGTTCTTTCTCACGTTTGCATTGCAGGTGGAGAAGCATTCTTTTAGAAAAAGTAATGTCTTTGTTTTAGTAGCTAGGCAAGGAGAGAAAAAGTTACAGTTACATGGGTTGGAGGTGATAAAGACGGAGACAGATTCATACGGGAGAAGGCATGGGAACCAAGGACGAATTGTTATGAGGGATGTACATGGAGAACATCGTGGAAAAGTACTCGCATTACTGTACCCATTGTGGATTAGGTGCACTCTGTGCGTTATGGGAATTCTACCTGTGGATAACTGTTAGACCTGTCAGCCCTAGGGTGGTCTTACCCTGTTTTTTTCCCTTTCTGCGCCTCATTTTTGCCACCATATTTTTACTGGACCTAGGTCTCCGGGCGCCTTGCCACTGCTGGTCAGTGCTGAGGTGCAGGTGCTCTCTCACCAAAGATGGCTGCCATAGGCCCCTGCTACTGCAGAGGGCCTTCCACACATACACGCTAGTAGCCAGAGTCCAGGCTGGGACGAGGGATACAGTAGCCATCCCGTCCCCGCCTCTGGGCCCCATAGCTAGGTAGGTGGAAGGTTCCAGAACCTTCCGGGCTGTGGGAGGAGTTACACTTTGCCGCCTTTAGGAGGGTCACCTGACCTAGGGGTATAAGAGGCTTTGGAGGGAAAACCTGGAGTTAGTTAGGTTGAGGCACCGCTGAACCTGGGAGAACCTGCGCTGGAGTACAGACTTTAGGGCCTAGGGGAGACCTACACTACTGCCGCTGACAGGGTCAAGGCCCTGCTGCCGTAAGATAGATGAGGAACGCCCACCACCCACTGATCTTGCCCAGTGTGAGGGACCCAGGGAACCATCTCCAGCGTGCCAGGAGGCACATCAACCCCTCAAGAATCACCAACTCACAACCCCCTGTTCATAAAGAGACTTTGCTGAATCCATGACCTGCAGAACCTAAAGTGAAAACCAGTAAGAGGGGATCAGGAGGCGAGCGCTGCGTCCTAAGCGCTAGGCCTCCACCCCCTATCCACCTATACAGACAGCTGGACTGTCCCCCAAGAACCATCCTTACACAGCCTGTGAATAAGGCTGTCAGCGCGCCTGCGCTGCAACCCCCAAGTGTGGAGAGAACTTGACCCCCTTGGTCACTGACCTGATGACCGGATCACCGCCGCGGCCGCCGCCGCTTGACGAAGGAACTGAGGCCGGGGATCTCTCCTATTCATAGTAGTGGTGAGGGCGCCGTCCGCGCCCTCACCGAAATCACCACAAGTCACCGCCGGGCCCGAGACCCCTGCCGCTGCCAGCGCGGTCAAGAATACCGCCGCCGCAGCCCGGGGGCCGCGTGAAGTGAACTGAGGCCTGCTGCGGCCTCCCGGCCCGTGGACGCTGTCGCCGAGGGCCGGGGACGCTGACCGCGTCACAGGTCGCGCCCCGAAAGAGCCGCGACGGGATTGGCCCGCCAAAGCCAATCGCCGGAGAAGAGGCGTCGCCTGGCAACCACCAGAAGCCGCGGCGTGATTGGCCCAGCAGAGCCGAACATCGGCGTCAGAGGGCTCCACTGTCATCGGGAGCCCCCGGAGGAAGAGAAGGCCGCGACGCGATTGGCTCAGCCGGAGCCAATCGGGAGGAGCGTCCCGGGGCTCCACTGCCAGCGGAGCCCCGCGAAGAATCGCCGCCGCGCCCGAGATTGGGCGCCGTGAAGAGCCCGCCTCCGCCCAGCACGCCGGGAGGTAAGGAAGGACCTCCTCACCTCTCGGGACGCCGGAGCCGACTGGCAGGACCGCCGGCTCCCGCACCGAGTCCTCACTCTCTCCCTGGACTCCACGGGGGCCGGAGGAGGGGCATACCGGCCCCCCAACGAAGGGGAAACAACGCGAGAGGCTCCATAGCCTCGAGAAAGCCAACCAGCACCGGCCGGAGGGCACGCAAGACTCGCGCCGGGCCCCGCCCCCACCACAGAGGGCCGGGCCAGAGAGGAGTCCGCCGTGAGGCCCCGCAGCCAGCCACAACACCGCAGGTGAGCCCAGGAGGCCCCTAGGGCTCTAGGTTAAGCCCCTGGGGGCCGGGGGCCACCCTTGAGGAGGGATCACGGAGGGAGGGGGCCTTTAATGACTTTGGGATTACAGGCCAGGCACATCCTATGACCCTAGCCTCCCGGGGAGATAAAGAAGTTCCCCCTTTTGGTAGCCCCCAGCTGCTGGACATGTTGAGGGTTCCCTGTAGGATTCCCTCCCGCCTAGTGTATCATAGGCTGTATAGAGTACCTAGGCCTACTGTATATATGTTGATGTATAAACCGTGTTGCGCCTGTTCTAGGCCCTAGTTGGTAAAGAGCACCCGAATGAGCAGTGGTGCTGTGATTTTAATGCGGCCTTTTAGTGGCCAGAATTGGGAAGGGTCTTTTTAAATGAACGCGCACTAGTTACCCGAATGTATAATTTGAATAGTTGAATGCCATCTTGATTAAGATAAAGGAACCTGATTTTCACTTATCTAAGCCTGGTGTGGTGTCCGGTTATTGCTTCGCATTTCTGAGTTAATGTGAGAGTGTGCTGCACAACTGCCTTACACATTGCCTTCGCGTGCCTTTCCCCGCTTTGCGCCATGCTACCATAACGGTCTCGGTAACCCCGTTTCCAACATTGGTGTTCAGCGGTGGGATAAGGACTGGTATTTGTGCAGCACCCTACAGTGACTCAGTGTGCGCCGCAATTGGACACCTAGGAAAATAATAAGTAGGAGGAATTCTATTGTAAATTGCCAGTTGTATTAGTCCTGTGTTAAGACCTGCTGCCTTCCATTTAGGACCCCTTCCTTAAGTTGTCTGGGACCCCACCTAGGAGGATGGAGTTTGAGCTAGCCGACCTAGAGAGGTACACGGTGAACCAGCTCAAGGAGTTCTGCTAGAGAGGGGGTGGCCGTCAAGCGAGGTGCCAGGAAGGAGGTACTTCAGAAGGCTTTGAGGGCATGGGTCATGGCCCACCCGGAGGAAGAGGGGAGGAGGAGGAGCAGAGGGAGACAGACGACCCAGGAGAACTGAGCCTACTGAACATTGACGTCAGCGAGAATGTGTTGCCAGGAAGACGTTCCAGGGCAGGCAGTAGTGCGTCAGGGGAGTGTGTCACCAGAGGAATTCGAGGACAGAAGGCAGCAAAGGCAATTGACATTAGAATTGGCTAAGATGGAAAGGGAGCGAGAACAGGGAAGGCTAGCCATGGAGGAAAGAAGGCTTGTACATGAGCTTAGCCTGAAAGAACTGGAGCTCCGAGCCTTGCAAATGGAAATGGAAGGCAAAGGAAATGGTGGCAGCGTACCTACTGGGGTTCCACAGGAGCCCAAATTTTACCTACCCAGGGAGGTGATGGCCAGCTTTAGTGTGGGTGATGACATAGACAAGTGGTTGACGGCGTACGAGGTAGCTTTGGTGGCCCATAGAGTTCCTGAGAGCTACTGGGGAGGAGGACTTTATAGATACATACCTCCACTAGTCAGGGACACACTGCTAACCTTAGAAAAGGGGATCGAACCAACTACCCTATCATGAGGGAGGCCCTGCTCAGGAAGTTTGGCCTCACCCCTGAGAAGTACCGCCAAAAGTTTCGCAACAGCCACAAGCTCACCACACAAAACTGGGTAGATTTTTATGATTATGCCCGGAAGGCATTAGAGGGTTGGGTGCGTGGCAGCGAGGTTGACAATTACACTGGGCTGTACGACCTGTTTTTGAGAGAGCACCTCCTCGAGAAATGTTTTCCGGAGCTGCGCCAGTACTTGGTGGACCGCAAGCTGACCAACCCAAGGGAGCTTGCAGAAGAGGCAGACACGTGGGTCAGCACTAGGGTGTCACACAAGGGAGCCGGGGCGGACCCCCCGAAGGGTGGACAGGTGTTCCCCAGAAGAAAGAGGGGAGATAAAAGAGGGAGTTCTTTAAAGGTCCCCAAAATAGACCGCCTGGGAGAGGGGTAGGTTTCCCATCCCAATCTGGATACCAGAAACCCACTTACCCTGACAGGAGTCAGCAGCCCAGAACTGTCCGGTGCTACGAGTGCGGGAGGTTGGACACTACAAGGGGATGCCCAGTGTCGCAAGAGAACCCCAGCCCCCACAGGAGGTAAGACCCCGGGGTGGCCAGTGTAGCGCTTGGGGAGGAGTTGTCCCTAGGTAGGGGAGGTGAGTGGACAGGCTTGACCTTAGTTTCCCTGGGGGATAGAGAGATCATCCCAAGGGTGCAGGTACCCGAGAACACTGCCAAGTATCGGCAGAGGGTCCTGGTGAACGGGGAGGAGGTGGAGGCTCTGAGGGACACAGGTGCCAGCATGACGATGGTGAGACGTCAGCTGGTGTCCCCAGAGCAGGTGATTCCTGAGGAGTTCCACCCAGTAGTGATGGCTGATAATAGCCTGGGTCATTACCCCGTGGCCCAAGTTCCCTTTGAGTGGGGAGGAGTGTCAGGTCTGATGAAGGTTGCGGTGAGCCCTGCCATGCCAGTTGACTGTCTGCTGGGCAACGATTTAGAACATACTGCCTGGAGAGAGGTAGAGTTCAATGCCCATGCTGAGATGTTGGGGTTACCAGGATGGACTTGCGTTATCACGCGGTCCATGGCTGCCCGACAAGGAACTCAGCCCGGGTTGGAGCCTGAAAGAAGGGCCCAGCCCACTGCTGGACGAGGAGATGTCCGGGAGGAAACACCCGGTGAGATGGATGGGGAGCCCGCGGAGGTGACCCCGGAGTCCGCTGAGGTGGTTGGTTTTCCCGTGGGGGACCTGCCGACCCCTGCAGAGTGGCAGGTGGAAGGAGGGCCTACCCGGGAAGAGTTTTGCCGGGCACAGAGGGAGTGCCCTACGCTTGTTGGCATACGGCAACAGGCCGGCGCCCAAGCAGCTGGAACAGAGACTGGTAATTACCATGTCTACTGGGAGGATGGTCTCCTCTACAGTGAGCCTAAGGCTCCGGTGCATGGGTCCTCAAGGGCCGTGGTGGTCCCCCAATGCCACCGAGCCTTTCTGCTAGAGTTGGCGCATGAGATACCACTAGCAGGACACCTGGGCCAGGACAAGACGTTTGCGCGCTTGGTCCCACATTTTTACTGGCCCAGGATGCGCGTCACTTCTGACACTTATTGCAAGACCTGCACCACTTGCCAAGCAAGCGGCAAGACAGGGACTAAGGTGAAGGTCCCGCTAGAACCTCTCCCAGTGGTCGATACCCCTTTTGAGCAAGTGGGGATTGACATTGTCGGGCCGTTGGATCCGCCGACTTCAGCTGGGCATAGGTTCATTTGGTGCTAGTAGACCACGCCACCCGGTACCCAGAGGCAATCCCTCTGAGGACCATCACAGCACCGGTGGTGGCGCGGGCCCTCATGGGGATTTTTACCCGAGTGGGATTCCCCAAGGTCGTGGTGTCAGATAGGGGCACGAATTTCATGTCGGCCTACATGCAGGCCATGTGGAAGGAGTGTGGAGTGACCTACCGGTTCTCCACTCCTTACCACCCCCAGACGAACGGGCTCGTGGAGCGCTTCAACAAAACCTTGAAGGGGATGATCAGGAGCCTACCCGAGGACTTGAGAAGAAAGTGGGACGTCCTCTTACCCTGTCTGCTCTTCTCCTACCGAGAGGTGCCGCAGAAGGGGTCGGTTTCAGCCCCTTTGAGCTGCTCTATGGCCACCCCGTTCGGGGGCCCCTCAGTCTTGTCAAGAGGGGTGGGAGAAGTCTTCCTCGAAGCTTCCCGTGATGTGGTCAGCTATATGCTGGCGTTCCGCAGCCAAGTGGCCAAGCTGTGGAAGGAGGCCTCGGACAACTTAGAGGCAAGTCAGGCCGTCATGAAGCAATGGTATGACCGGACACGCGGACGGTAGAGTTAGACGCTGGACAGAAGGTGTGGGTCATGGAGCCAGGAGAGCTTAGCGCCCTCCAGGACCGATGGACTGGGCCGTTTGAGATCTTAGAACGAAAAGGCCAGACCACGTATGTCGTCGACATGAAGACCCCCGTCAACCCCACAGGGTGCTCCACGTCAACCGCCTGAAGCCACACCAGGAGCGTTCCGAGCTCACTCTCTTGATGATAACGGATGGGAGTGAGGAGGAAGAGAGTGAGCCTCTGCCAGACCTTCTGGCGGTCCACGAGAAGGATGGTTCGGTAGAGGGAGTAGTCCTCGCCCCATCCTTGACCCCAGAGCAACAGAGGGACTGCCGCCAGGTTTTGGGGCAGTACGCCTCGTTGTTTTCCCTCACGCCTGGAATCACGCACCTGTGTACCCATGATGTGGACACAGGGGACAGTCCGCCAGTGAAGAACAAGTCTTACCGGCTGTCCGATAAGGTCAAGGCTAGTATCCAGAGTGAGGTGGTAAAGATGCTAGAACTGGGGGTGATTGAGCCTTCCAGTAGCCCTTGGGCTAGTCCGGTAGTGTTGGTGCCGAGCGGCCCCCGGGCACCACACCAGAACTCGGTTCTGTGTGGATTATCGTGGACTCAATTCGGTCACCAAGACCGACGCTCACCCGATCCCTCGGGCGGATGAGCTCATTGACCGGCTGGGAGCAGCCCGGTATTTGAGTACCATTGATTTAACATCAGGATATTGGCAGATCGCCATGGCGGAAGGAGCAAGGGAGAAGACTGCGTTCTCCACCCCCGAGGGCCACTTTCAATTCCAGGTGATGCCCTTCGGGTTGAAAAATGCTCCCGCCACTTTCCAGCGGTTGGTGAACCAGGTGCTGTCTGGCCTAGAGGCCTTCTCTGCTGCCTACCTGGATGACATAGCTGTCTTCAGTAGCAGCTGGGAAGACCATCTGCAGCATCTCCAGGAGGTGCTGCAGGCTTTGCAAAGGGCTGGTCTAACCATCAAGGCCAGCAAGTGCCAGATTGGACAGGGATCTGTCGTGTACCTGGGACATCTGGTGGGCGGAGGTAAGGTGCAACCCCTCCAAGCCAAGATTGAGACCATCATGGCCTGGGAGCCCCCAAGACCCAAACAGAGGTCCGAGCTTTTCTCGGCCTCACGGGATACTACCGCCGGTTCGTCAAGGGATATGGAACCATCGTGGGCCCATTGACGGAATTGACTTCCAAGAAGCAGCCACGCAGAGTAATCTGGACGGCTGCCTGCCAAGATGCCTTTGAGACTCTTAAACGTGCCATGTGCACCGCACCGGTGCTCCGGACCCCCGACTTCGGCCGGGAATTCATCGTGCAGACAGACGCTTCTGAGCATGGCATAGGAGCTGTGCTCTCGCAGCTGAATGACGATGGCCAAGACCAGCCAGTGGCCTTTATCTCCCGGCGACTACTCCCCGGGAACAGCGGTGGAGTACCATCGAGCGGGAAGCCTTTGCTGTGGTTTGGGCGGTGAAGAAGTTGAGGCCATACCTTTTTGGTTGTCACTTCTTGGTCCAGACCGACCACAGACCCCTTCGCTGGCTCAGGCAGATGAGAGGCGAAAACCCCAAATTGTTGAGGTGGTCCATTTCCCTCCAGGGGATGGACTTTCGGGTGGAACATCGACCCGGTGTAGACCACGCCAACGCTGACGGTCTCTCCCGGTTTTCCGCCTTAGTGAAGAGAACTCCCTAGAGGTTGGGAAGCTCTCCCCTCTTTCGGCTGGGGGGACGTGTGTTAGACCTGTCAGCCCTAGGGTGGTCTTACCCTGTTTTTTCCCTTTCTGCGCCTCATTTTTGCCACCATATTTTTACTGGACCTAGGTCTCCGGGCGCCTTGCCACTGCTGGTCAGTGCTGAGGTGCAGGTGCTCTCTCACCAAAGATGGCTGCCATAGGCCCCTGCTACTGCAGAGGGCCTTCCACACACTACACGCTAGTAGCCAGAGTCAGGCTGGGACGAGGGATACAGTAGCCATCCCGTCCCCGCCTCTGGGCCCCATAGCTAGGTAGGTGGAAGGTTCCAGAACCTTCCGGGCTGTGGGAGGAGTTACACTTTGCCGCCTTTAGGAGGGTCACCTGACCTAGGGGTATAAGAGGCTTTGGAGGGAAAACCTGGAGTTAGTTAGGTTGAGGCACCGCTGAACCTGGGAGAACCTGCGCTGGAGTACAGACTTTAGGGCCTAGGGGAGACCTACACTACTGCCGCTGACAGGGTCAAGGCCCTGCTGCCGTAAGATAGATGAGGAACGCCCACCACCCACTGATCTTGCCCAGTGTGAGGGGACCCAGGGAACCATCTCCAGCGTGCCAGGAGGCACATCAACCCCTCCAGAATCACCAACTCACAACCCCCTGTTCATAAAGAGACTTTGCTGAATCCATGACCTGCAGAACCTAAAGTGAAAACCAGTAAGAGGGGATCAGGAGGCGAGCGCTGCGTCCTAAGCGCTAGGCCTCCACCCCCTATCCACCTATACAGACAGCTGGACTGTCCCCCAAGAACCATCCTTACACAGCCTGTGAATAAGGCTGTCAGCGCGCCTGCGCTGCAACCCCCAAGTGTGGAGAGAACTTGACCCCCCTTGGTCACTGACCTGATGACCGGATCACCGCCGCGGCCGCCGCCGCTTGACGAAGGGAACTGAGGCCGGGGGATCTCTCCCTATTCATAGTAGTGGTGAGGGCGCCGTCCGCGCCCTCACCGAAATCACCACAAGTCACCGCCGGGCCCGAGACCCCTGCCGCTGCCAGCGCGTCAAGAATACCGCCGCCGCAGCCCCGGGGGCCGCGTGAAGTGAACTGAGGCCTGCTGCGGCCTCCCGACCCGTGGACGCTGTCGCCGAGGGCCGGGGACGCTGACCGCGTCACAGGTCGCGCCCCGAAAGGCCGCGGCGGGATTGGCCCGCCAAAGCCAATCGCCGGAGAAGAGGGCGTCGCCTGGCAACCACCAGAAGCCGCGACGTGATTGGCCCAGCAGAGCCGAACATCGACGTCAGAGGGGCTCCACTGTCATCGGGAGCCCCGGAGGAAGAGAAGGCCGCGACGCGATTGGCTCAGCCGGAGCCAATCGGGAGGAGCGTCCCCGGGGCTCCACTGCCAACGGGAGCCCCGCGAAGAATCGCCGCCGCGCCCGGATTGGGCGCCGTGAAGAGCCCGCCTCCGCCCAGCACGCCGGGAGGTAGGGAAGGACCTCCTCACCTCTCGGGACGCCGGAGCCGACTGGCAGGACCGCCGGCTCCCGCACCGAGTCCTCACTCTCTCCCTGGACTCCACGGGGGCCGGAGGAGGGGCATACCGGCCCCCCAACGAAGGGAAACAACGCGAGAGGCTCCATAGCCTCGAGAAAGCCAACCAGCACCGGCCGGAGGGCCGCAAGACTCGCGCCGGGCCCCGCCCCACCACAGAGGGCCGGGCCAGAGAGGAGTCCGCCGTGAGGCCCCGCAGCCAGCCACAACACCGCAGGTGAGCCCAGGAGGCCCCTAGGGCTCTAGGTTAAGCCCCTGGGGGCCGGGGGCCACCCTTGAGGAGGGATCACGGAGGGAGGGGGCCTTTAATGACTTTGGGATTACAGGCCAGGCACATCCTATGACCCTAGCCTCCCGGGGAGATAAAGAAGTTCCCCCTTTTTGGTAGCCCCCAGCTGCTGGACATGTTGAGGGTTCCCTGTAGGATTCCCTCCCGCCTAGTGTATCATAGGCTGTATAGAGTACCTAGGCCTACTGTATATATGTTGATGTATAAACCGTGTTGCTCCTGTTCTAGGCCCTAGTTGGTAAAGAGCACCCGAATGAGCAGTGGTGCTGTGATTTTAATGCGGCCTTTTAGTGGCCAGAATTGGGAAGGGTCTTTTTAAATGAACGCGCACTAGTTACCCGAATGTATAATTTGAATAGTTGAATGCCATCTTGATTAAGATAAAGGAACCTGATTTTCACTTATCTAAGCCTGGTGTGGTGTCCGGTTATTGCTTCGCATTTCTGAGTTAATGTGAGAGTGTGCTGCACAACTGCCTTACACATTGCCTTCGCGTGCCTTTCCCCGCTTTGCGCCATGCTACCATAACGGTCTCGGTAACCCCGTTTCCAACAATAACTGATTGTTGGAATTAGGGAAAGTGCCCTCTTCTTTCTTGCCTTTGGGGAGAGAGCATCTCAGAACAAGCCCTTTCTTTGTGATAGTGGCTTTATGCTGCTTGAACCATTGATAACTGAGAGACTTCTTAGGAAGACTCCACATACTGACACCTTTCCTTTTCCATTGAAAATGCTTATGTAGGGATGTCACCTTAGCGCTAGAGTAGGAATTGATTAATGCTTTTATTCATCAACCCTCGATGCAGAAACTATGGACTCATGCTTCTTGATTCTCTGTATGCTATGTCTTGAATTAATAGTCTTGTTCATGCTACACCATTTAAATTGGATGCGTGGATTTGGCTTCATGCTAATTCCTTTGTATTTCTATACCCTTGTGTTGTATTGTCTCTATGTCCAGTTATTTTTGGCTTTGTAATAAATTAACTAACCTTATCTAGTTGTCTGTAAATTATTATGCGGTAAAAAAAATTGTTGACTAGTTGACTGTATATTAATGATTTTCTCCCCTTCACACTTTCATGCTGCAAAAAAGAACCATCGGAGTGTGTCTCTAGAAAAGGTCTCGAACTAATGGCCCCAGACCTTTCAGCAAGATTCCACTGCAGTCCTTTCACTGTGGGGCGGTCTTGTTTCTTGTGATCCCACCTGTCTCGGTCGAACAGTTCTGCCATCATAGATTCTCTTCCTTCATCTTACATAGGAACCTGTTAAACGTGTTTTTGAGTAATGAGCATTATAATGCAGTATCTACTCATAATGCTACAGTTTCTGATGATAAAAAACGAATTTATGAAAATGTACAGGAAATTAGCTTTTTGAAGTATACATTTGTAGTGAAGGCCAACCAAGTCTACTCACTTCTAGCACTGTTCACAGCATATGTAATCTAAATAGGGCATCCATTCCCCTTCATGCCATGTTGAGATAACAGTGAATAGTGCTAGTCATCACAGGGAAGAATGTTGGACATGGGGTTCCAGGGCTGCACATGAAGGGGTTGTATTTTTTAATGGAAACTGGGAGATGTGGCCAGGAAAGGCTATAAAACAGAGGCTCCTTCAAGGCAATGGTTGGTGTTGGTCGGTAGGGTTTAGGACAGGCAGTTCAGGATGCAAGAGAGGAAAGGCGTGTGAATGCAAAAGGACTTTCCTTAGGACAGGGCAGTACTCGTTGGTCTATCCATGAATGGCTCTATCTACGGGATTCATGACTCCTCTTGTTCTGAAAGCAGCACATCTTCTGGAACAAGCTCACCCAGGTTCTATATTCTAGTTTGTGATAAGACATAAGTTAGCATGATTGTCCACCGGCGGCTCCTCTGCTATGGCGGAGGAGCGTCACCCCTCTTGCTTGAGTGCAAGGCAGCAGACAGAAACAGGAAAAATAAAATGATAATAAAACCATTTTATTTTTCTTTCTGCTGCAAGCAGTCAAGTCTGGGCGGGGCCATGAGGAGTTCAGGGGGAGGAGTAGTGCACACTGTAAACTGCGCTTGAGGGTTTGGCCGGCTGTTTAATGCCGTGCAAACAGTCATGCGCACTTTGCTCTCTCTCCACCCAAGCTGTGTTGTACAGCTAGGTGGAGTAGAGGCACAGGCTCCTAGGACCTGAGCGAGTGCTAAATAAGCCCGCTCAGGCCAATCACGGCACTGCTCTCATGAGAGCAGCTTCTTGATTGGCGTCTAGGAGTCTGCACAGTGTGCAGGGACCCAGAGGAGAAGAATCCTGAGACGGCAGCCAACAGCGCAGAAGCAGGTAAGTGTTTTTTAATGTATTTATTATAGTTCCCCTACCCCCACACCTCCCGGCCTTCCTCCGCCTCACCATTTGTTAAGAAAGCAAGCCTCTACTGTGATTGTCACACCCCACTAAAGTTCTATCAACTGATGTACTGCACAGCCTTAGGCTAATGGGGCATGCCAGATATGCATTGTGAATGTGTGAGGCTGGGCACTACAGTAACCACCCCAGCACATGCATAGCCATTGGAGCCCTCCGCTGCCAACATGAGGTTATAGCTAGTACAAGTATTCAATTGTACTGTTAGATGGAAAGGGGGTGGGAGAGACAGTGATTTGGCTGATGTTTGGCATACCCTAAAAGGGAGCTGCCACAGTATAGAAGTCAGCTACAGTATGACACAAAGTGATAATAATCAATAAGGTTGTTGTCCGTCAAAACTGTGTCATTAATTATTATAGAGTTAGGTTAAAAGAGCATAGTGTATATTTAAAAAGTACACGGACAGTCATAAGATTCTTCTAATACCTTCTGGAGGCTTAGCAGGACCAACATAAAGAGAATACCCAACTTTTGAGGGCCTTCAGATCCAGGCTAAGGCACAGGATCTAGGGTATACCGGTGGAAACCACATGATCTGCTGGAAGGATGGTGTCCTATACAGCAAGGTTAGGGACCCTAACCCCGGGGGCAGCCAGAAGGCTAAGAGTCTCCCAGTTCTAAAGGGCATTGACATCCCATTAGCTGGATACCTGGAAGAGATTAGTTAACCACCTCTTCTGGCCCCAGATGTCTGACAAAGTGAAGGAGTTCTATCACTCCTGCACAACCTGTCAAGACAATGGCAAGGCAGGGTGACAGCTAAAGGCACTCTATAGTCATCCTCCAGTGGTGAGGACACCTTTTGAAATGGTGGCAATTGACATTTCTGTTTCCTTAGACCCTAAGACAGGGAACAGATTTATCCTGTTGGTAATGGATCAGGATTGTGTTTGCGCCCATGCCGGCCATGGCCCTGTGTGCCATTTTTACCAGAGTTTAGTTCCTTAGGGAGGGGTCACGCTTCATGTCTGCATCCTTGAAGGCTATGTGGGATGAGTGTTGTGTGACTTATAAGTTCAGTATGCTTTATCATCCCAAAAGCAATTAATCAATCACTAGATTTATAAGGTGCACAGCTACTCAAAGGGTGTCTCGGAGCTTCTTAGACTCACTGACCACCTGCATCAAAAGAAAATTACTGATACGCCACTTCAAACAACCAGGTTTTAAGGTAGTATTTGTTTTTTTAAAACATATTTTATTTCCTTTTGTACATAGCATCATTATCATTGGTTCCTCATTACATTGATACATTTATCCGCATCACTTGTTTCCTTATGTCACATTACTTTGGCATGTAATACATTTCTGTATGACTGATATCTCAGGTACATTAAGTCTGGATTCGGATCTTACATACATTCACAAAAAGAAAACCCCGCCTCCCCTCCAACTTTCCCTCAACTACCTCCCCGCCCTCCCCGCACTGCTGTTTTCCAGGGTATTATGATGAGTCCATCTGAACTCCACTACTACCATGTAGTTCAATATTGTTTGGGCATTTCCTCTCAATCCTGCTTCTTCCTGGGCTCTTTTACCTCTATGGGCTACCTTCCCCCAGTGCCTGTTCTATTCTCCCCTCCTGTTCCTGCCTCATGCAACTCCCCTGCCTACAGGGCCCTTTAGGGGTGGTGGGTTCAGATCCTCGGCTGTTGCTCTTCATTTCTTCCACTAGTACCTCCCATGCTTGAGCTCTCTCAGCCCTGCCTATGCCCCTTCTCGCGTTTCTGAGCAGGATTCTACCCTCACAGCTTGCCCATTTCTCCAGCTCCCGCTTCCATCTATGTATGCTGGGGCCATTCGGCGCCATCCATTTACTAGTTATTTCTCACTTCGCCAATATGAAGGCAAGGTCTTGAAATTTATCCGTAACCTTAGTCTTAGCTGTGTGGGGGAACATATTAAGAAGGACGTGTTCTGGCGTACATGGTACTATCCGCTCCGTTATTCGTGCTGTCTCCCTTGTCACTTCTTGCCAGTAATTCGTTAGAGACTGACAGCTCCACATCATGTGTATTAAATTTTCCCACCTTTCTCTGCACCGTGGGCACTCTGCATCTTCCCTGTGGAAGAACCGGTTGATTCTTTCCGGGGTGATGTACACCCGATGTAACGTGTATAAGCTGATCAGGCTAAAGCGTGCATTAAGAGAAACTTTGGCGGTCCTTTGTAGTATGTTTGCCCAGTCCTTGTCCTCTAGTGGTCTGCCCAAATCTTCCACCCACCTATTCCTTAACCCCTCCAGTGGTTGTGTAGAGTCTCGTGTGATGGCTCTGTATAAACATGTGACTGCCTTTATGGTACCCCCCGCCAGGCCTATGTATTTGCAGGTGGCATGACTCGGCGGTTCGGTCGTCCCCATCCCCCAGTGCCTTCACACTGCCCCTGTGACTGCCCTATACAGCAGGGAGTGTCCCTGTGGGATATCCCAATCTGTACCGAATTCTTCAAAAGTGTGTAGCTCCCCATCTCTGTATAGGTCTCCAACTTTCGTGACCCCTGCTTGTTCCCACTCTATCCTCCTCCACTGTCCCCCATGCGGAAGAATATAGGGTGTTACATCGCAAGCGTTTACAACGCATGCGATTACAACGCAGTCATTACAACGACCGCGTTGTTACATTGCAGTACCATTACAACGCAAGTCGTTACAACGACTTGCTCTAGAGAAGCGCTGGACTTAGGAATAGTATAATTTACTATTCCAACTCCAGTGTGTGCAACAGTAGGGAAGGTTTTGGAATAGTAAATTATACAATTCCTTAGTTTAGAGCGCCCCCTAGAGCAAGTCGTTGTAACGACTTGCGTTGTAATGGTACTGCGATGTAACAATGCTGTCGTTGTAATGACCGCGTTGTAATCGCATGCGTTGTAACGCATGCGATGTGATGGCTGTTTCCCCATGCGGAAGCGCCCTGAGAAGTGTTAGTGGCAATTCTGGCGAATGCGGGCGTTTTGTCTTGGTCTTTTGTAGACATCTACCCCAGCAACGCTGAATCACCCTGTGTTCGTTGGTGCGGACGTGCTGCATCTTCACGGTTCCTAACAGGGTTCCACAGACGGCTGCCCTTTCTGGGGTGAAGAGAGGCATCTCTCTGTCCGGTGCTAGACCTCCCACCACCCGTTGCGTAAATGTCGCAAATGTCAGTAGCACAAAATAGTATGCAGCCACTAACCTCGGAAGATCGTCAGCAGGAACGATGATAGGCAGACAGGCCCCCCTACTCCCCTGAGCGCAGCCCCACACAGAGTGATGAAACACTACTATGCGCAAATGCACTCCGGGGAAAAGGGAAGTGGATGAAATAAAAAACAATGCAGGTTAGACTGCCCCTCCTAGTCTCGCTTCCGTTTTCGGAATTACAACATTCCACATGGAAGCTTCGGAGTCCCCTCGGAAGGTAACTGTATGCAAAAATGAGATAAGGAGCCAGGGGTTAAGAAACGGAATAGAAGGTACAATCATACCAAGATGAAGAAAGATAAATTCTCTCCACTCACACTCTCAACACTGCAGAACATCAGATTGGTAACAGAGAGGTAAATCCGTAAAAAAGGATACTACTGGTAACTCCAATCCTCTCTCTCTGAGGGTAGATATGAGGTAGCACTGGTGTTGATAAGTCACTGGAGCCAGCACCAACAGAAACACAAAATGCTTTTCCTATGCAGCATTCGTGGTCGCAAAGGAGAACAAAAATCAGCAAGGGTAAATCACAAAATAAGGCAATGAAAAAACGGGCTTCAAGAGAGCGCTTCTACGCGCACCTAAATACCTGACATAATAGCGCGCTGAACGGCGTCTTGGTCCTATGAAGTACAAATGTGCTTTCCCAGTTACTTTCACTAGGCAGGCCCCGTGGACCGTCGCAGCATGGAGGCAGGCTGTAGGCACACACTGAAACTTTGCAATCCCGCGGGGAAATACCTTCCGCTTGCAAGAGTTCAGGAACACGAGATCACTCGGCGGAGGCAGGCTGAAGGCACACGCAGAGTCTCGGCAATCCAGCGGGGAAATGTCCGAAGCGTTCAGAAAGTTTGTTAAGCCCCGATCTCATACAGAGGAGGGGCTTTATAGTGTCCGTTTGGGCCGCAATGCCGGATTCTACTTCCGGTGTGACGAGCGTAGTGCCTTATGTTCTGCTCGCCCCCTAGTGGACCCTTATGCAGTGCACTTTCATACCCATTCATTCTGTGGATGGGAAAGGAAGGGAAAACCGTGCCTAATACTCTATGCCCTTGTAGATGGCCCATGATCGCTACAGAACCCCCCCTTAAGGATCGACGTCTCGGCGGTCGACCTGGCTTACCGGGATACTTCGCATGAAAGCGTTCTAACAGGAGGGGGCAGTGTAGGTTGGTGGAGGGTTCCCAGGTTCTGTCCTCCACTCCGTACCCCTTCCAGTCCACTAGGTAGTGTACACGGCCTCTGATCATTCGGGAGTCTAGAATTTCCCTGACTTCGTACTCTTCCTGCCCGTCTATTTCAAGGGGAACGGGTTTTGATGGTAATCTCATATTCACGGGGCACGGCTGGAGCAGTGACACATGAAACACAGGATGTATGTGTCAAGAGTGGGGTATGGATAGACGAACTGCCACAGGGTTGATAATCTCCTCAATTCCGTAAGGGCCTATGTATCTTGGAGCCAATTTGCCTACCCCTTTTAAATGCAAGTTTTTTGTGGACAGCCATACTTTATCTCCCACCTGATATACGGGTTCTGGAGTCCTCTTTGTATCAGCGTAACGTTTTTGTGTCGTTTGGGATAGGGCTAACTGGTGCTTAGCATCAGTGAGTATTGCTCTCAAATGGGCATGGTGTTCCTGTATGGTGGGGTGTTTGGACACAACGGGCCAATCGAAGGGAAGCATGTTCGGATGTAAACCATAGAGACAAAAGAAGGGTGAACATCCCAACGTGGAGTGTTTAGCGTTGTTATATGCGAATTCTGCAATCCAAATCAGGGGATACCAGTCGGAAGTGTTTTGAAGAGTGAAACAGCTTAAGTATTGTTCCAAAGTTTGATTGAGCCTTTCTGTTTTTCCATCGGTCTGAGGATGGTAACTGGTGGACAAACGGGCCTCTATGTTCATAGTCTTGCAAAGCTCTCTCCAAAAACGTGAAGTGAACTGTGTTCCCCTATCTGTGATAAGGATTCTCGGTATTCCATGTGCTCTTACCACATGCTGAAGGAAAACCAATGCTAGTTCGAAAGAGGTGGGCAGTCCCTTTAGCGGAATGAAGTGTCCCATTTTTGTCAAATGGTCGATAAGGACTAGGATGGTAGTATATCCTTCACAAGGAGGCATTTCAACGATAAAATCCATAGACACCGTGTGCCACGGGAAAGGAGGTATGGGTATAGGTCATAGGAAACCCACGGGTTTAGAATGGCTGGTTTTTCCTTGGGCACAAACGGCGCAGTTTTTTATGTATTCTTTAGTGTCTTTTCTTAGTGTGGGCCACCAAAAGGATCTCTCAATACTGGCGATGGTTTTGTATTCCCCTAAATGTCCTCCTAACGTAGAATCATGAGCCCAAGCTAACACCTGTAACTGTAGAGCTGTCTGTGGCACGTACGGAGCATGGTAATGGTAAAGCAGGTCCCCGGTGGTACTCCTATGATCAGGGTCTTCTTGTATCCATGTGTGGCTATCTATGTTAGCTAGAGACACCTTAACGTCCTCGAGAAAATCCTGAGATGTAATGAAGGCAAGGGTTTTTTCCGGAAAGGCAGAAGCAGGGAGGATAGCAGGAGGTTCCACCAATTCGTCCTTGAGATGTTGTGTGGGTTCCTCCTGTCGGGTTAATGCGTCTGCCTTACCGTTCTGTGGACCGGGTTTGTATTTAATAACAAAATCATAGTCGGAAAAAAACAGGGACCATCGCAGCTGGCGTGGAGTTAAGGCTCTAGCAGTTTTTAGGAACAGGAGGTTCCGATGGTCAGTGTATATTTCGACAGTGTGATGTGCCCCAAGGAGGTAATGTCTCCATTCCTCACACGCTCGTTTGATTGCCAGCAGCTCTTTATCGGAGATAGAATAGTTTACCTCACAAGGGGTAAGTTTCTTGGAATAGAATGCAACCGGATGCAGTTGTCCTGTGTCCGGGTGTCGTTGAGACAACACTCCTCCTAATGCGTACTGTGATGCATCCGTTTCTACCACAAACGGCAAACAGGGGTCAGGATGACTCAAAATGGGAGCCTGGGTAAATCGTTTCTTTAATGCTTCAAATGCTTGGTCTGCTTCTCTACTCCACACAAACGGGACGTTTTTCCGTAGCAGACTGGATATGGGGTGTATAATCTTGGAAAAGTCTTTGATGAAACGTCTATAATAGTTAGCAAATCCCAGGAAGCTTTGTACGGTCTTCACATGATGGGGTGCCTTCCATTGTGTTATTGCTTCCACTTTACCCATGTCCATTTGGAAGCCTCGAGCATTGATGATATAGCCCAAAAAAGCGACCTCCTCAACATGGAACAGGCATTTTTCCAATTTGGCGAACAAAAAGTGCATCTGAAGTCGGTCCAATACTGTTTTCACATGAAGAATATGTTCTTGGAGGTTGGTTGAATATACAAGAATATCGTCGATGTAGACGATACAAATAGATTCAGAAGCCCTCGTAGTACTTCGTCCATTAAGTATTGGAATGCCGCAGGGGCGTTACACAAACCGAAAGGCATCACCTGGTACTCATAAAGCCCGAATTTGGTTCTGAAGGCCGTTTTCCACTCGTCTCCTGTCTTGACTCGTACCAGGTGATAGGCGCCTCGTAAGTCTAGCTTGGTAAAAACCCGTGCACCCTTCAATTGGTCCAACAACACTGGTATTCGGGGCAAAGGGTATCTGTTTTTTTACTGTAACCTTGTTAATCGCTCTGTAGTCGATGCATGTCCTTAGTTCATCACAATCCTTCTTCGAGATAAAAAAAAGCGGAGAAGAAGCTGGTGAGGTGGAGTGTCGGATAAAGTCAGAAGCAAGGTTCTCGTCTAAGTAGGATTTAAGATATTGTGTCTCTGGTTCTGTGAGGGCATATACCCTGCTACAGGGGATGTCGGCTCCTGGAATAAGATCAATACGACAGTCGTAGGGTCTATGGGGTGGTAACTGGGTTGCTTTTTGTTTGTCAAAGACCGCCTGATAGTCGCCATATTCCTCCGGTAATATGGTTGAGCAGCAGTACCCAACTTCTCCGCATCCCATGGCTAGTAGTTCAGCCTGAGTTTCTGTTGTGTCTTCCTTGAGTAGGGACTGTTTGGTACAGTGCTCTTTACAAAACGTGGACGTCAAGGATACAGTACGTTCTGCCCACCGTATAACAGGGTCATGCAGGGTCAACCAGGGCATACCTAAGATAAGGCGAAAGTGGGGGGCATCAATGAGGTCGAATTGTATGAGTTCATAATGGTTCTTACCAAAACGCATGGATAGAGGAACGGTGTGGTAAACAACGGGTCCAGAAGTCAGTGATTTCCCATCTACTGCTTTCACGATTTCGGGGTTCTTCTTTCTTTCATATGGAACTCCAATGTTCCAGGCGTATTGCTGGTCTATGAAGTTCCCGGTGGCTCCGGAATCCAGCAAAGCGGACACACTTAGAGGACGGTCTGTGGTAACCCATAAGGTAACACTCACATTCAAGTGTGCCACGGATGGTTGAATGGTGTTGGCTAGAAGTGAAGGGATCTTATCTGGTCCTGAACCCAAGGTGGAGATCCCGTCCGTGCTTGGGCTCCTCAGTTTTCCGTCCCCTGTTGCGCTGTTGCTTGTATCCTAGCCGTAATACCTCGATCAGGACCTTTAGCCCGGACTCGGCACTCTCTGATGAAATGCCCGCTTTTCCCACAATAGAGACAGAGTTTTTGCTGTCGCCTTTTTTCTCTCTCCTCCATGGTAAGCGGGCCTCGGATTCCGCCGATTTGCATGGGTTCAGACCCATCCGACGTCTTGGTGCGTTCTTCGAGGGGTGGTCGTGGTCTGGGAATGAAGTAACGCGGTTCTCCGCGGCTTCTGTCCCCTTTTCTTTCCTGTACCCGATGGTCTAATTGAACCGTGAGTTCTATCAATTCCTCACAGGTCTGAGGCAGTTGTACTACTTGGGAAAGGACATCCTTCAGTTCACTACGTAGCCCTTGATAGAAGAGAGTCGTCCGTTTCTCTTGTGGCCACTCTGTTTCTACCAGGAGACGGTTGAAGGTAGTGATGTAAGTTAGTAAGTCCTGTGATCCTTGTCGAAGGGTGAGCAGTTCTCGGTCCAGAGACATCATGTGGGTTTTTCTATCGAATAATTTCTGCAACTCTGTATAGAAGTCCTTAAAGTTGTGTAGTACTGGATCATTACGCTCCATCAATGGAATAGTCCAGCTAGCTGCGTTGCCCCCCATATATGACATCATGAAGGATGTCTTGGATGCGTCATCTTGGAAAATTGCGGGTTTACAGAGGAAGTGGAGTCTGCTTTGATTGAGGAATGTTTCGAATTTCTTTGGATCCCCATAGAAGCGTTCCGGAGGTGCCAAAGGGATACCAGGGTTCTGTATTACATGGACAGTGGGAATGGCTCCTTGGGAAGGAGGGGTTGCTGCTGGGACGGAAAAAAAACCTGTGCCCTGTGAACCTCCCTCTGGGAAAGATGCAGGTGGGGGTAGAGTCCAGTCTTTAATATACGAGCCCTTTCCAAAAGTATAAGTTTTGCCGTTTCTAGAGATGCCTGCTACCTCTCTACGTAATGTTCCCATCTCGCTTCTTAACTCCTGAGTTTCCTGACGTGAGGTATGTACTTCCTGCTGGAGAGCCGAAAAGCCCTCCAACAGCGAGGCCAAAGCCGCATTAGTATCCATCGCTCAGGCCGACAATAGTCGTGGGCTTAACAATCTGTCGTGAATGTCAGTAGCACAAAATAGTATGCAGCCACTAACCTCGGAAGATCGTCAGCAGGAACGATGATAGGCAGACAGGCCCCCCTACTCCCCTGAGCGCAGCCCCACACAGAGTGATGAAACACTACTATGCGCAAATGCACCCCGGGGAAAAGGGAAGTGGATAAAATAAAAAACAATGCAGGTTAGACTGCCCCTCCTAGTCTCGCTTCCGTTTTCAGAATTACAACATTCCACATGGAAGCTTCGGAGTCCCCTTGGAAGGTAACTGTATGCAAAAATGAGATAAGGAGCCAGGGGTTAAGAAACGGAATAGAAGGTACAATCATACCAAGATGAAGAAAGATAAATTCTCTCCACTCACACTCTCAACACTGTGAACATCAGATTGGTAACAGAGAGGTAAATCCGTAAAAAAGGATACTACTGGTAACTCCAATCCTCTCTCTCTGAGGGTAGATATGAGGTAGCACTGGTGTTGATAAGTCACTGGAGCCAGCACCAACAGAAACACAAAATGCTTTTCCTATGCAGCATTCGTGGTCGCAAAGGAGAACAAAAACCAGCAAGGGTAAATCACAAAATAAGGCAATGAAAAAACGGGCTTCAAGAGAGCGCTTCTACGCGCACCTAAATACCTGACATAATAGCGCGCTGAACGGCGTCTTGGTCCTATGAAGTACAAATGCGCTTTCCCAGTTACTTTCACTAGGCAGGCCCCATGGACCGTCGCAGCATGGAGGCAGGCTGTAGGCACACACTGAAACTTTGCAATCCCGCGGGGAAATACCTTCCGCTTGCAAGAGTTCAGGAACACGAGATCACTCGGCGGAGGCAGGCTGAAGGCACACGCAGAGTCTCGGCAATCCAGCGGGGAAATGTCCGAAGCGTTCAGAAAGTTTGTTAAGCCCTGATCTCATACAGAGGAGGGGCTTTATAGTGTCCGTTTGGGCCGCAATGCCGGATTCTACTTCCGGTGTGACGAGCGTAAGGCTTCTGGGAGTTGTAGTGCCTTATGTTCTGCTCGCCCCCTAGTGGACCCTTATGCAGTGCACTTTCATACCCATTCATTCTGTGGATGGGAAAGGAAGGGAAAACCGTGCCTAATACTCTATGCCCTTGTAGATGGCCCATGATCGCTACAGTAAACCTCTGCAGTTGCCCTGCTAAGTAATATGTCTCCATCTCTGGTACTGCTAGTCCCCCTTCCAGCTGTGCCCTTTTTAATGTGGTTAGAGTCACCCTCCTTCTACTCGCCCCCCATACAAAGGCTGAGATGCATGAATCCAGCTCTCGGAACCATACTCCCGGTATCCACACCAGAAGCGTGGTAAAGAAATATAATAGCCTGGGGAGAGTCACCATTTTTAGCAAGGAGATCCTTCCCGCCACCGACAGAGGGAGACCACCCCAAAAAGCCATGTTGCCCTTTAGTGATCGTAATGCTCCCCCCACATTCCCCTCCTGCACGTCCAGCATGGAATGAAAGATCTTCACTCCCAGATACCAACAGCACTGGGGTTCCCACTACAGCTCCCCCAGTCCCTCGGGCGGTGGAGTGCCCGCCACCATGGGGAACAACCGAGATTTCTGCCAATTAACATGGAGCCCTGATAGTGCACCAAACTCCTCCATCATGTTCCTAGCTCCTCTCAGCTCCTGAAGGAAATGACCTGTTTAGGGTCACTCGGGTCTTCCATTCAATGAAGAGTCGATGACTCAGTAGAGAATGCAAGCAGACTAGTTTATTCACAATATACATTGCAGTGGAGTCCAATCTGACCAGCCTCTACTGATGGCTGATGAGGGACTGACTCTAACAAGCATAAAGATACATTAAGTAGGTTGCAGAGCCCACGAAGACCCGCCTATCATGGAAAAACACTGGTAGCTGTCGCAATACAATGGGGGTACAGAGCATAAGTTTCGATTCCACAGCCTGGCACAAGCTATCTACTGCTCAAGGTCGTCTAGCTTATTCTCCCCACCAGACAGGTGGGAGAAGGCCTCGAGGTAGCAGTAGAAGAATGCACTAATGAGCAAACCTTAACATTGGAGAAACGAAACTTACCAAGGACCATTTCTCGTAACTGAGCAAGTAGCAGTTTTCTTTATACTGTAAAATGGCGTCTTAGAAAACAAAATGGCGGTACACAAGTCAACCGAACAAATATAGTGCCAGCATCTACTGACTGCATTTTCACACAGTATGCCTAATAATGTATTAGCTATATCAATGCTAACACTATTAGGAGTAAAATACAAATAGTATAGTAGTTTTTCGATTCAATTCTAACAGAACCTACGGTGGAAAGGACACAAAACGAAAAATAAGGCCAAAAACAATAAAAAGAAATATTTCAGGGTCCGTTACAAGCCTCCCTGGCAGGCTTCTATTGTTCAATCCTCATTGGTGCTATGAAGCACTGGTTGGTGGAGCCACACTGTTGCAGCTCATCTGCAAATGTTCACGAATCCTCAGGATAGGGCACTCTCTCCCCCCAGGGAAAACACCCTCAACTTATCCAGTCCAGTGTCACTGACAGTGCACCAATTATCCTGGTCCTAACTGAGAGGAGAACACAATCAAGGGAACATTCTACTAATCTTCTCCGTAAAGTCCATCCCTGCTACACTCTCTGATCCTTTGGTGCACTATCCTTTCGTTGAGGACGCAAATGGTACCTTTTTACTCCAGGCACTGTTTCATCCTGCAAAAGAATTTGAAATTCAGGTGCCGGAGAGCGAGGCTCACGTTCCTGTTGATCAGACGAGGGGGAACCTTGAGCAGCCTTAATTTCTGGGGGAACTGCCTCATTCAAAATTGCCTCACTCTCGTCTTCAGTGTTCGCCCAAGTCAGCTGGGCATTAGAAAAGGGCACAAAGCGGGGAACGTGTTCAGTTTCATGGTCCCCTATTCCCTCCTTCACCCAATGATCATAAGGGAGGGGGAGTGGAACCCGTCGGCAGTGTGTGGAGTGAATCCAATGTTTCCGACCTCAACTCTTATTGCCGTCCTTGTTGCAATAAGGACCAAAAAGGGTCCCTTCTACCGGAGCTCCGAACAATCCTTCCGCTGAAAGCTTTTCACCAAAACAAAATCGCCCGGCTGTATGAGGTGCCAGGGTCCTTCTGGTACTGGAGGCAGCGCCTCATGTATCTGTTGATGAATAGAACGCAAACTTTTAGTAAGATCATACAAATAATCCACTAACAAAGGATAATCTATCTCGGAATACTTTTTAGGTTTAGGGACACCCCACATATTCGCAGGACGGCCAAAGACCACTTCATATGGGGATAGCCATGTTCTTGAGTGGGCAGTCATTCTGGTGGACAATAAAGCAAGGGGTAACGCATCTGGCCATTGCAACCCAGTACTTTCCTTTATCTTAGCCATCTTTATCTTAAGGGTACTGTTGTACTTCTCAACTAGGCCCGCTGACTGAGGATGATTCGCTGCATGAAATTTCTGTTTAATGTGCAGACCTTCACACACCAATTGAATCAATTTGGCGTTGAAGTGGCTGCCGTTGTCACTCCAAATCAAACGGGGCTAACCGTAGCGCGGGAAGAACTCTTTTATAAGAGCCTTCGCCGTGGTCATGGCTGAATTTTCTTTTGTTGGATAAGCCTCAACCTATTTGCTAAATGCACAAACCACTACTAACACATATTTCAAATTATTAACCTGTTGCATCTCTATATAATCCATCTGAAGTACCTCAAAGGGAAAGGAAGGTGGTGCAAAATTACCAGAGGGCGTAGGGGTGCCTTTTCCTAGGGTGTGCTTCATACATACAATACAATGTTTCACTAAATGCACAGCAACTTTTGAAATATTGTCATTTTGCCATACAGGATCTAATAATTTACAAATTCCTTTGGCGCTAATATGAGCTGGACCATGTGCTATCGTAACTACAGGGAAAACATATGCATTAGGTAACATCCATCTCTGCCTCTCACTCTTATCAGTCCAGCACCCTTCTTCATCTAACCTCCCTGTACTCTCCTGCCACACGGCCAACTCCTCAAGTGTCACCTCAGACTGTATCTCCTGAACACTGTCCAGTGTATTTTCAAACATGGTAACATCCGGTACCCATCTAGCAGGTCCGGCCACAAACATTTTCGCCATTATTAATCTAGCTGTCTCTTTTGCTGTTTGATCTGCAAAGGCATTTCCTGTCCCTACCTTATCAGTGACTGCTTTATGAGCACTACATTTCACTATTGCCAATCGTTTAGGAAGGGTCAAAGCTGTCAAAAGTCTTTCTATCAACGGACCATGTTGAATTTTGGTCCCATGTGAAGTCAAAAATCCTCTCTCTGCCCAGAGGCGTCCAAAATTATGGACCACCCCGAAGGCCTTCTGACTGTCAGTATAAATATTGACAGTCAGTCCTTCGCTTAATTCACATGCTCGCAAAAGAGCTATCAACTCCGCAGCTTGAGCAGATTGGTAGGGAACGCGTAATGTCTCAACTATAGTGCGTAGCGTAGTAATAGCATACGCCGCTGTAGTGGTGCCATCTGACAATTTAAAACAAGAGCCATCGACATATAGTTCCCCTTGTGGGTCAGATAAGGGAACATCAGTCAAATCTACCCGTCCTTTCGTTTCTTCTTCAGTACGAAACAAACAATTATGGACATCTTGGCCCCTTTCGTCCGAGGGGAAGGGTAGTAATGTGGCTGGATTCAGACTAGCACATCGCTTGATGATAATATGGGGTGCAAATAATGTCAACTCATATCCAGTAAGACGAGCACTGGTGAGGTGCTGCATTTTTGTCTTATTTATTTATTTGAGTTTTATATAGCGCTGGCTTGACCCGGAGGTATCAGAGCGCTTTACATAAGGATCAGCAAGTTACAAAGTTAAAAACAGTGTTGCACAATAACATTAGTTACAATAACATAGCAGAAAATATAGACATGTCCAAAGGGGTATGTAAGGTAGGGGGAGAGGAAAAAGGGGAGGAAAAGGATCGGACCAGGTAGAACCGGCAGGGATGGAGAAGCTCCAAGGGGACCAAAAGACAATAGGAAAAATCAAAAAGGGGGATCAATAGAAAAAACGTCAGGAGGCGAGGTGACTGAAAAAGAAAGGAGGGAGGAGGGAGACCAAAGGGGGGGGTCAGGACCGGGTAAAGGAATTGTCGGGCGACAAAGGGCGTAGTCCAGCAGCAAGTGAGGTGGCCGAATCCTCCAAGATGGATGACCCGGGAAACGGGCACCGTTTGCAAAGTCACAAGATGGCGGGGCAACACATGAGATCCAATTTGCAAAATAACAGGGGTGCTGGAATTACGGAGCAGAGTAGAGGGGGGGGCAGTCACAGGAGCAAGGAGGGAAAGGGATTGGGGGATCACCGAAACACAAACGGGTCCTTTAGACGGGCAAACGCTCAGGGTTTCTGGGGCAGTAGAGTCGTCGAGGATGTTGATACACAGTCTGTCCAAATGCACAGGCTCTGGGCCGCGAGGGCAGCAGTGCCATCAGGCTGCACGCCGAATGTCTGGGGAAGTCCGCCTGGGTGCCAGGGGCAGCGGTCCCAGACTGAGGTAGGCAGAGACACAGTCCAGGAGGGCGCGCCCCCCAGGCTCAGATAGCAAAGAAAAGCCCGAGGGCGTCGCGCCGTAGTGCCGAGATTCTCCCCGCAACTGTACCCCCGTACCTGGCAATAAGACTCGCGGGTCCCTGTCATCCCATGGGAGGCGAAGCAGGAGGGCAGGCCGTGGGGGAAGCAGCAGAAGTCGAACCCGGAATGCATCGGGTGGGGAGACCTCATCCCAGTTCTGTAACAGCCAACCGGAGAAACGTCCCTAGGCATCAGCACCGCAGAGAGTGGATTCCGACGATGGCCGGCCATCACCGAAGCGTCGGTGGGCAGGGGGAGGAAAGGCAACAGCAGCGGAGAAAACGCAGAGCAACTTTGCCAGATGCCCAGCATGGGGTACCATTACTGTGAGATCATGATTAAGGACGAGCCCTGCTGACTGTAGTATAGAAACTGCAGCAGCCGCCGTGGCTGTTAAACAACTTGGGAGAGCTCTGGCGACAGGATCAAGCGTAGCAGAAAAATAAGCACATGGCCTCTGCTTACCACCAAAGGCTTGTGTTAACACCGAAAGCGCACACCCAGCCGTCTTGTATACGTACAGCACGAAAGGCTTCTGGTAGTCAGGCGTACCAAGCACAGATGCAGGGCAAAGCGCAGTCTTTAATTGTTCAAAAGCATGCTGGCATTCATGCGTCCAAGGCAAGGGTTCATGCACATCCTTGGTTATCAAGCGAAGCAGAGGCTGTATTAGTAAAGAATAAGCAGGAATCCAGTGTCGACAATACGAGGTGATGCCTATGAAAGCACGCACATCCCTCTGTGTCTCAGGGACAGGCATCTTAACAATGGCATCAACTCGTTCAGGTGTTAGCCTCCGACCCTCCTTCGACAGCAGGTGACCTAAATAGGTGACCTGCTGTTGACAATATTGAAATTTAGAAATTGACACTTTATGCCCTTTATCCGCCAAATGCTTGAATAATTTAACCGTAGCATCCCGACAACCCTCTTCAGTATCGGAGGCGAACAGGAGGTCATCCACATATTGCAGCAATACGTTACCTGCTGGAAGAGAGAGAGAGTCCAAATGACTTTTTAAAGCTTGACTATAAATACTAGGACTTTCAGTATACCCTTGAGGAGCCCGACAGAATTGGAAACTCCTTCCAGCTAAGGCAAAACGAAAAGGTGCTTTATCGGGGTGAATAGGAATGCTAAAGAAAGCATTCTTTAAATCAATCACAGAGAAGAACTGAGCTGTGGAAGGAATCATCGTTAAAAGGACAGTGATATCTGGCACCACTGGGAACAGAGGAACAACTATTTTATTGACCTCTCGGAGGTCAATCACAAAGCGATAGACATCAGGATGTGAATCAGGAGAATCTAACAGTGCCTTCTTAAGAATAGGGAGTATAGGGTTATTACACATATTTCCCGCTGTCTCCTCAACCACCCCTGATTTAATCAGGTCCTGTATAATCTGCATCAAAGCCTGATCCCCTGCCTGTGATATCTTATACTGGGGAATACGAGGGAGCACAGCATTCTCCTTAACCTTTATGGAAACTGGTGGTATTTGTAACAACCCTACATCTGTATCCCCCGTAGCCCACAATGAGGATGGCACTTCTTTAAATTCAGTAGGAAGGGGGGCATCTTTTGCCAAACACTGCTTCGCTTTGGCCACATTAGGTCCAATAGTCATATAAACACCGTCTGGGGAACAAGAAATTGTAGCATGCAACCTTTTTAACAAATCCAATCCCATTAGATTCTCTCCACAATTAGCGGTCAACAAAAATGGAGAGTCCACAGTAAAAGGACACAACATTAAAGCAAGAGGAGTGGAAATGGAGCTCACAACCGGCACGCCTGAAAAGCCTACCGAAACATTATTACGGCCAGACAGAGTTGCCCCAGGGACCAGTTTATGTGAAACAGAGCTATTCATTGCACCTGTATCCACCAAAAATTTCTGTATGGAACCATGCAAATCTGCTGTGACATAAGGACCACATTGATCTACAGGAATTTGGACTGGTCCCTTTCCCTGTCCTTGGCTATCCTAACCATAAGACATCCATGCAGCATCATCCATAGCATAATCATAATAGTATTGTTGTCCCCGGGGATCATCAAAATAATTTGAGTCAGAGCAATCCCCTGAAGACACACCAACCTGCACCTCCTCCCTATTAGTCTCATAACGGCCCCTTCCTCGCGAACCTCGCCCACCAGGGACCGCAAGTTTTTGTAACAAATCTGGACACTCACTCCGCCAGTGTCCCTCCTTTTTACAGTATGCACACTGATTTAACCCCAAAGGTGCACCACTTCTACCAACACCCCGGCCCCTTTGAGTTGGACCACTACCATGTCCCCTTCCAGACCCTCTAGCAACTTGCTGCAACAATACTTTTGCTTTCAAATCCTTACTCTTCTTCTCTACTTTGTCCTTTTCTTCATTTTCACGATGCTCGTAATACTGAGCCATACTCAATATCACTGAAGGGGAGGAGGTAGTCCAAGTACTCTCTGAAGTCTGTAACTGGGCCGCAATCTCGGGAAGCAAATTTGTAACAAACCTATTAACAAACAGGCGAACACCCCCTTCAACTGACAAATCCTGTCCACTAAAATCTAAGAAAACCCCTTCAAACCTTGTGAAAAAAATCAGACACACTCTCCTCTTTCTTCTGTCTACATGCTGTTAGCTTATCCCAATCGACC
This sequence comes from Calotriton arnoldi, assembly GCA_963921515.1. NCBI lineage: Eukaryota > Metazoa > Chordata > Amphibia > Caudata > Salamandridae > Calotriton > Calotriton arnoldi. The sequence goes on along the minus strand of CAWUFW010014652.1, from coordinate 143,775 downwards.
CGTCTTGGTGGAATAAGGAATGCATATATGTAATAATACGATTCGGCAACGCCAGGATCTCAGCCTAAGGTTTTTCACCAGGCTTCCGTTCTGCATCCCATGCTTTAATCTCATCCCACGTACCACCTAACTCCACAATATGGTCTTGAGTATGCACTTGTCTCCATATGTCCACCGGCACCAGCAACCCAAAGAAAATCTCTATATACGCAAGAGTCATAACTGACGAGGAGGCTGCCTCTGTCAACTCCTTATAGTACGCCATGGGATTCTTTCTTGGATCTGGTAACTGACTTTTAAGGGCCAATACCTCACTTCTTTTCCATGGGGTATAAACCCACTGTTCCTGGAAACGAGCCTCCACCCTTTGTTGAGCCACCTCATTTCTTTGATGCCGCTGCTCTGGAATCTCGGGATGAAAAATAGGATGCACTTCCCTCATCGGAAACTGGGATACACTAACTGGAGTACGATGCTGTAATCTTTCTCGACAACCAAGCAACGTCCCAACATTTCCAAGAACTTCCGCGGGGGCCATACCAGCTGAGTATACGCAGTCTCGAATATCATATATTATTTGAGGGGCTGTGCCCCCAATACACTGTTCCCACAAACTAATCAATGTAGCTGACATGTGCTGAAGGGCATGCTGCTGTACAAACGGATCGAAATCTTTCATTACACTCCATATATCTTCCACGCTATAAATCGGACACCGAACCCACTGCGCTGCCTGATGTGCAACCATATTTTTCTCTTCCTCACCTACATTTGATCGAGTCAAGACCTGTTCCATTCGCTCTTGTATTGCCGCCCAATTCCCTCTGTCTGGCCCCCTTACTGGTGTCTGAACACTACTTAATACAGTAGGAAAAAACCCTGGTGAAGACATAAGTGATACAGACATAGGAGACGGTGGGGCCGATTCACAGAACTAATCTGAGATAAAATCCCAAACTTACTACTTTTGGTATTCACAGAAGGCATTTAGTAGTAGTAAAGTTAGGACTCCTAACTTTACTACTACTAAACTGAGACAAAATCCTAACTTTACGACTTTCGGTATTCACAAAAGGCATTTAGTAGTAGTAAAGTTAGGAGTCCTAACTTTACTACTACTAAATGCTTTCTGTGAATACCAAAAGTAGTAAGTTTAGGATTTTATCTCAGATTAGTTCTGTGAATCGGCCCCAATGTCACCAGTGGCTGCGTAGTAGGAGTAAGAGAAGGAGAGGAAACAGAGGCAGACATAACAGATGTCGCAGGGGTGTCCGCAGTCACCACATTCACAATTGGTAGGACAGAAGGAGAGGCAGACGAAACTAGAGCCGAAGCTGTCGAACTCACAGGGAGACTTGAAGGAAATGAAGGAACATTTGAAGGCAGGGACGTCGGAATATCGGGATATACTCTCTGTGGGGCATACGGCGGTGGAGGACGTGTTTCCAGGAGTTCCTCCACAAAAGTATCCCCTTCCTCTCTGACCACATAAGACTTATCGCACTGTAATCAAAATTTCCTATCGGTACACTCAATACCTTTCTCTGTTTGTTCTTTATCATAAGCTACAGCTTTCTGAACCACTGTCTGCATTGCTTTCTTCCTAGATGCCTTCTCGGCCCTCATGCGCCTCTGTTTAGCTTCTTTCTGCCATACTTGCAAAGTATCAAACATTGACTGCCTACTCCTTCTAGCAAATAATTTGTCTTGCAAATAATTCAATTTCTGTTCATCGAAAGTACCATCAAGTGGCCACTGAAGCTCAGCATTGTCTCTCGTATATTTGTGCCACAATGTATGAAACATAATAGGGCCAATGCCATGCCTCACATACATCTCAAAACCCGGAGTGCCTTCTGGAGGCGCAGGCTGCCGTTCCTCCAGTCTGTTCTCCGCAGAGCATCTGAGACACCCAAAACACCACAATTTACTCCAACAAGACATCTTAGCATCAGACACTTTCACTCATCACTCAATCAACACATTCACTCGCAACGCAAACAAAGAGCTCTTCAAGAAGCAGTCCTCAATCTGCACCCCAACAAGACAGTCCTCAGACTGCACCAAAACAAGATAGGCTCTAGCCCCAGGCCTTTTCAAGAATAAACCAAATTACCAGGTGGCCTGGCTGAACGTTCAAAACGCTCCGTATCACAAGGGTCCGCAGACCTACCAAGTTAATCAAGACAGCGCCGCACTTATCAAAACTCACCCAGTGCACACAGGTCAGACAAAATTATTCTCCACTGCCGACTCTTCAGACCAAAACAGTCAGATCCAAGGGTTTCGCCTTCTCAGGACCCCAGCCGAGGTGACCACTAGATGAGGAGCCGCCCGATCAGACAGGCGGGGCAGCTGCGAGAACTAGGCTCGATCATGTGGGGTACCCCGATCCACCCATCCGACCAGACGCAACCCCAACCTCTGCAACCCGTCTACGGGCGAGATGGGTCACCTGGTGGGGTCCCTGTTCGGGCACCAACTGAAGGAAATGACCCGTTTAGGGTCACTTGGGTCACTCTAGACCTCCGCTAGCCTTCCATTCAATGAAGAGTCGATGACGCAGTAGAGAATGCAAGCAAACTAGTTTATTCACAAGATACACTGCAGTGGAGTCCAATCTGACCAGCCTCTACTGATGGCTGACAAGGGACTGACTCTAACAAGCATAAAGATACATTAAGTAGGTTGCAGAGCCCACGAAGACCCGCCTATCATGGAAAAACACTGGTAGCTGTCGCAATACAATGGGGGTACAGAGCATAAGTTTTGATTCCACAGCCTGGCACAAGCTATCTACTGCTCAAGTTCGTCTAGCTTATCCTCCCCTCCAGATAGGTGGGAGAAGGCCTCGATGTAGCAGTAGAAGAATGCACTAATGCGCAAACCTTAACATTGGAGAAACGAAACTTACCAAGGACCATTTCTCATAACTGAGCAAGTAGCAGTTTCGATTATACTGTAAAATGGCGTCTTAGAAAACAAAATGGCGGTACACAAGTCAACTGAACAAATATAGTGCCGGCATCCACTGACTGCATTTTCACACAGTATGCCTAATGATGTATTAGCTATATCAATGCTAACACTATTAGGAGTAAAATACAAAAAATATAGTAGTTTTTCGATTAAATTCTAACACTCCCCCTCTTTGCCTATTAGGAAGAGCAGGAGGTCATCAGCGTACAGCACTATGTGATGTGTTTGTCCTCCCAATTGCAAGCCCCTCTACCCTCCGCCGGTCCGTGCCCTGCACGCCAGTGGTTCCACAGGTAGAGCGAACACTAAAGGGGAGAGGGGACACCCCTGGCACGTGCCCCTCTCCACCCGGTACTGTATCGATATTGTGCGGCCCGTGCGGACCCTGGCCACCGGGTCAGCATATAGCAACCTCACCAACCTTATGAACCCCTGTCTGATCCCCATTTTTTCTAGGACGGCGTATAGAAACTCCCATTCCAGGCTATCAAACGCCTTCTCTATGTCTATTGCGAATATCGCTCCATCCTGTTCCTCATCTTTACCCAGTTATAGTATGGCCAGAAGGCGCCTTATATTCAGAGTCTTATTTCTACTCGGTATAAACCCCGCCTGATCCTGGTGGACCAGGGTAGTTATGTGTGGGAGCAACCTTGTCGCCAGCAGTTTACTTAGAATTTTAAAATCGAGGTTTAGCATCGACACGGGTCTGTATGCCGTGCACTCGAGAGGGGATTTATGTGGCTTGAGCAGCGGAATTACCACTGCTTCCCGGGTGGTCTGTGGTAATGTTCCTCCCTCCCCGGCCTCTGCGTATAGCTCCACCAATCTATGGGCTAATTCCTCCACATAGGCAGCATACAACTCCTTAGGGAGTCCATCGGTGCCCAGGGTCTTACCTCTTGCTAGTTCCTTGTTGGCCACTCTAATTTCATGTTCCGAGATTTCCGCTCCTAACTGGTCTGCATCTTCCTCTGATAGTGTGTGGAAAGGAAGCCCCGCCAGGTATTCTTCTATCTCCCCTTCCCCCCTGGGTCCAGAGCTCTTATAAAGTTGTTCGTAATAGCCACAGAATATGTTGTTTATTTCATCCTGTCTGTACAATGGGCGTCCTGCCTGATCTGCTATCTCTATTATGGTGTTCCCCCTGCGGGTCGGGGTGGCAAGCCATGCCAATAATCTGCCCGTCTTAACTCTCTCTGCGTGGGTCCTATCTGTGTATGTTTTAAAGTCAAAGCACCTCAAGCGTACCTCCTGTACAGCTACCTCCTCTTTCACTTCTAGTAACTCCTGTCGCAGCTCGGGGTGTTCAGGACGTCTTATTTCTATTTCCCTGAGCGCTCGGTCCGCTCTTTCCATGTCTGTGATCAATGTCCTTCGTACCCCAATAGATGTTGCCATGCACCTTCCCCTAATTACTGCCTTAAAGGCCTCCCACCCCATCACCCTGGAATCAGTGGAGAGGGCATTATTGGAAAAGTATGTTATGATATGGCCCCTGATCTCTTGTAGAAACACCTGGTCCTCCAGAGCCTCCGGCTTGAGGCGCTAAGTAGGGATGGGCTGCTGCTGAGTTCCCCATTGTAGCCTTGTCAGTATCGGGTTGTGATCTGAGACAGTTCGTGTCAGGTAATACGTTCCCTGGAGCAATGCATGTATGTCGGACGAGCATAGAAACGCATCCAATCTTACATGCAGGTCATGGACATGTGAGAGGTGGGAGTACTCTTTGTCCAGATGGTGAGTGCGTCTCCACGTGTCTATTAACCCCCATCGGGCCTGCCATTCCCTAAAAGCCCTGGCTACTCTATGGACTGGTGAATCTCGGAGAGGTGGGTGGGACCGATCTAGTTCCGGGTTCGCAATGCAGTTAAAGTCACCCCCCATGACAATCGGGCCTATCATGTAGGGCGCTAGGACTCCAGACATCTGCTCCAGAAAGTTACCCTGGTCAACGTTCGGTCCATATACATTAATTAATGTGATGTCCTGCCCATCTAGTCTCCCTGAAACTATCACGTAGCGGCCCTCTGGGTCTACCTTGTGGCCTATGTGCTGGAATGGGACCCCCGCCCATATCCATATTAGTACCCCCCTCGCAAAAGCCGAGTACAATGAATAGTATGCCTGCCCTCTCCATCTCCGGTGCAGTGCCGCACCCTCAGAGGCCAGGATGTGAGTCTCCTGCAGCATTGCTATATGAATACCACGCCTGTTTAAGTGGGAGAATATTTTATATCGCTTGTGCATGGAGTGCATACCCCTGACATTCCAGGATAATAGGTTATATGTCGTCTTTTTTGTCATTACTATTTGTCTCTCTCCCTCCCCCCTGTCCACCCCCCGTGGAACAGGCCTCCAGTGGCTTTCTCAGAATGATGCATCCTTTGCTGTCATATATCATGCCACTTTTTGGTTGAGAGCAGTGCCCCCAACATATAACATTTTTAACACCCCTACTCCCCCTCCCCAGGACAAGTGAGAAGCTCTCCCCCATCCAAACTATGCACTTGTGTGCAATTACAACAGTTGTCCAAAGTTCGGGTAGTGACGAGGCTGGTGTTCACCCGGAGGAGAACCTTGCCCCCACCCCACCGGATCCACCCCACCCAGTTCATGTTGCATTTTACCATCAGGCCTTTGTCCCAGGCCCCCTTCCCCTCATGCGAGTCCGTATCCAGGTTGCTATGACCCACCCGCATTAGTTCCCTGCTTGTACTTTCGTGTCCTAATGGACTTCAAATGATGTCATCGCCATTCTGGGAGTCATCTTGGGAAGAGTCTGGCTGGCCTTCCCCTTTGTGCTAGTGTCCGAGTCCGATTCTCTTGGGTCCTCCCCAGACAGTGAGGAGGTGCCCTGTGTCCCTTGAGCGCTCAGGGAGGCTATCGCTGCTACCGCTCTCTCTCTGTCTCGCCGTGTTTCCGCTGCTGTGGGTAAACTCTTGGGTTTTCCTCCTTTTACTGCGAACTGTGTGATATCTCGCTCTGGCTTTTCTTGTCTCTCCTCTCATCTTTCCTGCGGTGTTTGCTCATCAATCCAGTCCCACTCGTCCTGTGGGGTATGGAAGAATTTGGTTCCCTCCGTGGAGATCATCCTAAGTTTGGCCGGGAACACCATAGAGTACTGTATCCCCATCTGCCTTAGTTTCCGTTTTACTGTGGTGTATGATGCTCTCTGCTTCTGCACCTCTCGGGAGAAGTCTGGGAAAATTCTAATGGTGCTGTTGTCTATTTTGAGGTGGCCTTTAATCCGAGCCTGGCTCAGCACATGATCCCTATCCTTATAAAATAGTAACCATGCCACTACTGGCCTTGGCAGCCTTCCAGGTGGGAGCGCCGTAGCAGGGACTCTGTGTGCTCGTTCCAGAGCAAAGTATGGAGATAGGCCTTCTTCCGCCACCTCGGTGCGAATCCAGTTCTCCAAATAGGCGACCATGTTATTCCTTTCAACTTACTCTGGTAGGCCTATGATTCGCAGGTTGTTACGCCTTGCTCTGTTTTCGGCGTCTTCCGCTCTAAGTTCTAGTACATGCACTCTTTTTTCTATTTCAGTGAGTCTTTGGGTAGACATATTCACCTGGGGCTTCAGGTCTCGGATATCCCCCTCCGTTGCTGTAACACGGTCTGTTAGTTGCCTATGATCTGCTCTGAGCAAGCCCAGATCTTCTCTTAGTTTAACAATTTTGGTTTCGACTGCCGTTCTCGGCAGTTCTATGGCCTGCAGGATGTTGTAGAGGGACGGGTCCTCCTGAGTTTCTTTCCTGTCCGTGCATGACCCTGCCCTCGAGCGAGTGTCCCCAGGGTCTTCCCCGTCGATTTCTTCTGTTGCTCTTTTTCCCGCCTTTTGGACACTTTCCCCATGGTGGCGGTTGTTCCCTGGTAAGGGCCCTCTCCTCCCCGGTGTCGCTGTTTAGACCTTGTCCGTAGGTTCCTGCTCTTCCTCCGAGGCCGAATAGCGCCGGGGTTCTTTCTTCCCCTGCTCGTCTCCTCTTATTGTGCTTCTTCCACCGTTTCACAGCCCCTTATGTTTTATCCTCCAGGCTCACAGTGCCGCCTCTGGGCTCTTTTACCAGCCTCCATGACTCTCCTGCTAGGGTTATCTTTGGTTCACGCTCCTTACTTTCAGTTAGGCAGCCCAGGCTCCAGGAGTTCAGGCCCTTCTGGGTTCTCTCTCCTCCCATAGCCCAGGTAGGGAAGAGCTCCAGCCTTGATCCTCGATTCTCTTGCATCTCCTCCCAGTTCCGTTCTGAGCCTACCGCTCTTGTGTGCGTTCCCGCCTTCTGTGGCCTTCAGCTCCTGGCGCCGCTGTCTAGGCCTCTACGAGAGGTTCCTGGTCATCTACCAGTACCATGCTGCACTGGTGCCTCTGGTGTCCCTCTTTCGCCGGTCCTCATGCATCTTCTACCAGGGTCTCCCCCTCGTCACTCTGCTTGTTTCTGTTTAGGCGGTTCAAACCCCCATCTCCTGTCTTTCAATGGTGGCAGTGTGTATTGTCCCTCAGCTTCTGGTGCCGCCATCTAGGCCTCGACCAGGGGGTCCCCACTTCTCCACCATTATCAGATAATGCTGGGGTTTCTATTTTCACTATTCGTCTCACCCTCCAATACTTCTTCAGCCGCACTCTGCCTCTCACATGCAGCACTTCAGGCTCACCTCCTCACTTCTCAGCGCTCTCACCGGTCTCATGCCGCTCCTGCCAGGGCCGTCCTCAAATTGCTTTCTTTCTCTTTATTTAATCAGCTCAGAGCCGGTAGCACGTGTCTCCTGTCGCGCTTAGGTTCACCTCTACCTCTATTTTGGGCAACTGGACGACTCAGGCCTCGTGTCCCCGTCCTCCTGGGCCGGCAATGCTGCTAGCACACTGCTCCCAGATGTGCCGCCGCCTCCGGTGCTTCTTCGGGCGTGCTCGGCCCCTCCCGCCATTCTATTTCAGGTGTGATCAGTTAGGTGGCTCCGACATCAAGCGCCCCTCTCCCCAGGTCGGCAGGATTTTCTGTTTGCTGCCCGCGGGTGCATCTCTGCCTCCGGCGCCTCTCTGGTCGCTCATGCCCCTATATCACTGCTGCAGCCAGTTGGGAGGCTCAGTCATCAAGCCCCCGTCTCCTCCGGCCGGCAGTAACGTCTGCGCACTGTCCGTGGGTGCACCTCCTTCCCCAGCGTCTCTTCAGCCTCACTCAACCACACGCAGGCCTCCAGATTCCCCGTGCTATCGCCGGGTGCCTTCGGCAGCCCCCGTGGCTCCCCCGTCAGGGACCCTCTTCCACTCATTCTCCTTACTTTTTTTCCCGCTGGTGCAGCCCGAATTTCGAATCTCCTTCTTCCGGGCCCGGTAGTGTGGGACACCCTCTATGCGCAGGTTTTCACTGCTCCAGCGGCCCTTTCGCAGTCAGGCTGTTGCTGCGGGCGCCATCTTAAATGCCCTCGTGGCCTCGCGAACGATCCTGGCTTCTCCGGGATTCTGCTCCTTTCGGCCCTTTTTTCCCGGGCCACGCAATTCTCCCGCACCTCTGGGGCTGGGGGGTAGGCCTCATGTACTGCGGGGCCCCCTATATCAGGCAGGATGGCACTGGATGGGGGATCACCGGCAGGAGCTCAGGCTCCCTGCTCCATCGGCATCCGGCCATGCCCCCCCCCTTTTAAGGTAGTATTTGAAGGCACATTCGTCCTTGAGCACCCATAGATGGGAAGGAAAGGAATTCCATGCAGTGGCAGCTAGAAAAAAAAAAAGGAGCCACCCCATTTTTCCCTCTTTTTTTTGGGACCACAGCCAACACGGCGTCAGAAGAGTGCAGATGTCTTGTTGGATAGTATGGAATAATCCTCTTAGCCAGGTACCGCTGCCCTGCCTGGTTGAAGGCTTTGGGCCAACATAAGTCCTTTAAACCATACTCCCTTCTTAATGGGCAGCCAATGCAGCTCTTTAAAATGGTGCTGGATATGGTGGCTAATCGGCAGTGTTAATAGAAGCCGAGCTGCGACATAATGTACCAGCTGGAGTCTTCTAAGTTGGTATGTCGGTAGGTCCCAGTAAAGGGAATTGGCATAGTGAAGCCGAGAAGTAGTGGTCTTGTTCAGAGATTTAAAAAGACCCTGAAAGGCATGATCATGGGTTTGAATGAGAGTCTCTGATGGAAGTAGGACGTCTTGTTGGAATGTCTTTTGTTCGCCTACATGATGATACCGCAGAAGCGGGTGGGCTTCAGCCCCAATGAGTTCCTGTTTTGGGCATCCTGTGAGAGGACCTTCGAGCTTTGTCAGAGAAGTGTGGGCAAAATCTCTTAAAGAACCCAAGCAGGAGATAGTGCACTAGGTACTGGGCCTGAGATTAATGGTGGCTGAGTATATTGAAAAAAGCTAACCAGAATCTGGAAGTCAGTCAAGAGCTGATCAAACAGTTGCATGATCAGAAGGCTAAATTGGTGGGTACCAACCTGGCCAAAGGTTGTGGGTGGTAAAGCCAGTGGCTCTCAGGGCCCTCCAAGACAAGTGGACTGGTCCCTACACTATGCTATAGAAGGTGGGTGAGGTTACCTATCTGGTGGACCGGGGCACCCTGGACAGCACCACAGAGTGATTCATGTCACCTGCTTGAAACTCCATTTTGACAAGGCTGACATGACAATGTTGACGGTGACACATGGAGGGTGGAAGATGAGAGTGAGCTCCATCTTTACCTGCAGTCCCACGAGACAGATGACTCAGTGGAGGAAGTTGTACTCTCCTGCTCTGACTGAACAGAAGCAGACTGTTTCCAGTGGTTGGGCCAGGTTGCTGGTCTGTTCTCCTTGACACCTGGTCTCACCCACTAATGTGCCTAATACATTGACACTAGTGATAGCTTACCTGTCACTTTCAAATTCTACAGGCTGTCAGATGAAGCGACGCCAGCATCAAGGAGGAAGTGGCCAAGAAGTTGTCCATGGGAGTCATTTAGCTGTCCAGCAGTCCTTGGTTAAGTCCCATTGTAGGGGTCTACCCTCATTGGGGGGACCTTAGAACTCTGGTTCTGTGTTAATTACAGGGGGTTTCATGTATTGCTTTGACTGAGGGGAAAAGGAGAGGTTTGCAATTTGCACCCCTAAGGGCCGCTTTCAGTTTAAAGTGATAACCTTTGGGCTGAAGAATGCCCCTGCTACTTCCCAGAGGTTGCTCAAAAGGTCCTGCCGGGTTGAATAACTTAAATGCAGCATATTGTGATGATATTGCTGGCTTTGTAAACACCTGGAAGGACCTGTCTGGGTTGAATAACTTAAATGCAGCATATTGTGATGATATTGCTGGCTTTGTAAACACCTGGAAGGACCACTAGTCTTACCTCAGGGAAGTGCTTCAGACCAACAAGCAGGCCTGAATATCAAAGCCAGTACATGTCAGAAAGGGAAGGGATCTGTTGTGTACCTGGGCCACCAAGTTGGAAGGGAACATGTTCAGTCTCAAAGGCCCATGATGCAGACCATTGTGGCCTGGGAATCTCAAAAACCCTGACTCATGTGAAGTCTTTTGTGGGTCTGACTGGGCATTACCAAAGGTTTGTCAAGGGGTATGGCACCATTGCGAGCCCCTTGACAGAGCTGACTTACAAGAAGCAGCCCAAACAAGTGGTCTGGACAGAGGAGTGTCAGAAGGCTTTTGACACCCTGTAGGAGGTATTCTGAACTGCAGCAGTCCTCAAGGCACCTGACTTTAACAAGGTGTTTGTTGTCCAGAGTGATGCTTTAGATAATGGGACAGGAGCAGTATGTCACAGCTAAGCGAAGAGTGTCAGGACCAGCCAGCCACCTTTATTAGTAGATGTCTATTCCCTAGGGAGAGCAATGTTGGAGTGCCATTGAGAGAGACGTTTCTGCTGTGGTTTGGTCCCTAAAGAAACTTAGGCTCTACATGTTTGGGACTCGTTTCAGAGTTCAAACTAATCACAGACCTCTTAGATGGCAGATGCAGGTGAGAGGGAAGATTCCAAAAATGTTGAGGTGGCCCATTTGCCTACTAGGACTGTCTTTACAGTGTGGCACAGACCTGGAACTGACCACACCAATGCTGGTGGCCTTTCCTGGTTCTTCTGCTTAGACAATGAAAAATGCCTCCAGGAAGGCTGAATTGTTCATTGCTTTTCATCAAGGGGTAAGCATTGTAAGAAAATGCCAATTTTTGGGGTGCTTGCCCCCAATTGTTTTGGAACTAATACTGTAGGTTTTGGACCTCTGTGCAATAGTCTACTGTGGTTCAGTCCACAGTGTATGTCTCAGTGTATGTTCTCTGATCCTTAAGCATGATACAATTGGCTAACCCCCAATTGGCCTGTTTCACTATCCATTAAGGCCATATTATATGGTGTAACAAAATATACCAATGGCATTGAAAGTTAAATGACAACTGTAGACTCCTTCACATATTGTGCCATTCACTAAGGTCAAAAGGAAAACATGGCTTCAGGTCTCAATGTGTAGCCTAAATCCTGCAACTTTTAAACCTGCATAAAAACCTGTCAAAATAATCCTCTTGACGGGAGAGAAACTCCACATCAGTGTTATTCAAAGTACAACCTGGGAGCCGCATGCGGCTCTCCTGACCTTTACATGAGGCACCCTGGTCAACAGCAGCACTAGGCTGCAGTTTACCAGACTCAACACTACTGTTAAAAAGATTTTAAATAAACAGGCAAGCATTTATTTAAAGGTAAATTGAAGTTAAAGAATGGAAGTAACTAGGGTGCCCTGCACCGTTTAAACTTAGGAACATCTTCATTTTTAAAGACATCTTGAAGCAAACGTGTAAAAGTATGAAAGAGTCTCTTCAAAATTAAAAAAGAATATTCCATTGACATGCAGAAATGTTTCACCTTAGTACTTCAGATTATATCAGTGCATTGAGAAGTACTTTTTTACAGTGATATATTTCATACATGGATTTAGAAACCTTCACTCTTCCCCCCCCACCCTGACAACAATGCCAATAGTGAACTAAGAGGCAAGTCAGTTATTATGAGCACTCTTTGGGTGGCCTGGGTTCCTATTATACATTTGCTGCTTCTGGTTGAAGGGTAAGTGTCTGATCCACCTCACAGTGGAGAGGGGGTGATGCGATGATCCTGAAGTGGGTCCTTCACCTTGATGACAGTGCGCAGGTACTCCCACGGCGGCCTCACTTCCCTGGCTGGGAGGGGGAGGGTTGTCGAACAGGTCACACTTCTTGTTGCTCCCGGTGACCACCTATTGCATATGAGGTCACTGGATCCTCCCTGTACAAAGGTTCTGCCCCGTTTGGCTCATCGAAGTCCTCAGCAGTGGCCTCTCCTGGTCTATGGGTTAGTGGCTCACCACTGCACAATGGTTACGGCCTTCACAACATGCAGGTCTTCTCACAGCAGGCTCTCCTGGCATACAGGGCTGCCGGCTCCTCACTACGAATGGACTATAGTCTGATCGGCACAGTGATGCACACAGCTCAATTCACGGTGGTCCTCCTCTGGCATATGAGGGTTGCCGACTTCGTCCTGCACAGGATAATGACCCCATTGGTTCAGCAGCTGTCTCTTCACACCTCACAAAGGGAGTCCACTAGACAGGGCCCCACACTGGGCCTCGCTCCCTCCAACCCTTTCCTCACAAGGCACACTGGTCTTGGCAAGCAGACAGGAACTGGTTCTCCAGGCTCCGGGGCAGGTGGCCTTGGATACCCTGTGTGATGTATCCTCATCCAGTCCTGGTCACAGGCAGAACTCTTGCAGAGTTTCTCCTCCTGACACAGCCCATCTGACTGCTTACCAGATGATAATTTTGGGGGTCTCAAGCTCACCTTCTTATGGTCCATTTCCAAACACCAAATATGATTTAGGGTCTGAGGGCCCGATTGACAAAGGTAAAATTAGACCAAAAGACTAACTTAGACCAAATGCCTAACTTTACTACTTTTTGGTATTCACAAAGGTAAGTTACTACTAGTAACTTTACTACTGGTAAACTTACTACTAGCAAAGTTACTACTAGTAAAATTACTAGTAGTAAAGTTACTAGTAGTGGGCCTGATTCACAAAAGTAATCTGAGACGAAAGTCTAACTTTACGACTTTCGGTATTCACAAAGGGCATTTACGAATAGTAAAGTTAGACTTTTGGTCTAAGTTTAGACCAAAAGTCTAACTTAAACCAAGAGTCTAACTTTACTACTACTAAAGTTAGACTTTTGGTCTAAGTTAGACTTTTGGTCTAAACTTAGACCAAAAGTCTAAGTTTACTACTCGTAAATGCTCTTTGTGAATACCGAAAGTCGTAAAGTTAGACTTTCATCTCAGATTACTTCTGTGAATCGGGCCCAGTAACTTACCTTTGTGAATGCAGAAAAGTAGTTAAGTTAGACTTTTGGTCTAACTTTACCTTTGTGAATCGGGCCCTGTGTCTTTGAAGTTAATGTTGGTGGCTGCTTCTTTTGAAGTGCCCTGTCCACAGCCTTCTCTTCCTCTTGAAAGCAGTCTGCCACAGCCGGAGCTGATAGCACCACAACACAGGCCATGGGAGTGACTAGCGTTCACACCTGGATGTCAGCCACAGTGATATGTGTATCAAAAGGTTAGCCCTGGACCACAGCCCTGCACTTTATGATTCTATTATTAGCCCAATCTCCTTCCTGATATGTGCTTAGACACCTTCCTTGTGACCTTTCACTGATCAAGGTGCACCCTTTGAAGTGGACAGGGAAAGCCTGGCTCTCCCCCCTCGAGCGTGAGTCCCACCTAGCGTACAGTAATGCAGCAATACACAAATCTGTCTGGGGGGATTTCTCTACCTCCTCTTTTCATGTTTCACCATGCAGGCCTCAGTCTGTCAGAATAGAACCCATTGACCTCCATATATTGTAGCATTCACAGGCACACATACACCTACCCAGTGCATCTATACAGCATCCACACACAGCACAGCACTGTATCCTTCCTATACTGTACTACTCATAGGCACCCATACACCCAGCACATATATTTAACAGGCGCGCACTGCAGAGCACTGAATCCTTCATGTACTGTAACTAACCCTGGGCGGAGTTCGCGGAGTTGCACTACGCGGAACACGCGAAGTGCATAAAAAAACTCCGTCGCACTACTCAGAGCTCCGCGAGCGGCGGAGTATGATAGAAAAATGCAGTTCGCGGTGATTGCACAGTGCCGGATGCTTGTCCGCACTGTGCAATCATTGCGAACGGCACCATGCACAGCGCAAGCTTTCCTTTTCTGCCGTTTGAGTAGATTTTTACTCGAGCAGCAGCTTTCTCAACGCGAACGGGCAGTTTCTCAACGCGAGCGGTCTGAGCATACGTGACCACTCGCAATGAGAAACCTGACCCCGCGTTGAGAAATCTCGCTGGGATGTTGATTTTACACGCTCGCCAACTTGATGTTGACGATCGCGAACGAGGAAAAATCTCGCCGGGACGTTGATTTTCCTCGCTCGCGGTCGCCAACTTGACGTTGACGAACGCGAGCGAGGAAAAAAACTCTGCTCCGCACCGTGAAGCGGAGTTTTTCGGAACTCCGCGATCTCCGCGTAACGCGGAGTGCAGAAAACTCCGCAAACTCCACGAGCGGAGCGGAGTTCACCGCCCAGGCCTAACTGTAACATTCATTGAAACACATACATCCAGCACATACATTTAACATGAAAACACTACACAGCACTACATGCTTCCTGTATTGTACCAATCATAGGCACACACACATCCAGCACATGCATTTACCGTGCACGCACTGTACAGTACTATATCCGTCATGTATTGTACCACTCATAGGCACACTTGCATCCACCACATGCATTTACCATACATGCACTGCACAGTACTGCATTATCCCCTAATTGTACCCTTCAGAAGCACACATACACCTAGCACAGATAGAGCACTCGTGCACCTCACAGCACCACACACCAAGCCGATGTAGGCCAAGGGTGAGTTAAGCACACAGCAGCTGAATTTTAACCTAGTAAGCCTGTAGGCCTCACTCCAGTGACACAGTTTAAAAAGGACATGCTTACTCCTGCTGATCACTACACGATATGCTGTCACCACTGTATTCATGCTACTTAACTTCTGGTGAAAGCGGTAGCTTCCCACTACCATGACAGTAGTGCTTTGGATTCCCCTCCCGGTCCAACAAGACCGCAATCCGTGAGACAGGCCTATGACATGGCACGCATGCATAATCTGTGTTTGCCTATGACAACAAAAGTCAGCATTAAGGATCCAGACATCCGTACAGTTGGGTCACTGAGGGCAGGGGTGCAAGACCATTATCATGCAGAGGACTTTTCTGTCCCAACAGCCCTTGTAGGCATTGTGGCCTACAGGTGAGGGTGTTTGGTATTTAAAAGTGGACTATGTATGAATTCAATTGTTGCATGTTCCTACAAAGGTTATTTTCACTGTTTTATGAAGAAAATGCTAGAGTTAATGTGTTAATTGTGTATCTTTGGTTTGAAATAATCTACAGAGATGGTTCAACCACTGTTTTTAATATTTATTGAAATCCAATTCAATGGTGAATTTGGATGTTTAGTAAACATACAGGAAAAGTAAGCTCCTGCGGACTAATTAGCTTTAGCTGGCCTGCTAGTGCTGCTTCGATGAGGTGTGAAATACTGCTCTTTGAGCAGAGACATTGGTTTGGGTCTGGCAGAATGGCTCACGGGGAAGAATATGATCCAGCTTAACCCAAGAATAACAGCTTAGGAGTGTCCAGAAAATGTGATAACTCACAAACTAGGGAAGACTGTATTTTTATAGTTTAGTGGTAAGGGAAGCCTGGAGAAGAAGGTTCTTTTGATCCTAGAATGCGTTTTAGCCTGTTGACCTTAGACTCAGTGGATGAGGGAGCTGACTCTAGACCCAGTTTGGAGAAGTTGAGGAGGGATATACTGCTCATTATTTTAAACACACTCCTAGGTGTGCCACAAGCTCCTTCCTAGAGTACAGGAAGGTTTTGTCATGTTAGCCTATGCTGCAGGAGTGGGAAGGTTTGCTCTTGGGAACTTTTTGGCCATTTATCAGGGAGTGTCTAGGAGTCGCTCACATCCACTGTCTAGTGAAGTGAATCAATCAATTAATCAATCAGGGAATTGTAAGCGCGATACTCACCCGTGAGGGTCTCAAGGCGCTGGGGTGGTCTGCAGATCTGTTTAGCCGAAGAGCCAGGTCTTGGGGGTCTTCCTGAAGGTGTTCAGGGAGGGGGCGGGTCTGATGTCTTCCGGTAACTCGTTCCAGGTCTTGGCTGCAATGTGAGAGAAGGATCTTCCGCCTGCTCTGGCTCTGTGGATGCGCGGGGTTTTGGCCAGTGCGAGGTTGGAAGATCGGAGGTTTCTTTTGGGTACGTGGAAGTTGATTCTGTCGTTGAGGTATTTGGGTCCGTTGTTGTGTAGGCATTTGTAGGCGTGAGTGAGGATTTTGAAAGTGACTCTTTTCTCCACGGGGAGCCAGTGGAGACTTCGTAGGTGTTGGCTGATGTGTTCGTGTCGGGGATGCCGAGGACGAGTCTGGCGGCGGTGTTCTGTATTGTCTGGCAACTCATTCCCATGTCCATAGAACACATTCGGAACCTGCGGAAAAATAGAACAGGACTGGGCCTGTTGTCTGTAACCTGTGTGGATACTTGAATGGGCTGGACCTGTTCTCATCTGTACCCAAAACTAAAAAAGTGGACTCAAAGGGTCACTAAGCTGAAGTCCTGTGTGACTACAGGGACATCAAAAGTTGCAAGAGGGTTTTTTTCCTGGAGTGACCAGTTGACCAGCTAGAACTGAATCTAGACTGGACCTTTCTGGTGACATCTGCTATTGTTGAGGTGAGTCCTGGGCCCTAAGTGCTGTCCTTGAGGTCCTGGGAGCCTTAGAAGTGGCTAAGAGGACTGCCCCAGAGAGTCTGAAAAGTTGAGACTTAGAAACATTTTTGACTTCCTAGACCTGTGGAGCTTCAGCAGGACATGAAGGTGCCCAATTTCGGAAGGACTTTGTCAGACACAGCTTCGGGTTTAATTTGCTGGAAAATTATGAGCTCCTACAAAGAGACTAAGGGCCTGATTTAGATGGAGGATCTGGTCAGTCTGAGTGCTGCCATCTCCATCAGAATGTTCCTCCCACGTCGGCCGCACCATAGGCAGAAGTGGCTGTCCGAAGGAGTACAGCTAATATTTCCGTCAGGACAAACATGGTGTGCCTTCCCGCCGACGTAACTGTGGTGGGTAAGCCTCCACACCTGAGTTGGGTTCTAAGGTAGAAATGTATGTTTTTTTTTTTTTCCACTTCCGTTTCCATCATAAACCCGATTGTCCAAGTCCTTCCTTTGATGCAGCACCTTGACCACGAAGCAAATCAATCCCATCGTCACCGGAATCTAAGACAAGTTGCTTTTTCACTTGTTTCCTTTTGAATTGTCTGTTTACATTAGTTCTGGACTCGTCCATTTTAAAATCTCTCTTGCAAGCTATATTTTTCTAATGTGTAATGAATATGTGTGTAATGTTGTCAATTAAGAAATATAAAGTAACACACCTGCATGTTTGTATTTTTTTTATTTTCAAATTTGGTGCAAGCTGCCTTCATGATAATGGACACTTACACAAAAATTTACATTAATCAAAATTCATAATGTGTTTATGCAGGTGTGTTTAATTATTGTTTGTAAACCATCAAATTATAAACATAAGCATTACGCAATGTTTGAATAATTTAAATTTAATATCATTTAGTAATTGCACTAAAAAAGCAAACACATTTTTTACAAAACGAATGCTAAATCAATGTTAGTTCTAAACTTAAATCAGTTAATATATTTATTGATGTAACATTTCCCCTTGTCTAGTGCATTTTCTGTATTTTACTACATTTTAATAGTCTTTGTTGCCCATAACTTACCACCTAAACAGACTTCAAATGGTAATCTCCTTAGGAAGGGGCATCCGTTGGGCACAGAGCAGGCACCTCAAGGATGTTTCTTGAGAGAGGTGGGTTTAGGTTTGGTAGGGGTTAATGACAGGTAAGAGGGGAATTTGGAAGGAGGACTAAGGTTAGGAGGGGTGGTAGAGGATTGGGTTTTGGAGGTAGAGGGAGCTAGAGTGGGTGATGTGGTTGTGTCTGTATGTTTTGCAATTGCATGTGGGTCTGGTGTGCATTGTGTATGTTTGGATGTGTGTTTTTTGGCTGGTGTTTGATATTCTGATGAGTGTGTGTGTTTGCTTTTGGTTAGTGTGTTTTTGTATGTAGGTGTGCTTTTGTGTGAGTGTGTTGGGTTTGATGAGTGTGTTGTGGTGGTTGGTGTGTTTTGGGGGCTTATGGGTGTGGTGGTGGTTGTGGGTGTGGTAGTGGTTATAGTGCTTGTGGGTGTGGTGGTGCTTGTGAGTGTGCTGGTGGTTGTGGGTGTGGTTGTGGTGGTGGTTGAGGTGTGTGGTAGCAGTTGTGGTGCTTGTTGGTGGTGGTTGTGGGTGTGGTGGTTGTGGTGCTTGTGAGTATGGTGGTGGTTGAGGTGTGTATGGTGATGGTTGTGGGTGTGGTGGTGGTTTTAGTACCTGTGGGTGTAGTTTCAATAGTGTGTTTATGTTGTTTGTTTGGGTTTCTTTGTGTTTGTGTGTGTGTTTGTGTGTGTGCGTGATTGTGCTGCTTGTGTCTTTTGTAGTGGGTGCCTGCAAAGAAGTGATTGTGCTTGGGATTGGGGTGGAAGTTTGTATTGGGTTTGAGGAAGGGACCTGAGTTTGGGCAGAAGGTTGGGCTGGTTGGGAGGCTGGGGTGAGGGAGGAGGCTGCTATGTCGGCAGCAATCTATGCATGCCAGACATTGAACTGTGAATGGCATCCTCAAATGCAACCATTTGTTGCTTTTGGCAGGTAAGGCCTTGGATGCCATTCACTATTGCAGTCTGGCCTACAGAGATGCTTCCTAAGAGGTCGATAGCCTCCTCACTCAGCACAGCTGGGCTGAAGGGCAGGGGGTGGAGTGACTGTGGCAAAGGAGACCTCAGCCCTTTTAGGGGGTTGGGTTTGGCCAAATGGGGGGCAACAAGAGGGAGGGATGAAATTTGTCTCCGGGTGATGGACAAGGATAATGGTTCTCCAGTTCCGGTAGCGTCCACCACCACTAGGAACTGGTCACTTGTGGAGGCCTCTGAAGAAAATGACTAGGTGGTGGCCTCCATTCTAGTCCCCTAACCCTCCGTGCCACTGTGTCCATCGGTGTCGGATGTTTCGGTCTTCAGTCTTTCCATACAGAAGGATTTTGACTTCCATAAAGGCTATATGGAATAAGGGCCTGATTACGAGTTTGATGGTGTGGGAGCGGGCTGCCATGCCACCACCCCGCTCCCACACTGACAAACCTGACCGCCACCTGCCAGATTACAAGTTAATTCATGGTCAGGTGGGCGGGCGGCTTGGCAGCCCCCCAACAGTGCAGTTTTAAGGCTCATAAGTGAGCCTTAGAACTGCACGGTGACAAGATTTTAGGGCTTATTTTCCCCCTCATTAATAACACATTTTCTTTCAAGAGCTACTCCTATATAAACTCTACCAGGGATAGCCATTACAGTTAGGGCAGACTTACCATAGGAAAGGCATATTTTTTTTCTCCTAATAAATAACTTTGGTGCCTTTTTACCAATCTGCACAAAACTTTCCAACTTTGGCTCCTTCATGGACCTTTGCCCTGATTTGTCAATCTGGGGCCAGGAATAAGGGAGGGGTTCCAAAACACTAATTGACATGTTAATTGCCCAGAAAATTTGCTGTACGATACAGAAAAACAGCTGAATGCAATTACATCAAATTTGGCAGAAAGTTAGGACTTAAATTTGGTGTATTTTCGTTCAGTAGTTTTTGAGAAATTAGAATTTTAAAAAGTGCTCAGTGGGCATTAATTGATTAATCCCCCGGAAAATGTTATTGCTATCTAAGGGTGGGCGGAGTTGGTGGAGAGGCACTACGCTGAATTCCGCAGAGTTGCCTAAAAACTCAGTGGAATTCCGCGGAGCTCCGCTCCATTCTATGAGGCAGCAGAGTCCCAGACCTGGCTGGGCAGCGCACTGCACTTTTGTCATGGAGGATTCCTCCCCCTTCACCTGACCCCCAGACTGCCACCTGCTTTTCCCCGCTGACCTCTGCCGAAGCGGTGATCCATGGTGTTTCTTCTCCAGTCCTGGGCTGTAACTAATGGAACAGCTTCACTGCAGGACTTGCGAGGACTGCGCATGCGTACGCATGGAGAGTGGAGACCTTAACCTAGTCGCGAGTCCTGTGCGAAGGGGTTTCATTAGTTACAGCCCAGGAGAAGAATCCTGCACCACCGAAGATGAGGAGCCAGCCCAGGCACGAAGAACGCCATGCCGAGAACCAGGTAAGGACTGGGCAGGAGAAGGGCTTGGTTGCCTGCTTTTGCAGTAGGGGTAGGCGGCAGGGACAAACTCCGTCATGCAGCGGAATCAGAGTTTTTTTCGCTGAACTTCACGCTCCCAGCAGAGCGCGGAGTTGGCGAAACTCCGCAAACTCCGCTGGCGGAGCAGAGTTCGCAACTCACCCTTAGTGATATCCCAAGCATTGGTGTCCATATATGCTCCAATTGACCAATTTAAAGAACATTGGTTTATTCTGATTGGCTGGCCAACATGAACAATATGTTGTGGCCATCATTTAATGACTTGGGGACATCGTCCTGAAAAGAAATTAAAAAAAACAAACAAGGATGAGCATACCCTGACCTCCAGGGGTATGTGGGTGGTGTCTCACAGGGACCACCCCCCTCATTTTTGCTGACTGCAACATGGACAACATTTTGTGGCAGCCATTAAAGGAGTCAGGTACATGGTCCCTATTGAAATGCATTGTAGTGAAAGCCTGTTTTTGAGGGTCACAAAAAGGAACACATATGAAAGGTGATAATGGATTTTAGTCACAGTACAAATCATTTGCTGGTGGTACCATACTAATTATAGGAAATGTGGTGTGTTTTAAGGTGTTTTTTCGCTGTGAAAAATGCTGATCGTCTTCTGAGATTTCATGAACCATGTTTGAGAGAAAACAGTTTTCACTCATGCTTTTCTCATAGAGGTTATGGAAGGTGCCTCAGAAGCTAAAATGAGAGCACAGTTTGTGTAAACTCAAATGATGGTCCTTGGACATGTGAGAACAAAGTCTGATATTCGAAGTCAAACATGTACTTCCAACAGCAGAAGCTGTACATTGAGTCATCAGTGGTCTACCACAGATTCACCACAGTGCACACCTCAAGAGGGAAACATGCATTCCAGGTGCGAAGGTAGTCTATGATAGAGATGGACTCACCCACCGCTGGTCTCTGCATTAGCCAGTCAGTGTCCAGGGAAGCCGCTGCAGTTCGTGGTATAGCAGGGCAGGGCCTGCTGACAGGAGGCGCCTAAGTGCGGTCGTTAGCCTGTGTTATGAGGGCCCCCGTCAGTTGTGGAGGTAAGTGGGTGCCACAGACAGCAGCTGGTAGGTCCCTCAGGTCACACCAGCGAGGACGTCAGTCGCAGGCCCAAAGCACAGTTGTCGAAGGCTCGGGGTAAGTCCACGCAGCCAGGGACAAGGAGGGGCTGATTACCTGTGAAACAAGGCTTCCGATTGAAGTCTCTCCATTGCAGGGTGCTCTAGGCCTGGCCCACACACCACGGGGTTGGAGCAGATGCACTGTGGACCCACCATGGCTGAGGATCGTGGCTGAAGTCCCCTCATTGCAGGGTCCACGACACCGCCCAGGCCCCCGGTAGGGAGCCTCCACAGCAGAGATGGTGTGGTGGAGATGAGGTCGCTCAAATACATGTGTTAATCATGCGGGCTTCATGTTCTCTATTAGGCAATATATAAATAGAAAAGACTTGTTATTTACCGACGCACATATGCAGGATAATTATGTTTGTAATAATGGCCTCAGTGTAGCATGTAAAATGTGAAAAAAAAATAGTTACTTTTCAACAACCATTTCTTTGCTTTCTGTCCACAGCCGAGTAACACAGATGCCTTTTACCCATACTCTTTTTGCAGCTAGCATCAGGGAGCAGGCCTCAAGTAGCCATGCACCACCGCCAGCAGTTAGAGGGTGATAGCATGGAAAGAGTCCAATTACATTCTCCAGTACAAGTTCAACCTCTTACTTACAAGAATGGACTCCAATTGAACTCTATAATTTCTCATAGACCTTTGCCACCGTGTATGAATGGAAACCAGCTCAAATCAATCATTGGCACAATTTACATTTAAGTTCAGTCAATGATGAGAGTTTTAGGAAAGTTTAAAATCTTTATTTCTCATTAAAAGTTTAGTAAGTTTTTTTATTTGTCTTTTTATTCAATAAGTAAATCAAATATTCTGATGACAGAAATCATCAAGAAAATATGGCTAGAGTCATCAATATAATAAAATAACAGCGTGCTCCATAAAGGATGTAATCCCTATTCTATCTAAAAGGAACCTAAACTAACACAACCCATGAAGAGTTCCTGGAAAAGAGCAAGATCAAAGGAGCATCAGGTCCAAGTCTGTATTAATTCAAACTTCCCATAAGGAACTCAACTGAGTCTCATCCATCAAAAAGGCATTAGGACAAAGGTATAGGGTCAAAGGAGTAACCATACAAAGAAAATCTCAATAAGGCAAAAAGGAAAACAGACACAGCAGTAGCTGTACCCATCAGAGTGAAAGTTAGGAAATTGTCACCTGTAAAGTGAAAGGCAAAAGCAATCACTGTCAGCAGTAGCTCACAGCAAGTGGCGAGAGAAGATCTAAGATGAGTGGCAAATGGCAGAGACGCTAGCTAGCTAGAAACACACACTATTATAAAAGGCATAAAAACATGTTATTACAATGTTGCCGCTCTGAACGTTCCCATCCAATGAGACAATACATGCCGACTGTAGACAACTTTGTTTCTTCTTTCCCACAACAAACATGTGTAACTCAAGATCCACTATCAGAAATGTATTTTACCATGTAAATGTTTGTACAACTGGGACCAGATATCCTTGGTTCCCAGGGAAGAACATTGCAGTGTTCAGTCTATCATTCATTAAATGTGTCACTGGCGAACAATGAACTGCGCTAAAGACTGAAACATTTACTTGCAAATCTCTTGTTAATAAATGGCAGTTCATCTTCTTATAAGCATACGTATATTGTTATGTTAGACTTGGCATCTTTTTGTGTGGTTTCCCCAAACTTTTTGCTTCTAACCTCCTTTTTTTGACTATGTGCTGAACTTTCTTTTTAGGTCGAGCTTTGGCAGCGTGCATGCGCTATCTGCAAGACCTGCTGTAATCAATAAAACCACTATATTACCGCCTCCTGCTTACTATTGGTTCATTTCAGCGTCGCTCTTCTTTGCTGCCTCCTGTCTCGTTCCCGCAGCCGATAGCTAATTTCCTTTGAAGGATCAGGAGCACAGGTAGGGTCTAGTGTACTTATGCTTGCCTTCTTTATCTCATGTGTGAGAACTTTTTTATCTTTATTGATGCTTTTGGCCCGTCGCTGCTTCCGCCCGTTTTGATTCCCCTTCTGCTTCCAGTTATAAGCCCTTTCCCCACCATCCGAGTGCACACAGCCCCTGCAGCAGTCGTCTTTTGGCCTGGTGCTGCTTGTTTTTAAAGCCAAATACCGAACTCTTTTGGGTACATGGTTGTAAACAAATAACAAGCAGTCATGTCTACGCCTCACCACTGTGCCTTCTTTTTAGTGATCCTAGGTGCAATTATGCCCGCCAGGCAGAAACCAGCTTGTTTATCAGCCTTGAAGTGGAGATTTTCCATCAGATTTGCTGTTTCAGAGAAGCGACATAGTGCAATGTGTTTTCCTGGTCCTCGTTGTTAATCCACGTAATGGGGTAGCAACTGCTCCGTCATCAGTTTTGTGTTTAACTAAGGTGGAGTCTCAGACAGATATTTCTGCATAATGCAGCGATCAAAGAACAGTTATAAAAAGAAAGCACGCAAACATCTCTCTTAGGTAACAGATCAGCAGGGCTCAGGTTAACGCTCCTTCGTGCACACTTAGTCACTTAGTCCTGCCCCCTGTGCAAGGCCTTGCATCCCACGCTCAGGTAAAGGAGCCCCCAACCACTATTTTTCCCCGGCCATTATCGGGACACGTCTGTGAGCAGAAGACAAAGGCTGGGAATGCGGCTGAACTGGCGCTGCTGCTAGATCAGATTACGCCACGCCGGAAATGGGTCCCAGGGACAAATAGCAGAAGCGCTGGTAATAAAAACACAGTTTTGTTTCTTCCTCTGAATGAATGAGTGAAACACCATTTGTTCTTCTTTAACAACACTTGAGTTTGGGGGTTTGGCCAGCACTGCACAGGAAAAAATGGACCCCCGAGTGAACGGACACCTTTCGAGCAATCAGATGAGGCACCTGCTTTCTTTCTATAGGGCAGAGAGCTTACGGTTTTCAAGTCTAAGCAATTACACGGAAGTGCAATACCGTGCACACAATAAGCACCTTTGAGGTACACAGAATATTTTGAGGAACATGAGGATATGTGATTTAAAAAAAACTGCAGTGTAAACAACATTGGTTTAGATGGCATGCAATTTTTTAAAATCTAATTTATTCACATGCTTTGTATATTTTCTTTCTCTGAAGGTTTTCTACAGCAATGCTAAATTCACTTGGATGCAACTACCTAAGATAAGAACATTACCCACTTATATGTTGAAGGACAAATTTTCTAAATAAGGCCTTATCATCAAGCGTCTATGTAGCAACTCATTACCAGAATCCTTTGTCTGTAACCTTTGTCTACATGTTTTAAGGATTACTTATGGATGAATTTAATGCTTATCCTTACCGCTTACAGTGATGCACTTTGTTCTGCACTTATTGCATTCACCTTCTAGTCCACTGTTTATATTATAATCTTAATTTAGAAAATAATTAGCAACTCTGCCTGCAGTCTATTCCCTTGCAATACTTTTTCTACAATGAGCCCCCTACTGTATTAAAAACAAGCATTTGCAATGCAATAGGTCTTGCATTTGTTAAAGTTAGAGCTGTTGACGTTAAAAATAACATTGTTTTTTACTTTTACTTTTTTATACCAATGACAGTACTGCTATGCAAATATAATTATGCCACTGCAAATAAAAAAGCAAAAGTAAAAAACATTGTCATTTTCAATGCCAACAGCTCTAACTTTAACAAATGCGAGACCTATTGCATTGCAAATGCTTGTTGCTGTTGTTAGGACTCTGGGCACTTTACCACTGCTGACCAGTGCTAAAATGCATGTGCTCTGTGTCTAATGGTAATGGCATTTGGTTTCTCTGTGATTGGCCAATTTGATTTACTGGTAAGTCCCTAGTACAGTGCACCACATGTGCCAGGGCCTGTAAATCAAATGCTACTAGTGGGCATGCACTATTGTGCCGCCCACATGAGTAGCTCTGAAAACATGTCTCAGGCCTGCCACTGCAGAGCCTGTGTGTGCAGTTTTAAACTGCCATGTCGACATGGCAAGCTCACCTACTTGCCAAGCCCAAACCTTCCCTTTTACTGCTTGTAAGTCACCCCTTAGGTCGGCCCAAGGTAGCCCCATGGGCAGGGTGCAGTGCATTCAAAAGGCAGGGCATGTGCTTTTAAGTCTTACTTGTCCTGGTAGTGGAAAACTGCTAAATTGGTTCTTCAATACAGCAAGGCCTATCTCTCCCATAGGTTTGCATTGGAGCTGCCTTGTAACATTTTACAAGTGTATCTTACAATTGGGAACAGATGGAAAATTGGATTTTGGTGTCTCTCAACTCATAATTTAAAAACACATATTTGAGTGAATTTGGTTTTTTAATTGCAGGTCTGAAAATACCAGTTTTAGAAAGTTGGCATTTTATTACTTTAACTATTCGGTGCCTCTGCCTGCCCCTAGAATATACGTCTGGGTCAGGGTGCTAGCTGGGCTTTATGAATTCACTCTAGACAGTTACACACAAAGGGAGCTGAGGTGTGCCCTGCATATCCTGATGGCCCATCACCAGGCTGATGGGTCGTCCTGAGCTAGAGTGGTGGGAGGAGTTGACACTTGCACCTGAATAGGGATGTGCTTGTCCCCACACAAAGAGCTGCTTATCTTCTGTAGGAGAGTAGGATCTGCTTCACATGGGTACCCCCACTTTTTGCTGATGCTTCACTGTTTTTCGACTTTAGTCTGGCTGGGGCCCTGCTAATCAGAACCCCAGCCTAGCTGCTTCCTCTCTAAAATGGTTTCCATGTGCCCTAGGCACATCTCTGATTGGAATCTGGAGTGCCCTTGTAAGTCCCTAGTATATGGTATACTATGTACCCAGGGCATAGGTACCTCAGAGGCCGGCCAGGGGCTGAAGCATGTATTATGCCACCCCTGGAAGGCCAGCCAAAATAACACCACAGGCCTGCTACTGCAGCCTGAGTAAGGTGGTGCATGCACCCCTTACAGTGGTATAGGCTACCTATATCACTACATAGATACACACATATAAACCTATAAGTCACTCCTATGGCAGGCCTTATCAATCCTGAAGGCAGAGTGCTTGGTTCCTATGTGAGAGGGTGCCTCTGCATGAGCAGAACCCTCTGCAGCGTTCGGAGACCCTTCTCTGATGCTGTTTGTAGTGCAGCCTGACCATATACTCTTAAGCGCATTATAACCTTGCGTTAAATGCTAACTTTGGGATGGCTGCACGGAAACATGTCATGTTTGGTGTCAAACATCTTGGAATACTACCCCCCCGCCAGTTCTGGTGGCGGGGGTAGCATTCCACCCCTCTAGGGGGAGAGACATGTACTTCGCAAAGCCCTGGCATCACAAAATGGATGCCGCTGCCACAGACACAAGTCTGGCCTCCTGCTGCTGACCAAAACTCCGGCAGGGGAGGCCTAGACAATAGGTTTCCTGTCCCAGGGAGGTGTAACCACCTCCCCAGACAGGATAGTGTGTATTGGGGCTGGGCAGGAGCACTCTCTGGTGCTTTGAAGTCCTGCACTGGGGGCACATTTGGTGTCCCTGTGCATACCCCAGTTCAAACCGGCTCAGGGGCTTCCAGCCCCTGCTCTGGCGTGAAACTGGACAAAGGGAAAGGGGTGTAACCACCCCTCTGCCCTGACCCTCCCATAGGTGGGTCCCCAGAGTATGTCCAACCCCCTAACTTGGTATAAGTATGGGACCCCAGTCCTTAGGACTTTAGATTTACCTGGACGAAACTCTGACACATAATCCTGGACCTTCGACGCTCTACTTTAAGATTAGAGGACTGAAGAATCTCCCTTGGGGTCAAGGAGTGACTCCCCTGCTTGGCAGGCACCAAAGAAGCAATTGTCCGGTCTGCATCGCTGAAGCTCCCGCCAGACGCCGAAGTCTTTGCATCACCAGAGGTGGATTTCCAGACTTTCCCGAGGCTGCCCTGAGTCCCCAGCAAAGCTGAGGCCCGTAGCTGTCGTGGGTAACGTGGAACCATGACCCCTGGACACCGAGCACATTTGCAAGTGCATCCTCTTCCTGGGATCTCACGAAGTTGTGCTTTGGGCTCCGAGTAGCCCGCGCCTCCAGCACCAACTGCACCGAAGATCACTGGCCTCCACTCCACGAGTGTCCCGTGAGCCAGCTCCAAGTGCGTCCACTCGAGGCTCCTTCACGGTCGCTAGTCCATTGGCTAGTAGGCCCTCCCGGAGGCCAATCTTCTTTTGCTTGGGCTTCCCTGGTTGCACCAGGCGTGCCCTGACTTACCCTCGCTGGGTGAGTCCCTCAGACCTTGCTGGTCTGCACCACCGTCCTTCTTCTATTTCCACGAGACTTGCCGTTGCCAAGGCTTGTTGGGTCCAATACGGTCGCCGATACCTCAGCAATTGACAGACGTCATGGGACAGCTCGAATCCAGCTCCTGGTTGTCGTCGGCACCTCCTGGACCTCGTGGCTGAAGAGTCAAGACGACCGTCAACCTACCTGAAGCACTCGACATCGGTGGGCATCCGCTCATCGCCTTCCTGGTCACTGGCTAGTGACCCAGACTCTGTCCCCTGTGCTTTCAGGTTCTTCAGATCTTCGATCCACCTTTGGATCCACCCGAACACTTTCGACTTGGCCGCCAGCAGCACTTTGCAGCAGATCAACATTGAAAACGACGACGAAACCCGACCCCGAAAGACACCTATGCACCCGGCTTCCCTGGGTGAGATAACTCGAGTACTCCGGTGCTCCCGTGGGTATAGACTCTAGAACGACCCAGTTATAAAAGGGTTTGCTCCAAGTCCTCCTCTAAGTGTCCCTTTTCTTTAAAATTCCAACCGCGTTCTCACACTGCATGCGTCCCCCGTGGGTCCCCTGTGTCACTACCTTGCGTGGTTCCTTGTGGTCCAAGCACTTCTACAGGCTCTAGGCCTTGTGTCTAGCTCAGTCGTGGTTCTTATACCACTTTATTGGTATATGGTTTGGTACGCCCTAGGGCTCAAACGTGTATTTGTGCTATTACTGTTGATAACTATCTTATAACTTATGTACTTCGAACTCTAGCCTCATAAAGAGACTAGAGGGGTGTGTTTAGCAATAAATACATATATTTTGAATATATACCTGGTGTGGTCCTCTTTCATTTGGTCACTCAAGAGATTATAGACTGGTAAAACAAGCTGCTTTACATTCCTTCAAGACTTAGCCTGAAGGCTGCTCTCCATAGCTACCACTAGGATAGCTTTCAATAAAGGTTGTCTTTAACCTATCTCCAATAAGGGGTTGTTTGGACTGGTGCAAGGTGCCCACTATAATTAGTGGACAGCATATACCAGGCCAACTTCTCACATTGGTGTGCAGCGTGTGGGATTCCAGCTTGCTATTGTTTTACCAGATAATCTCAATTGAATTGATCAACTGAAAACCACTAAGGGTACCTTAGGTACATATAAATCAAGCTTAGTATACAGTAAGTTCTACTGAACTTAGAGTTGTGTGTTAAGGGACAGCACACCCTTTCTACAACTCAAGAGAGTTTAGTAGGCCACACTAGAGTAGGTAGTGCATACACCACACCTCACTAGTAATGTCTTCAAAGCCAGGACCCAGTGAGTCCTTGCCAGAAGCCAGTGGGCTTCTTCCCTCCAAGTATGATAAACTCCCATTCTTGGAATTGAGAGCATTATGCAATACTAGGAAGCTGAAGGCAGGCAAAAGTGCCAGCACCCAACACCTCAGGGAGGTGTTACTGGCTGATGATCTCAGCAGGCCCCTAGGGTCTGAAGGGGTAGGCAGAGAGGGTGGGGCAGAAAATGAGGAAGGGGTCAGGGGTGAAGAAACCCAGGGCCCCCCTCTGAAACTGGCCAGGAAGGTGAAAATGACCTTGACCTGGAAAACCCAATTCCTCCTGTGGAGGAGGAGGAGGATCAGAATGACCTCCCCTTTGTCCCCCCAGGAAGAATTGTGAGTGTGCCCAGAAGGTCTAGATCTCCTTCTCAGGAGTCTAACCACTCTGACACCTCAGTAGGGACCTCTGTCTCCTCTCATGGAAGGGAATCCTCTCATGAGAGGAGGAAGAGACTGATTCAGTATGAGCAAGCCCAGCTTGAACTCAGAAAACAGCAATTGGCTATAGACAGGGAGTCCCTAGATCTCTATAGAGAGAGAAAAAAGTTGGGACTAGAGTCCCATGGTGGCAGCAATTTCCCTAGAGATAGGGAAAGGTCTTATGACCATAGAAACCTGAGCAAGATTGTCCCTCCCTACCAGAGTGGGGATGACAACCACAAATGGATAACTGCACTTGAGAGGGCCTGTAAAGTACAGAGGGTCCCCCAGGAGCAGTGGGCAGCAATCTTGTGGCTCTCCTTTGCAGACAAAGGTAGAGACAAGCTCCTCACTGTAAGAGAAGAGGATGCTGACAATTACAAAGTCTTGAAGAGTGCTCTGATTGATGGGTTTGGCCTAACAACTGAACAATACAGGTTAAAGTTCAGAGATACCCAAAAGCACAGACTCAAGACTGGGTAGACTATGTGGATTGTTCTGCTAAGGCTCTGGAAGGTTGGTTGATGGGCAGTAAGGTGTGTGACTTCACAGGATTGTACAATCTTATCATGAGGGAGCAGATTCTTAATAACTGTCAAAATCAGCTGTTGCATCAGTACCTGGTGGACTCTGATCTGACCTCTCCCCAAGAATTGGGAAAGAAGGCAGACAAATGGGTCAGAACCAGGGTGAGGCAGAAGGTACAGAACCAAGGTGGTGACCCAAAGAAGCAAGATTCTAAGAACTCTGATAAGGGTGGGGAGAAGGGTAAAGACCAGAAGTCTTCACAAGACCCCCAAAAATCTTCTTCAGGTGGGGATTCACAGTCTAACAAAGGGAAAGGCCAAAAGAAACCATGGTGCAAGGTCTCTAAGCAAAAGACCCACTGGACCAGTGATTGCACCAAGTCCAAAGACTCTACTCCAGCCCCCACCAATGCCCCTAAGGCACCTGCTCCCCCTAGTGCAGTTACAGTTGGTGGTGGGACTACACAAGCCAAGGGTTTAGTAGGGTTGACCCTGGGTAAGGAGATGAGCTCTGACCTAGTCAGAGAACTCACTCAGGCTGTCCTAGTCTGTGATGGAGGCATGGATGTGACCTCCTCTGTGAGTCCCAGTAATCTGGGCAAGTACAGGCAACAGCCCTTAATCAATGGAAAAGAGGCTTTGGCATTTAGGGACACAGGGGCAAGTGTCACCATGGTGACACAAGACCTTGTGAATCCTGGGCAGATTATACTTGGTGAAATGTACCAAGTGACCAATGCTAGCAATGTCAGAACAGACCATACTCTGGCAGTTGTTAACTTCTCCTGGGGAGGGGTAACTGGCCTTAAGAAGGTTGTGGTAAGTGCAGCCCTACCAGTTGAATGCTTGCTTGGCAATGATTTAGAAACTTCAGCTTGGGCAGAAGTGGAGCTCAGGACCCATGCAGAAATGCTGGGCATCCCTGCAGATGTGTTTGCTGTGACCAGGTCACAAGCCAAGATGTCTAACACTGAACAGGCCTTGGATTCTGGAATAATGGACCAAGTGCCCTCCAAGAAGAGGAGTAGTAGGGTAAAGGCAGTGCCTTCCCCCTTGGCTCAGAAGGAAGATCAGTCTCTTGAGGGGGATGATCTCAGTCCTGAGGAAGGAACTGTCCCAGAGGAGCTTGAACCTGACCAGGTTGAGTTCTTGGGGACAGGGGGACAGGGGGCCCTTCCAGGGCAGATCTGAGCCAGGAGCAGCAGAGCTGCCCCTCTCTTGAACCCCTCAGACAGCAAGCTGCTGCTGAGGCTGCTGGGAAAGCTAGTGGTCCCCATACTGTGTATTGGGATGATGGACTCTTGTACTCAGAGTGTAGAGACCCCAAGCCTGGTGCCACCAGGAGGTTGGTCATACCTCTGAAGTTCAGGGGCTTCCTATTGACCCTAGCCCATGACATTCCCTTAGCAGGTCACCTGGGCCAGAACAAGACTTGGGACAGAATTGTCCCTCACTTTCACTGGCCCCACATGTCTGAAGACACCAAGGAGTTTTGTCGCTCCTGTGTAACCTGCCAGGCCAGTGGCAAGGCAGGTGGCACTACAAAGGCCCCCTGATACCACTACCTGTGGTGGGGGTTCCCTTTGAAAGGGTGGGGATTGACATTGTTGGTCCCATGGATCCCCAAACAGCATCTGGGCACAGGTTTATCCTGGTGGTAGTGGATCATGCCACCAGGTACCCAGAGGCTATTCCCCTTAGGACCACTACAGCACCTGTGGTGGCAAGGGCCCTCCTGGGAATTTTCTCAAGAGTGGGCTTCCCTAAGGAGGTTGTATCAGACAGGGGTGCTAACTTTATGTCTGGGTACTTGAAAGCAATGTGGAAGGAGTGTGGAGTGACTTACAAGTTCACCACACCCTATCACCCACAATGCAATGGTTTAGTTGAGAGATTCAACAAAACCTTGAAGGGCATGATTAAAGGGCTCCCAGAAAAGCTTAGGCGAAGATGGGACATACTCTTGCCCTGCCTTTTATTTGCATACAGGGAGGTTGGCTACAGCCCTTTTGAACTTTTGTTTGGTCACCCTGTCAGGGGTCCATTGTGCTTGGTGAAGGAAGGATGGGAGTTACCTCTCAAGCCCCCAAAGCAAGACATAGTGGACTATGTACTTGGTCTCCGCTCCAGGATGGCTGAGTACATGAAAAAGGCAACTAAAAACCTTGAGGCTAGCCAGGAACTTCAAAAAGCCTGGCATGACCAAAAGGCTGTCCTGACTGTTTACCAGCCAGGACAGAAGGTGTGGGTGTTGGAGCCAGTGGCCCGAGCAGCTCTCCAAGACAAATGGAGTGGACCCCATACCATTGTTGAACAGAAGGGTGAGGTTACCTACTTAGTAGACCTAGGAACACCCAGGAGTCCCCACAGGGTTCTCCATGTCAACAGATTAAAACCGTATGTGGACAGGGCAGACATGGGCTTGCTCATGGCTACTGATGAGGACAGGAGGAAGAGAGTGACCCACTCCTGACCTGCTCTCACAGAACCCTGATGATGGGTCAGTGGATGGTGTAGCCTTGGCAGGCAGCCTCACTGCCCAGCAGCAAACTGATTGCAGACAGGTGCTCAATCAGTTCAGACACATATTCTCACTGACACCCAGTCAGACCACCTGGTGCACTCATGAAGTGGACACTGGGGACAGTCTGCCTATTAAAAATAAGATTTATAGCCAATCTGACCATGTCAGGGACTGTATCAGGACAGAAGTCCAGAAGATGTTGGATTTGGGAGTTATTGAACCCTCAGATAGCCCTTGGGCTAGTCCAGTGGTCCTCGTGCCAAAACCTCACACCAATGGTGGGAAAAGAGAGATGAGGTTTTGTGTGGACTACAGGGGTCTCAATGCAGTCACTAGGACTGATGCCCATCCAATACCTAGGGCAGATGAGCTAATAGACACTTTGGCCTCAGCCAAGTATCTAAGCACATTTGACCTGACAGCTGGCTACTGGCAGATCAGACTAGCTGATGATGCAAAGCCAAAAACAGCATTCTCAACCCCTAGTGGGCATTATCAATTTGTGGTGATGCCCTTTGGTCTGAAGAATGCACCTGCCACTTTTCAGAGGTTGGTGAATACAGTCCTTACAGGTCTGGAAGCCTATAGTGCAGCATATCTAGATGATATTTCTGTCTTTAGCTCCACCTGGGAGGACCACCTGGTCCACCTCAGAAATGTTTTACAGGCCCTGCAGAAAGCAGGCCTGATTATCAAGGCCACCAAGTGCCAGATAGGGCAGAGTCAGGTTGTGTACCTGGGCCACCTTGTGGGTGGAGGCCAGGTTCAACCCTTGCAGAGCAAGATCCAGACCATCATGGACTGGACTGCTCCAACTACCCAGACTCAGGTGAGAGCCTTTTTAGGCCTGACTGGGTACTATAGGAGATTTGTCAAGGGGTATGGATCAATAGTGACACCCCTGAATGACTTAACTTCCAAGAAAATGCCCAAAAGGTTCAGTGGACAGTTAGCTGTCAAAAGGCATTTGATGACCTAAAGCAGGCCATGTGCACTGCTCCCATTCTACAGAGTCCTGATTACTCCAAGAAGTTCATTGTCCAAACAGATGCATCTGAATTGGGGGTAGGGGCTGTACTGTCACAATTGAATGATGAAGGTCAGGATCAGCCAGTAGCTTTTATTAGCAGAAGGCTGACCCCTAGAGAGAAACGTTGGTCAGCCATTGAGAGGGAGGCCTTTGCTGTGGCCTGGGCTCTGAAGAAGCTGAGGCCATACTTGTTTGGTACTCACTTCCTTGTTCAAACAGACCATAAGCCCCTCTTATGGCTAAAACAAATGAAGGGTGAAAACCCCAAACTGCTTAGGTGGTCCAATTCCCTACAGGGGATGGACTTCACAGTGGAACATAGACCTGGGAGTAACCATGCCAATGCAGATGGACTCTCTAGGTACTTCCACTTAGAACATGAAGACTTAACTGGGCAAGGTTAGTTTAATGTCCCTACGTTTGGGGGGTTGTGTAGGAGAGTAGGATCTGCTTCACATGGGTACCCCCACTTTTTGCTGATGCTTCACTGTTTTTCGACTTTAGTCTGGCTGGGGCCCTGCTAATCAGAACCCCAGCCTAGCTGCTTCCTCTCTAAAATGGTTTCCATGTGCCCTAGGCACATCTCTGATTGGAATCTGGAGTGCCCTTGTAAGTCCCTAGTATATGGTATACTATGTACCCAGGGCATAGGTACCTCAGAGGCCTGCCAGGGGCTGAAGCATGTATTATGCCACCCCTGGAAGGCCAGCCAAAATGACACCACAGGCCTGCTACTGCAGCCTGAGTAAGGTGGTGCATGCACCCCTTACAGTGGTATAGGCTACCTATATCACTACATAGATACACACATATAAACCTATAAGTCACTCCTATGGCAGGCCTTATCAATCCTGAAGGCAGAGTGCTTGGTTCTTATGTGAGAGGGGCCTCTGCATGAGCAGAGCCCCTCTGCAGCGTTCGGAGACCCTTCTCTGATGCTGTTTGTAGTGCAGCCTGACCATATACTCTTAAGCGCATTATAACCTCGCGTTAAATGCTAACTTTGGGATGGCTGCACGGAAACATGTCGTGTTTGGTGTCAAACATCTTGGAATACTACCCCCCCGCCAGTTCTGGTGGCGGGGGTAGCATTCCACCCCTCTAGGGGGAGAGACATGTACACGCCGGTATACCCGGTACTGACTTCGCAAAGCCCTGGCATCACAAAATGGATGCCGCTGCCACAGACACGAGTCTGGCCTCCTGCTGCTGACCGAAACTCCGGCAGGGGAGGGCTGGACAATAAGTTTCCTGTCCCAGGGAGGTGTAACCACCTCCCCAGACATTATAGTGTGTATTGGGGCTGGGCGGGAGCACTCTCTGGTGCTTTGAAGTCCTGCACTGGGGGCACATTTGGTGTCCCTGTGCATACCCCAGTTCAAACCGGCTCAGGGGCTTCCAGCCCCTGCTCTGGCGTGAAACTGGACAAAGGGAAAGGGTGTAACCACCCCTCTGCCCTGACCCTCCCATAGGTGGGTCCCCAGAGTATGTCCAACCCCTAACTTGGTATAAGTATGGGACCCCAGTCCTTAGGACTTTAGATTTACCTGGACGAAACTATGACACAGAATCCTGGACCTTCGACGCTCTACTTTAAGATTAGAGGACTGAAGAATCTCCCTTGGGGTCAAGGAGTGACTCCCCTGCTTGGCAGGCACCAAAGAAGCAATTGTCCGGTCTGCATCGCTGAAGCTCCCGCCGGACGCCGGAGTCTTTGCATCACCAGAGGTGGATTTCCAGACTTCCCCGAGGCTGCCCTGAGTCCCCAGCAAAGCTGAGGCCCATAGCTGTCGTGGGTAACGTGGAACCGTGACCCCTGGACACCGAGCACATTTGCAAGTGCATCCTCTTCCTGGGCTCCCACGAAGTTGTGCTTTGGGCTCCGAGTAGCCCCCGCCTCCAGCACCGACTGCACCGAAGATCACTGGCCTCCACTCCACGAGTGTCCCGTGAGCCAGCTCCAAGTGCGTCCACTCGAGGCTCCTTCGCAGTCGCTAGTCTGTTGGCTAGTAGGCCCTCCCGAAGGCCAATCTTCTTTTGCTTGGGCTTCCCTGGTTGCTCCAGGCGTTCCCTGACTTACCCTTGCTGGGTGAGTCCCTCAGACCTTGCTGATCTGCACCACTGTCCTTCTTCTTTTTCCACAAGACTTGCCGTTGCCAAGGCTTGTTGGGTCCAATCCGGTCGCCGACACCTCAGCAATCGACAGACGTTGTGGTACAGCTCGAATCCAGCTCCTGGTCATCGTCGGCGCCTCCTGGACCTCGTGGCTGAAGAGTCAAGACGACTGTCAACCTACCTGAAGCACTCGACATCGGTGGGCATCCGCTCATCGCCTTCCTGGTCACTGGCTAGTGACCCAGACTCTGTCCCCTCTGCTTTCAGGTTCTTCAGATCTTCGATCCACCTTTGGATCCACTCGAACACTTTCGACTTGGCCGCCAGCAGCACTTTGCAGCAGATCGCCATTGAAAACGACGACGAAACCCGACCCCGAAAGACACCTATGCACCTGGCTTCCCTGGGTGAGGTAACTCGAGTACTCCGGTGCTCCCGTGGGTATAGACTCTAGAACGACCCAGTTCTAAAAGGGTTTGCTCCAAGTCCTCCTCTAAGTGTCCCTTTTCTTTAAAATTCCAACCGCGACTTTCCCCATAGAAGTCAACAGCGATTCGCGGCTGTGTTCTCACACTGCACGCGTCCCCCGTGGGTCCCCTGTGTCACTACCTTGGGTGGTTCTTTGTGGTCCAAGCACTTCTACAGGCTCTAGGCCTTGTGTCTAGCTCAGTCGTGGTTCTTATACCACTTTATTGGTATATGGTTTGGTACGCCCCTAGGGCTCAAACGTGTATTTGTGCTATTACTGTTGATAACTAACTTATAACTTATGTACTTCGAACTCTAGCCTCATAAAGAGACTAGATGGGTGTGTTTAGCAATAAATACATATATTTTGAATATATACCTGGTGTGGTCCTCTTTCATTTGGTCACTCAAGAGATTATAGACTGGTAAAACAAGCTGCTTTACATTCCTTCAAGACTTAGCCTGAAGGCTGCTCTCCATAGCTACCAATAGGATAGCTTTCAATAAAGGTTGTCTTTAACCTATCTCCAATAAGGGGTTGTTTGGACTGGTGCAAGGTGCCCACTATAATTAGTGGACAGCATATACCAGGCCAACTTCTCACATCTTCCTCCCCCATAGTGTATCTGGAGCTAGGTCCAGGAAAGGCAGGACCTTGTGTACTACAAAGGACTTTCTTTGAAGTCTCCCTACTTCAAAGGCTAAAATGGGTATAAATACTGGACCTCACACACCATATACTCAGAACACTTATGGACTAAGGACATTCTGCCAGGAAGAAGAGGTGTTGTACTGCCAGGAGGGACTGCCACTTTGCTGCTTGCTTTGCTGTGTTGGCCTGCTGTCTGCTGCTTCTTGCCTGGGAGTGAGAGGACTGGATTTTGCTCTCTGCATTAGGACTGGATTTTGCTCTCTGCATTCTGCTTTCTAAAGTTTCTCCAAAGGCTTGAGTTGATCTTGCCTCCTGTTGGAAGACTCAGAGCCATCAAAGACTTCACCTGCAGCACCTGGGCTCCTCTGCTGAGAGCCTTACTCTGCCAAGTGGTGCCAAACCCAGTCCCTGGCCCCTTGGAAGTGAGTTTTCTGTGTTAAAAAAGGAGAAATCAGCGCAAAGACTTTGAGCATCACTTCAGAACAGGTGCTGCTCTCTGACACCGTGCAGCTGCCTGCACTGAAGCCATGGTCCCCACTCAATGTAACAACCGTGTCTTGCAACGTAAGCCCCGATATTGCCACAGCGCCTCCAAATTACCACCACAGCATGAGCCTCGAGTACTGTGTCACCAACATCCGTGGTGCCTGACTCCGTCGCAGCACCCGTGGTCCCCGTTTGTGTGACCTCGACACTGGGAAGTCGATGTCTCATGGCTTATCCCTGGAAGCTTCATTGACACCCCACTGCCATTAGAACCAACGCACTGCCACAGCCGCTGCATCACCTCCCCTGTGCCTTGCAACATCCCCGGGTGCCAGTGACTCTAAAACTGCACCGCCTCCAGGAACTGATGCCTCACTTGCTTCAGTGATGCCTCACCTCCGTTGTGCAATGCACCCTCCACGCGTGCCGAACTGCTAACGACCTGCATAACAGTAAGGAACTGATGCCGCACCTGCCTACGCGATGACTCACCTCCCCGCTGCCTTGCACCGTCTTTGTTTCCCAGTGTTTCCAAGGTACTGTACTGGGTTCCATGCGACTATGTAGCCGGCCTGTGCTCCATCGTGGTCAGTCCAAACTTATTGATTCAACTCCATCAAGCACGTTGCGATAACCCCAACTGGAGCTATTGTGTTTCTAAGCGTTATAACTGCATTTAATACTGAAAAATTCATATCTTGTCTTGTGTCTGTTAGACGTTTGTCGTTTTAGTCTTGTTTTACTCAGGTAAATATTGGCTATTATTCTAAACTAGGGTGGAGTATTTTTGTGGTGTTTTCACTGTGTTACTGCATGTGTGTGTGCACAAATACTTTACACATTGCCTCTTTAGTTTAGCCTGACTGCTCTCAGCCAAGCTATCAGAGGGCGAGCACAGGAAAACTTGGGGCCAGATGTACGGTCAATGTAAATTGCGACTCGCAATTTGCGTTCGATATCAGTCGCAAATTGCGAGTCGCAATTTACAATGTAGAACAGTGTCAGAGACACTGATTGCGATTACCAATGGGGTCGCAAAATGCGGGACTCATGAATATTAATGAGGCACTCGCAATTTGCGACCCCATTGGGAATGGCTGGCCCTCCCAGGGATGGTGGCCTGCTGGGCTCAGCAGACCTCCATGTCTGGGACTGCTTTTCAATAAAGCAGTTA
Source organism: Calotriton arnoldi (assembly GCA_963921515.1). Classification (NCBI taxonomy): domain Eukaryota; kingdom Metazoa; phylum Chordata; class Amphibia; order Caudata; family Salamandridae; genus Calotriton; species Calotriton arnoldi. Next base: position 105,336 of record CAWUFW010014652.1, on the reverse strand, counting down.
TTTTTAAAAATGCATTCCGTTTTCCTTAAAGGAAAACGGGATGCATTTAAAAAAAAAGAAACGTTTTTTTTTCATCTTTTAAGGGCAGGAAGTGGTCCCTGGGACCACTGCCTGCCCCTAAAAAATATTTTGCCCTGCATTTGCAAAGGGGAAGGGGTCCCCTGGGGAAGAGGACCCCTTCTTGAAGAGGGCGGTAAATTGCGGTTGCAAAACATTCGCACATGGCTTGTGAGTCGCTATTAGGAAGGGAACGCCCCTTCCTAATAGCGAGTTGCAAAACACTGTGTTGGAAATGGCCCTTTTTGGGGGTTATCCCCAAATGTTTTGCTTCTTCCTCCTATTTTTTTCCTGACCTGTGTTTGTTGGCTATAGGACTCTGGGCACTTTACCACTGCTGATCAGTGCTAAAGTGCATATACTCTCTGTGTAAATTGTTATTGTGATTGGTTAACCATGATTGGCATATTTGATTTACCAGTAGGTCGCTAGTAAAGTGCACTGAGTGTGCCAGGGCTGGTAAATCAAATGCTACTAGTGAGCTTGCAGCACTGATTGTGCCACCCACACGAGTAGCCCTGAAAAGATGTCTCAGGCCTGCCACCGCGGTGCCTGTGCGCAGTTTGTTAACTGCCATGTCGACTTGGCAAGTGCACCCACTTGCCAGGCCCTAACCTTCCCTTTTCTTACATATAGGGCACCCCTATGGTAGGTCCAAGGTACCCCCCTGGGCAGGGTGCAGTGTATGTGAAAGATAGGACATGTACTGGAGTGTGTAATATGTCCTGATACTGCCAATTTCGTTTTTCACTATTGAAAGGCTATCTTGCCCCATAGGACAGAATGGGGAATGCTTTGTAACATTTTACAAGCATATCTTCACATAGGGATACGATAGAAAAATGGAGTTTGGAATCCCTGAAAACAGGATTTAATAACACATCTTTTAGTAAAGATGGTTTTTAAATTGTGTGTTTGAAAATACCACTTTTAGAAAGTGGCTTTTTTCTTGTTCAACCATACTGTGTGCCTCTGCCTGTTTGTGGATTGACTGTCTGGCTTTGGAGTGGCAGGGGCTGGGTAGGTGTAGTGGCTCCAGGAGTCTGAATGAGTCAGCACTAGGCTGAATAGGCCTGATCTGCATTTGGAGTGGTGGGAGGAGCAGCACCTATACCCGAATAGGGCTGTGCCTGCCTTCCACAATGCTGGCTCTGCCCCCCTGTGGTGTGTCTAGAGCCAAGGCTCACACTGACAATGGATGTTGTTGTGCACTTGCAGAGTGCCCCCAGAACTGCTTTGAACTGGGCTCAAAGCCCCTTGCACAAAGAGAGCAAAGACATTTTGGGGTATAAGTATCAGACCCGAAACCCCAGACTTTAGATCATTCCTGGAATTCAAGAGGAACCTTTGCCAAGGAGAAGAACTGCAGAGACTGAGGAGAAGTACTGCCCTTGCTGTGTGTCTGGGGTTGGCCTGCAGTTGCTGTTTCTGCCAAGGAAAGGAGAAGGACTTTGCTGTGTGCTGTGTCCCCTGCTTAAAGGAGATCTCCAAGGGCCTGAAGTGAGCTGTCCTCCTGTTCTGAAGTCTCAGGGCCTCTGGAGGTTGTTGCTGCTGTTTGGGAGCTGGAAGAAAGAAGAAACTCAAAGAACTACAGAAACTGACGCATCGAGGGATCGCGGCTGAAGAGGACCGACGCAGCGACGCTTGATGCCGCCGTATCGATCGCCGACGCATCCCGGATTTCCACGCATCGTACCTGTACAGCAAGTTCATCCGACGCATCACCTGCAGACCGGAACCGTCACGAAGAATTGACGCATCACTCCCCATACAGACCGGATTCGACGCAACCCTTCCTCTGCGTGCAGCGGGACTGTCGCATCGCCTCCCCAAGGTCTCAGGAGTGTTGCATCTCTTTGTTTTCCGACTCTGCCGCTGTTTGGCTTTTGGAATTTTCACGCATCTACGTGTACTTTGGTGAAAAGTCACGCATCCATAGTTTTCTATGGTACAAGTTCTTGAAACGTTTTGAAAGTCATATTTTTAACTGTGTATGTTGGATTTTGGTCGTTTTGGTCTTGTTTAGTTTAGATAAAGATACTTTATTTTTCTAAACTGGTGTGGTGTGCTTTTGTGGTGTTTTCACTTTGTTACTGTGAGTGTTGGTACAAATACTTTACACATTGCCTTTGGGATGAATATAGCATGTTACAGCGTTCAAAGGAACCCTCCTCTACCGCCCACCTGGCTCCTGAGCAGATTTTCTCGCAGACCTAAGTAGCTTGATTGAACCAGTAGCGGGAGCTCCCGACTACACCATCCTGGGAGATTTCAATTTTCATTTAGTCTCTCGATGATAAGGACTCCTCCTCCCTCTCAACCGACCTACTCTCAGTTGGCCTACAACAACTAGTGACTACTCCCACCCATCTAGCGGGTCACACTCTTGATGGTCTCTTCACCAACAACAGCCACATTTCCCTACACACTGTTGTTCCCCTGACCTGGTCTGACCACTCTGCAGTAATGTTTACTATCCAGGCCAAGAAAACTAATCTCCCACACGCCAACTCCCGCTCGCCCAAACAGGTCCGAGCGTGGAAGAACATCGACGCTCAGCTCTTAAAAACAAACCTTTCTTCCACCCAACACGATTATACACCGCACCCCGATTTAGCCTCTAATAATTACCTACACTGGCTACAGAATGCCCTCAACACCACAGTACCACTCAAGAAGGTCTCCAACAACCGTAGTGCTCCTTCCGCCCCTTGGTTCACAGAAACGCTCAGAATTGAGAGGCAACGCTGTAGAAATCTAGAACGACGTTGGCGCAAATTTTATGACAACAATGACAAAACGCGATATAAGGATGCGATAACTAAATACAAACATCCTATCATCACAGAGAAAAGCAAATATTATCTCTCACAAATACAATCTGCCCAAAACTCCACCAAATCATTGTTTCAGGTGGTAACCAAACTATCCAGTCCACCTACCAGCTCACCCATAGACGCCTCCCAAGACCTTTGTAACTCCCTTGCTCACTTCTTTGAAGACAAGGTTAATCAAATCTATTCCAACTTCTCCACCCAGGCCAGTTCTGATCATCCAAATCCCAGTATCCTCTCCAAACCCTCGGCTACAGTGTTCTCAGAATTTAGTCAGGTCTCACCCGAGCAGATAACAGAGCTAATCCTCTCCATTAAATCAGGATCCCCCCTCGACCCTTGTCCCCCTTCCGTCTTAAAACTTATTCCAGATTCAATAGGCCCCACCCTTACCAAAATCTGCAACTCAATGTTCAACACAGGCTCCTACCCTTCAGTTTGGAAGAAGGCCATTATCAAACCCCTTCTAAAAAAAAACAATCTCGACCCCTCAGAATCCAAAAACTATAGACCAATCGCATGCCTTCCATTTCCATCAAAAATCTTCGAAAAAATTATGAACCTTCAACTAGCTCAATTCATCGACCACAACAACCTTTTCGATGACACCCAATTCGGTTTTAGGAAGGGACACAGTACCGAGACGGCACTCATAAAGGCATCTGACGAAATTAGGATGATCCTTGACCAAGGCGGCGTGGCAGTCCTCATATTACTGGATCTGTCGGCTGCCTTTGACACGGTCGATCACGCCATCCTGATCGACCGTGTCTCCTCCATCGGCATTCACCATAGGGCTAGAGCCCTTCTAACCTCTTTCCTCTCCAATCGCACCCAGTCAGTCAAACTTGGCGACTTCTACTCTCCTGTATTCACCCTTCCCTGTGGTGTGCCCTAAGGATCCTCCCTAAGTCCGACCTTATTTAACATCTATGTGTCGGACCTGGCCAGGATCATCAAAGCACACGGGATGAGACTAACCTCATACGCCGACGACACCCAACTGGTGTTGGAAGTTTACAACGATGGAGGAGCAGTTGCTGCCAGCTTCCAACAGGGAATGTTGGCCATAAGCTCCTGGATGGCAAACAATTGCCTAAAGCGTAACTCCGATAAAACGGAGGTGATGATCTTTGGCAATCTATCCCCTGGCTGGTCCCCCACCTGGTGGCCATCCGATTTGGGACCCCCTCCGGGACCGGTTACAAAGGTCAGGCATCTTGGCGTAGTGTTTGACGACAAATTGTCTTTCATTCACCATGCGAACGCGGTCATCTCTTCATCCTTCTACACCCTGAAAATGATAAGGAAACTCTTACCATTTCTCCCCCCCCCAGCGCCGGTAAGACCCTCATGTGCACTCTGGTAATGTCAAAGACGGACTATTGCAACAGACTCCTCCTAAATGCTCAGGAGAAAGTCCTCAACAAACTGCAACTTGTCCAGAACTCAGCTGCCAGAATTCTGTCCGGCACCCCCAAATATAAATCGATCTCTCAAGTTATACGCCAGTTTCACTGGCTGCCTATTAGAAGTCGAACGAAATTCAAGGCACTTCACATCGCATATAAAGCCATCAACAACACGGGACCTGAGTTCCTAAAAAAAATACTCTGCCCATACAATCCGAACAGACCGTTGCGCTCTTCATCAGCCCATCTGTTGACTATTCCTCGCACTAAGAAAACATCTTGGGGAGACAGACGTTTCACAGTTGCCACGGCAAGACTGTGGAATACCCTTCCCCTCCATATCAAAACCAGTCCCACCCTCATGATATTCAGGAAACAAGTAAAAACATGGCTATTCAATCAGTAATCATCCTACCTAGCTGCTCTCCTTTACTCCACAGCGCCGAGACACCCTAGGGTATTTGCGCACTATATAAATTGTATAAAATAAAAAAATAAAAAATGCTATTACATCGCGTTCTATTACAACTTTAGAACGCGATACCTTTACATCGCAAGTCATTAGATCGACTTGCTGTATAGCGCGCGCTGGACTTAGGAATAGTATAATTTACTATTCCAACTCCAGCCTGCACAACAGTAGTAGTTGTAAACGCTGTTTCCCCTTTGGGATAAGCCTGTCTGCTCGTGCCAAGCTACCAAGGGGGTGAGCAGGGGTTATCTAAAGTATGTATCCCCCTTACCCTGACTAGAAGCAAGGGTCCCTATTTGAACAAAGGTACCTACCTCTGCCAACTAGAGACCCCCATTTCTAACACACTATTTTGTGAGTCACAAATTATTTGGGACTCGCAAAATAGTGTTAGTACATGGCCCAGAGGAAAATTGCATGCGCAAACGGGTCGCAAACCCGTTTGTGCAGCCAATTTTCCGTCATACATCTGGCCCTATGTGTATACTACACTTGCCCTGACTAGAGTGTGAGTCCCTACTTGGACAGGGTGAAAACCACTGCCAACTAGATGTTAATCTACATGCTAAAACAAAATTATCTACTTAATATTATTTAAACAAGTGACTAAGAAGGAAGTTCAGTCCTAGGATATCAAGAATATGTAGTTGTCAAAAGAAATACATTTTATATTGCATTTTATAAACTCTGCACATTCTACAGTTATGACAGTGTCTAAGTAAGTCATTTTAGAGTCAATGCATTAAATTCATTTGTGCATGGTTCAGCATTTTCTAAAAAGCATCTATTTAAAATATTAAAGGCCTAGTTGAGGCTTGGCAGTAAGAATGAAAGAATAGTGCATTCTGCACAACTTTTCTGCGTGACATTGCACTTTCCGTGTTGAACCTAAGGCAAAATAACATCATTATTGATTAGTTTTATAGGCAATTTTCTGCATTCTCAAGGGTAAGGAAAGATATCTAAATCATCAGCAACTGCCAATACTACACATCCCTTTTCTTCCTCCATTATCACTATCAGTGTCAGCAAAATCCCACTGCCAACTGCTGTGGCAAATAGAGCAACAGCTGTTGCTTCCTAAGGAGCAATAGGCACCACCTACCCAGTCACTGCTGTAAGTGCCACTGATGCTTCATAAATCCACCCTTGTGCCCAGAGACACAGCTGCTGTATCTAAGCACATCATGTCTGCTGAGTCCGCTTCTGCAGCAGATTATCTGTCACAATCACTTAGGGCATGATCTAGCAGACAGTGTGGTGTCCGTTGGAATGGTGGAGTTCATTAACTCGTGATCTCAGTGGTACCCTGCCCACGGTAATCTCTGAACATTGAAGGGAAATGCCACCACTGTGGCTTCCTTCAATGTACAAAATTTTGCTGGAAGATCGTCATCGGTTTTGACGGCTGTTCAGCAAACATTTGACATTTTTATGTTATTCATTTTTTGTAAAAGAAATAACTAATGACCCCACACCCTAAGAATGTTTTACCAGGGTGTGGAGTTCATTATTATGCTTTTTCCTGTCCCTTGCCACCAGATGCTTCCCGGAGGAAAAAACACAGGCAATACACCCTCCACCCTAAAAAGGGTGAATGGTGAAATGTCCTTTCTCCAACAGGGGATCCTATGGTTGGATACATACGGTCTACCCATTTCTGAATGAGGCCGGCGGACCTAGGGTTTGGAGGACAGGTCACTCTGTCACCTTTACATCAGCGTACCCTGACCGCAAAACTTTAAACCTGGCCCTGGGTCTCTGATAATTGTACCCCACACACACCCATAAGTGTGAAATGCTGTGATGGCGCACCAATGAGAAATGTCTCCTTTCCACGCAAAGTATGAAAATCTCACAGCGTTTCATGTTCCATTCAGTCTTCTTGAAAACGATAATAATAACCTATATATTTTCAACCTTAGGAAAGTCGTGTAGATATGTAGTCTTGTATAAGTTTTCAATTTACTTCCACCTGTTTGCAAGTAGCCTACTTAGGGGCATATGTACAAGGAGTTAACGCCGCGTTAGCGGCACTTTTCTGCCGCTAATGCAGCGATATTTTTATCGCCGTATTCACAAGCTGTCGCTAACAGCCGTTAGCGCCAGATTTCAGGCAAAACCGTCCGTTTTCACCATTGCCACTTATGTTAGCGATAACTATCGCTAATGAGATGCAAGGTAGGCGTTCCCGTGTAAAAATGCACGCTAATCCCACTTCGCGATATTTACAATGATCGCCCGGGCCTGCGATACGTTCAGAAAATAGCCGCTAAAGCCTGTTAGCGGCTGGGACTTAAGACCAGAAAAAAGGTGGCCTTAAAAATGGTGATAAAGAACAGTACATAAGGCAGACTAGCCCAGATCCTCATCTGAAGACCCACTGATGCCATGGAGGTACTACTCATGCAGCTTGGAGCACCAAGAAGGCCACAACAACCACCGCCACTGCCACCGCCCCCAGGACCACCACGGAGGCAACGCCGAAGAAGACAGCGGGTCCATCGAACACGCCTCACCCTCATAGACCTAACGCCAGAGGATGTGATCGCCCACTACAGGCTCAAAAGGTCATCCATCCTCCGCATCCTGACCCAGATAGCCTCCAGGCTGCAGGCACCAACAGAGCGGAGAACCAACATCCCTCCGCAGACAAAGCTGCTCGCAGTGCTGAACATGTTGGCCTCTGGTACCTTCCAACCAACAACTGCCAGAGTTGGGGGAGTCTCACAGTCAGCCCTATCAAGGTTCCTACCACCTGTCTTGGATGGCATCATCATCCTGACACCCCAGCACCTGCGCTTCCCCAACACTTTGCAGGAACAGCTTGAGACCAAGCAAGGCTTTTATGCCATTGCTGGTTTCCCGCAGGTGTTGGGGGCAATTGACTGCACACATGTCCTAATGTGCCCCCTGCGAACACTGCACACATATACCGCAACAGGAAGCACACCCATTCCATCAATGTGCAGGCAATTGTGGACCACCGGGGCTTGTTCACCAATGTCGTGGCCAAGTTCTGAGGGAGTGTACATGATTCCTACATCTTCCGCCAGTCCATCATCAACTAGCGGTTTCAGGATGGCACATATGGAAATGGACTGCTTGTTGTTAAGTACTAACTGAACACACCACACACCTCAAGTCCACAATCATGGAACTCACAAAGGTGAGAATGCACATGTAGCACATTTCATACAACATGCCTAGTAACATGTCCACCTACCATACACAACAACCCAAGTGACTGCGGTTACTGGGGCTAGCCTTGTAGACAAACTATCCCCAAAGGCACAGCCCCTCCGCCACACATTTGCAAATGCTGGGAGAGGTGGGAACCAAGTAGGTGCGATGGAGGATCTGGACCTATGAGGAAAGTATGAACACAAGGCCTAGTCTGGCGGCGGTGTCCTGTATAGTCTGGAGCTTGCAGAGCACAGACTTGTCTATGCGGGCATATAGGGCGTTTCCATAGTCCAGTCTGATGGTAATGACTGTGTGGGTGACTGTCTTTCTTGACTCAGGGGGGATCCATTTGAAGGTCTCATGGAGGATGCAGAGGGTGTCGAAGGAGCTGGAGGCCACGGCGTAGATCTGTTGGTTCATGGAGAGGGAGGAGTCGAGTACGATGCCTAGGTACCTGGGATCGTTGGTGGAGGGAGTGGTCGAAGGCGGTGGCCCACCAGGTGTTGTCACATGCTGATGGGGTGGTTACGAGGATGAGGACTTATGTCTCCTCCGCGTTGAGTACCAGGCAGCTGTTGATCATCCATGTTGCATCCTCCTGCAATACTTCCTGGAAGCCCAGTCTGGTGGGTGTGGGCGTCTTGCTGAGGGAGAGTATGAGCTGGGTGTCCTTGTAGGTGGTCTTTTGGGTGTCTTGATGTTGATCCAGTTCTTCTCCAGGCGGCTGCAGATGCATCTGGCATTTTGGAGGTCGGTGGTGACCGAGGTGGCTTTTCTTGCACGCTGTATGTTGGAGTTGCATAGCGGCGCAAGTTTGTATGCGCAGTTGGAAATCCATGTGTGGAAATCCCTGGCAGCGCCGTCGGTGTTGGCTGCAGTGGTGTGGGTGTTGCCGTTGATGGTGGAGTGGAGCAGCTCCTCGGTGACTCAGCTCCAGTACCTTTGTGTGGCACGGGCTGTGTGTTTGGGTGGCATGGGTTTCTCAACGAGGAAGTGTACGCAGTGGTGGTCACTCCATGGGGGTTGAGTGGTGTGGATAAAGTGGACGCTGTTACCACATGCGGAGATGGGTTCGAGGGTGTGTCCTGCCTTGTGGGTCAGTGTGGTGAAGAGTTGGGTCAGTCCGATGTTTGCAAGCTTTGGCCAGAGGGTACTGGAGTTGGAGTTGTTGTGGTTTGTGAGGTGGAAGCTCAGGTCTGAAATTGGTATGTAGTCCATGGAGTAGATGGCGTGGCGTGTGATGATGTTGATGGTGTGGCTGAAGTGGGCCCGGCCTCCAGGGGCTCTGCAGGTGAGGGTGCCGCGAAGTGTTGCTTTGTGGCTGGTCTGGATCTGGAAGTGCAGGTGTTGGGCGGTGGTGAAGGTCTGGCAGCAGCGGCAGCAGGATAACTGGACGTGAGTTGTGTCTGGTGTGGCCTATTGGCAGTTGTACGATCTCATGGCGTTGACTTTGATGAGGGTGGGTGAGTCGTAGCACTAGAGGGTAGGAGATCCAGGGTCCCTGCAGCTGTTTGCATTTGGCTCGTGGACGGGCGCAGACGGGATTGCCTTTGGCGCGCCGTTGGAGTGCCAGTGATGCAACCGCGCAGCGTCCACAATAAAATAGGCTAGGGGGGAGGGACAAGCAGCTGTGAGGCAATGTAATTTGCATTGATGCTGGTCAATTGTCTGAAGCTACACATGGCTATCCTGAATTCCAAAGTAGCACAAATCACACACCACAAAATATAAACACTGCAAACACAGCATGCACAACAACTAATGGACACATCTCTCCATTACATGTTTCAGGTGATCAAGGATATGCACTCTCCCCATGGCTGATGGCACCCCTCCGAGCCACAAACACCCAGGCCCAGAGGCAGTATAATTTGGCCCTTGGATGCACAAGGGCCATTGTGGAGCGAACCTTTGGCGTGCTAAAGTCACGTTTCCGATGCCTTGACATCACAGGTGGCAGACTGTTGTACAGCCCGGAAATAGTGTGCAAGATAATCATAGCATGTTGTGTGTTGCACAATATATGTGTACGCACCAATGCCCCATGGATCCAAGTGCCAGATGCACCGGACGATGCTGGGGATGATGAAGAAGATGAGGCTGGTGCTGCGCACTCCACAGTTTCTGCTGCAGGAACTGCCCGAAGGAACCGAATCATAAACAATTTCTTCACCTGATCACGTCATAATGTGACAGTCCTTTATGAAATTTATGAGCAAAATGCACCTAAGCACAGTTTGTGCAATAAAATAACACAACACACATACCTTGTGTGCATGTTTATCCTCTGCATAAGTACATCTCTCTGACAAGTGAAAGTCAAACATTTTGCGGTAAGTATTGTACAATTGTAATTTTGAGGGTGGGTATGTCTTTTGTGGTCAGAGATGCTTTTTAGGGTGTCATTTGGGGTCCGATATCCTTTGTAGGGTGTCATTTGGGTCAGATATGCTTATTAGGGTGTCATTTGGGGTCAGATATGCCTATTAGGGTGTCATTTGGGGTCAGATATGCTTTTCAGGCTGTCATTTGGGGTCAAATATGCTTATTAGGGTGTCCTTTGGGGTCAGATATGCTTTTCAGGGTATCATTTGCGGTCAGATATGCTTTTCAGGGTGTCATTTGGGGTCAGATATGCTTATTAGGGTGTCATTTGGGGTCAGATATGCTTTTCAGGCTGTCATTTGGGGTCAGATATGCTTTGTAGGGTGTCATTTGGGGTTAGATATGCTTTGTAGGGTGTCATTTGGGGTCAGATATGCTTTGTAGGGTGTCATTTGGGGTCAAATATGCTTTGTAGGGTGTCATTTGGGGTCAGATAAGCTTATTAGGGTGTCATTTGGGGTCTGAGATGAAATTACATCTAATACTGTTTATCTGTGTAACAACTTGCACGTAGCGTGCAAAATCTGGCTGCATTAACGCGATGTTTTTTTTCATAATCGCGATGGAAAATCTATCGCTACTCACATTGAACAACACAAAATATTACCACTAAGCCAATTTGCGTGCAGAATCTCACCACGGTGTCAAAAAACGGGCCGCAAACACACAGGAAGTGATGTCTGCATGCTTCCTGCCTCTTGGAGGAGTGCTGTGCGCTTTCACTTTCTCTATTGAGCACATTGCTGGTGATTGTGGAGAGTGTTGGAGGTGTTTGGTGATGTGTGCTGCAGATTTTTGAGAGAGTGTTGCTGTGTCCTGTGAACTGTCGATAGTGTTAGTCTAAGGGGTAGTTTAAATAATTAATAGTTGTTGGGGCATATATTGGGCTTTTTTTTTTTTAGGAGTGGGTTTAGGTGTGTGCTGGGAGATGTTGGGTGTGGGTAGGGAGGGCAGGATGTCAGAGGGAGCATTGGGGGGCTTCCTCTGGCTGGTCAAATTTTACCTGCCCTTGATGGTGGAGAGTAGGGGTCGTATCCTTTCTGGATATGACGTCCGTGTGCGGAAGGTCAGGTGGGAGCACGTGAGAGCACAGATGCTGCGTGTCTTCGGTGTGGACAGGACTGTCCGCCAATGGAAGCACCGATGGCAGGATTGCGTGGGCCGTGAGGGTGACCTGTTGGACCACCTGGGAGTCATCATTGGCCTACAGTGTGGTAAGTTCACCCTCAAAATTGATATATGAACACCCATACGAAAAGCCAAAAATGCGGTGTGTGACACAATGGTGTATATGTGCACAAATGTGGCGGAGTGAGGCGTTAGACGTCATGCCTTCACGCCGAACGTTGCCACATCAGAAACGCAATGCTGCACCATATGTACAAGCATAGGGTGCAGGCTTGCGTTTCCCCCTGCGCTGGCGCAACACTTAGCACTGTAGTGCCAACGCTGGCACCCTTGCACCATAGTGCTTGAAGGGCAAAGATTGTTCATGTACAGGAAGGGTGACTGTACATAAAAAATCCAAGGCATTGTTTTTTGGATATGTGTGCTGCACAAAAGGAAGAGTAATAATGCATTCCTCCTTGTTTTGAAAAGTTAGGTACGCTGCCCTTGTACATAGGCTTTGTGTTACAATGGATGAGATAGGAACAATTGTTCTATTGGAATAGGACATCTCCAGAGTGTCATACACCACCAACAGTTGTGACACAGCCTTGTGCGATCTGCAGCAATGCTATCGTCCACAGAGCATGTATAACATCATCTTGGGTGGAGAAATGGGGCCTTGGGAATGTGTCACAAAAGTAGTATGTGCAAAGTTGTCAGCATCATTGTCTTGTTGGCCTAACTAAGCATTCTCAGGTCTTGTGGGAATGACAGACAAAGTAGACACAATCATGTAGGCAACATGGACTGCAACAGTACAGTCACAGAGCATTGTCATTGATGGTGATGAATTGTATGATGAATAGGATACGTGTGCTTTTACGTCTGATACCAACACACGTTTCTTTTCATGTCTCACAGCTGGAAGACAACTCATCACACAAGGGGATATCGACACCTTCAAGGACCCACACGCCACTGGTGAGTTCAGCCATTAAATATTGGTATTGTGAGATGCGATGAATGTCTGGGTGAAATCATTGACGTTGTAGTATGCAGTATGGGTGTGCATCACATGTACCTTGCCTCCAGTGTGATGATGTTTTGTGGAAGTGTGAAGTGTGTACAAATCAGTAAGTGAAGATGGAGCAATACATATGTCTTCCAGATGTAACTTTGCACATCCCCAGTCAGTGATACGCATGCAAGTGATATCTATGGGTTCTGTCACTACAGCACATACATGTGGATTACAGAGCGTACAGATAGGAGAGGAGACATGTGAGTGGTGTTGCTGATGAGTATGACCAGACATGGAATGCATGTACATCCTTGACTGAGATGACTGTGCAAGTGGGCCCGATCAAGCACAAGGAGGTAGTGGTTTTCAGGCCGTGCGTGGTCAGACACAGGTCTGCACAGTACTATTGTAGGTATGCTGCATACCAGCTTCACAGAAGTAGCAGGGCGTAGCTTTAAGCCAAGGATATCGATTGGCACGTTCCACAAACACCTAGCAAAGATGGCCCTTTGTATCTCATTGGCATGTTTTGCCACTGCAATGGTGTTGCCAAGCTGTCTCCTTGGGTTCATTACCCTGGAAGACTCAAGGGCAAATGTACAAGCCCCTCTCGCCAAATTTTGGACATTACTCCACATGCATTTACCCCGCATGCTTTTGCTCTGCTGTTATTTCTGCGCAATATATTTTACAACGCAGGCCTCTACAACGCTATTTGTTAAAACGCATTCCCCATTATAACACAATTACCATTATGACTCCAGGGGGCCGTTACTTTGGAGAATGCATTGTAACAGTTTGCGTTGTAAATCCCTGTGTTGTAAAATTGTCAGCGGAGTAAGAATTGCGGATCAAAGACATGCAGATTTATGAAATTTGAGTAAACTACGATTCCCCCTCTCGCCAGCAACGCGTCACCGATTGCGAAGCTGTTGTAGAGAGAGGGCCTGCGCCTCATGTACAAGTCAGTGTTCAGCCACCTAACGTCTTTCCATGTGTGCTGCTTGATGCAGCACAAATGTAAGTGTAAGTAGGGCTGTTCCAGGATTGCTCATGTGCAGGAAGGGTAACCTTCCTACACATAAACAAGCCTTCCTTGCACACAGACACCCTTGCACTCTTGTGCAAGGGTGCCTGTGTGTTGGCGATGAGTTGATGAACTCCACGCCGTCACTGGGGGACACGCAGGGCTGCACCTGATTATTGTACATATGATGCAGCACTGTGTTACAGAAGAGGATGAGTGAGGCGCTACACCCGGAGGGCTAATGCCTCCCTCCTCCAATTCCTTGTACATGTCACCCTCAGTCAGGGTATGTCACAGCACCATCATTTGACACTGATCGTCTCATTTGCTTGTGACACTACATGTCACATGCCATGCACTGCCATGTCAGTCGCCCCAGCATGTTGTTACTGATCGTGGATTCAACATTTCTTTGTCCAGGTCACTTTCTAACTTCACAATGTTACGTTAGAGTGTAGGCTCCCATGTTTCACTGACCTTGTGTTTCTGAGTTAAATGGAGAACATTGACATAGTCAACAGGACTCACAATTTGTCATTGCTCTTATTTGACAGACAACATGTCGCAAGAGGAGTCCCACGCCTTCCAGGTGAGGAAGGACCGGTACCTCCATATCCGCAAGGTCTCAAAGGGATATCGCAACATGGCACGGAGGTACCAAGAAGACCGGGCAGCTGGGATTTGGAAGTCGGTGCCCGAGGTAATGACCCACGGTAGCCAGAGTGTCACACAGGCCATCCCTGGCCCCTCTGGTGACAGGCGTGGCTCCCGGCGTGGACAGGCAGCAACACATCAACACCACACACACAAGGGACAATGCCACCTGCACCAGCAGATCAGGTGGTGCCATTCACTGTGCGGGACCGGCGCACAGTCATGGACAGCAATGTTTTGCTGGCAGAAATTCTGCGGGAAATGGCGGAGCATACCAGGCACCTGCAGGACCTAAAGGCAGCCCTGGGTCTCCCATATTGACCGGACATTTTGAGCCTCATCCCCCTCTTCTCCCTTCCCCCAATGTTATTTCTTGTTCTTAGTTAGTGTTAGGTAAGTATTTAAAGTGTTAGGTAGTGTAGTTGTAGTCTAGGTATAGTTAGTGTTATATTTTAAGCTAGTTTTAGATATTTATTCTTCTATAGTATTTGGGGATAAGTTTCCTTTTCCTTTGGTTGGGGGGTTGATGTCTTTGTTGTTATATAAAAATAAAACCCCAAAATATATATATTTGTGTAGGATGACTGTGTAGTTAGTTTATGTATAGCTTAGATGTCTTTGTCCAGTCTCATGATGTGCTTTAAGGGTGGGAGGGGGTTGATGTCTTAGATATGTTGTTGCGTGTTTAGGATTAGTTATGGTAGATAGTTTAGGTTATCATTCACTTTGTTCCAGTTAGTTTAGATTAGGTTAGTTGTAGTAGTGATTAGTGTTAGTTTAGGGTAGTTTATTTTGTACTTTCATAATAAATGGTTGCTACTTTAGAATTCTGGTTGCACTTATGTCAGGGGTGATTTGGTGGAGTGTTGCTTTTTACCTTGTATGCAACTTATTCTATCACAGGACAATCATTTGAATGTGTACGTGTGGTCATGACATGTTACTTAGCTGGACGGATAGTGTCAGGATACTTTAGCCATGAGCACAGTAAACTTGCATGGATAACATGGTGGCAAGTAGGAGTTACGGCCTAGTCTAGGGACACTCTTTTGTGAAGTTTAACATCTTAAATGTGACTCACGGAGTTGGTCAGCACATTGTTGCCCATTTACAACACAACATAGGGACATGGGCTTGAGCAGATATTGACATTGCAACTGTTATCCATCATGAAGATGGATGTATGCGCCGGGTACCACAGATTCCGTCCACCCCTGCATATCCCATGAGCCTGGCGCCAAGTCCATCTACCATGCACAGACATCAGCACACTTGCTGCGTAGTACAAGTGTGTCAGCATCATTTGAGTTGGATGTTCCTGTGCATGGAGGTTCAACCTCCTGCCCATGCCGAATGTTGTCATTTTGCCGATCAAATGTGCACAGCATATGGCTGAACAATGGGCCCGATTCACCAAAGTGATCTGAGACGGAATCCTAACTTTACGACTCCTAAATGCCTTTTGTGAATACCGAAAGTCGTCATGTTAGGATTTTGTCACAGATTATTTTTGTGAATCGGGACAACAGTTCTGCTTCACACAGGAGGGGAAATGTAGCATTGCTCCCTGTAGTGCCAGTGTCATAGCCACTTCTCCCAGCTGCTACTTTTGGCATTGGCTCATAGTGATGCCACCCTTGAAATGGTGGTACAGCATCTGACTATATGCTAATTGCAGTGCACTACACATCCCTAGACACATTGCCCTATCCGCTCACAGTGGTCACAGCATGAGAGGGTTCCTTATTTATAAGGCATTGTTAGGCCACAGGACGGGGCTGACTGAGGACTTGCACTTTGGGATAAGTACCTATTGCCAACACCACTTCACTGAAGCAGACATTGTGGTTCCAATAGCGGCTGGTAGACATATGCCCTAACCATTCTTCATCTATGTGAATATGGTGTGCTCCATCTTGGAATGTGACATGCAATGAGCCCCATCACAACAAGCTTTGTCCACCCCATAGAGTGTGAGTAGATCTGGCAGGTGAGACTTTGTAGCAATGGTAAAGGGAGACACTACTTGTGGCATGCGACTGACTTGGACATATTTGCACACATGCCTATTTCCATCATGTACGTAGGGCTAAGTTGGGATCTTGCTAGAATGTTGTATTTGAGCAATGAGGGCACGGCTAGTTCACACATACCCGGTCATCTCACTGCCTATCTGGGACACAGTTAAACATGGACATTTCTCATATGTCCCTTGGTGTATATTTTGATGGATTCACTGGCCCAACATTTTTACAGACTTCTATACATGAATGGTCATAGACAACACACACCTGTGTAACTTAAATATTTTTCTTTTAATGCGCATTGTCTCTGTTGGAGACTGGGCCAGTACTTGGCTCAAACAAGCCCCACATTCCAGAGATGCCCAGTGGAGGGCCTGACAGAGTACTTCAGGGGTGACATGTCCAGAGGAAGAGGTTGAGTTCAGTCAGCAGGCCGATTGCAGTGTCATTGGGAACAACACAAATCATGGTAGTCCATACTGAGTTCCAAGGTGAGTGTCGAAGAGTGAATCTGGGGACAGTGGAAGCTGATGTTCCTGGGCATGATGCTAAGCACTGATCCAAGGCAAAAGAGTCCATTTGGCACAGATGGATGCTACTGCTTTCTTCTTCGCAATAATGCAGATTCATCCACATCTTCGTCCTCTGATGTGTCATGTGCCTCACCTGTGCGTGGTGGTAGATTGGCTGCAGCACTGTGAGGCATTGACACATCAGGGGGCGGAGATGTGGATGTAGAAGCAGCAACAGCATTCATCTGTGCCAAACCTTGATGCAGCAATACAGTGATGATCAGCTGCAGGGCATGGAAGATTCCAGCTACGTCTTGTTGGTGTGCAGCGGTGGCAGCCATTTGTTCCGCTTGCATCCGCTCCATGTTCTCCATTATCATTCGCATGTGGGCCAACTCCTGGCTGACATCGGTGGAGCCACTCTGACTGGACAGTTGTTCTTGTCTTTGAGTCATGACTCCAGTGATGTCAGCCATGGAATGTCGGAGAGCATGGAGCGGACTGTAGGTGTCTGTGATGTTCTGTAGATGGTCCCGAATGGGACTCAGACACCCACGTACGGCATCGAGTTTGGCCGCCAGGCTGTCAAACACCACCCGCACCTGATCAGCCATCTCCTGCTGGATCTCTAACGCACGGCGTTGAAATGCCAGAAGTGGGTCCTCAAGGGCCTGGGAGACAGCTGTGGTGGTAGGTGCTTGCTGGTGGGTGGTTTGTGCAGGGGGTGGAGTTTCCACGACGCAGCTGGATGGCCCTGCTTCCTGAGATGGTGTGCTAAATGAGTCTAGCAGCTGTTGGAGGGTGTCCTGGTTGATGGTGGCAAATTCCTCATCTTCATCAGTGAAGAGTGGGACAGGCTGCTGTACAGGAGGTGATGTTTCTCCCTCTGCAATGTAAAGGGGAGATGCATTAAAATGTGTGTTTCAAGTATGATCATGCATTGGATGAGTTTACAAGCAGACTGCATGACAATGTCCATTCTGACTGTTTAGGAGGAGATGCCTATTAGATGCCGGATAGTGATTCTTTGTACAACATCACAGATGTGACGTTGTAGTTGTACATTATCGTCTCACAGTTTACAGCTATGCCAAATGTGAATGCCAATTTCTATACACAAGCGGCACCAGTTGTGGCCTCTGTTCAGTAGTGAAAGTGATGCAGTTTGTACCACATTGTACTCAATGTTGATTAGCTCAGATTTATGTGTCTGTGCACTGTATTGTGGGAGAGTCACCCCTGCAGCTTTGGTTTTACTGCCCCTTATCCCTATCAGCTAGCGAGCCGTTCACTTATGTGCGTTTACAATGATGAGATGTTGCAAGCTGGAGTAAATATGGGTCTTGGTCAGAGTTGGGACACTTGTGCATTGTTTGGCAGAATATGTCTTCTTTACATCAGGGGTTGTATGTACACGAGGAAGTGTCAGAGTGTGACCTGCTCCTTTAAGGATGAACTCCACACTCAGCCACTTCAGTGACCGCGGCCTGCACCATGTAAAAATGTTTAGGGTGCAGGCATGCAATTCATCATGCACTGTCACTTGCCTTGTCAGTGTGGCTCACAGACAGTCAGCTTTGCTGGGTAGTGCACATGTGCATGGGTTTGGTGCAAGAATGGTTATGTGTGAGGAGGGACCACTTTAGGCAGATTCGCAATGATGGGCTAATTGCTGTTTCTATGTGTGCTGCACAATGCAGTACACATGTACATCCAGGTAGCTTTGGCTCTTGTGATTTCTCTTGTGTGCATGTCGTCAGTCATGTTTTTCCTTGCATGCATTGCTTACTGCCCTCCTGATGGCTTACCCGTTGTGAGTATGGTGCAGCGTGAGTTTCTATTGTTGTTGCAGGCTGAACAGACAGTGACAACACCCATTACCCTCAACGTTGGCCCCACGTGTGGTGTGTAAGTGGGCCTAGATTTGATGGATGTGGATTTCCAAAGGCGTATTAGTGGTGCTCAGGCCCTATCACCCCCCCTCCCATCAGATGCAAATGGCAGGCTGATGTGTGTTTGTGTATTTGCCACGCAGATATTCACATGGATGATACATGCTGTCCTGGTTCAGATTATTGAATGCCTAGGTTTGCGTGTGGTTGATAACAGACATGACTGCATATTTGTTCACTGACACAGTAGACTTACCAAACAGACAGGTTTACATGCACATCATGGTGTAATGGGCAACTCACACCAGGAATGATGTGGAATGCTGTTTTCTGTATGGCACATGTGTACACTTGAGAGTGGAGGAGTGAATTTTGACCTAAGGGGTGATGGTGCCATTTAGCTACTTGTCATTATTTGGTGCTACTTTGCTATTCTTGCTTGTTGTCATACTTAGGTTGTCATACTTCTTTACAGGGACATTGTAGTTCTGTGAGTATGGCACACAGACAAGTCATGTAGTACATATTTGGGTGACACATTCCTGATATGCATAGTCCATGCACTGTGGTGTTGTAGGCATATCCCCCCTGCTCATAGTATGACATCACATTTGGACTCAAGTCTGCTGAATGTGTGCATTGTGGCATATGCACCATTTAGCCAGTAGGCTACATGATCACTTTGTTGTGACAATGCATGTGTTTATGGTATGCAAACTCACTAGATGATTTCTCACTTGGTGTACACAGGACTGCATCTCATGAACAAGCAAGGGGGCACATTGAGTGGCGATGCGGTAGGATGTCAAAATGTCCCCCTTGCCTCAACACCACGCATATACAATTTGTCTGCACAAGGCTGCATCTCTCTGAGGCCAAAATGAGGATGCACTGTGAATGTGACTGATCATGTGCATAATTAGGCATGCCACCACCAATGTCAGCACACATGCACCATTGTGCCCGTGTGTCTGAGTTGTGTGCAAGATTGTGTATGTGCAGTAAGGTCTCCCTTGATGCACATGCACATTATTGCACACGACTCAGACACACGGGCACCTGCATATGTGTGGTGTAGAGGCAAGGGGGCCATTTTGACACCCTGCCGCATCTCCAGTCAACGTGCCCCTTTGGTATTTCATGTTGCCCTTATTTTGTGGTCTGATGTGAATCTTGGACTATATTTGTGTTACTTTTCTGTGCACATTTCCAAGTCTGTGAGCCCACCAATATGTGTCTTGCAATGTATTGGTTGAGTAGGGTGATATGTGTCTATGCCACCAGGGACAAGGGTATCCGGGACATGATCCGCAGTCATTGTGGGTGTGCACTGAGAGATATTTAATTGGGCATGAGTGCCATTGGGCCCATCCACCCCGTCCCCCCAGGCCATGGTTGTTACTCACCCTGTTGCTGATGTGTCTGGTCCTATTCAGCAGTATCCTGTCCCGGAACTCCAACCACCGTCTCCTCGCTGATGACAGCGGACACCTGTTCCTCCAACACATCCAGCTCCTCCTGTGGTGCTGGACTCCCACCTCCAGTCTGCATTGCTGCTTTGAGATTGGCTGCAAGTTTCGCCTTGGTCTTGCGCTTAGCATCATGCCAGCGCTTCTTGCAGTCATCCACTGTCCTCCTCACGTCTCCGACAGCATTCACCTTGGCTGCGATGGACCGCCATATTGCATTTTTTGTTCCCAATGACACTGTGGAGCTGACAAAAAGCTGTTGTTGTTTTTCTGTCACCTCCGCAATCAAGACCTGGTTTTCCTGCTGACTGAACCGGGTCTTCCTCTTCCTCTTCTCCTTGCCCTTCCCCTGGGTCTCTGCCTGGTCCTCCTGGGTATTTGGGGTGTTGTTGTTTGCTTCGGTACTGGGTCCAGCTTCCGCCATGGTTCTTCTTTTTTTTTTTGTTGCTTTTTTTTTTTTTATTTGTGTTTGGGCTACAAAGCGGGCGTTTTATAGTGTTTTTTCAGGCCTAACGTGAAAAAAAGTGGCCTCACGCTAATTAGCGCGCAGTTTCTGGCCACTAATTGGCCGTTCGCCACTTTTTCCACGTTAGCGTCCGGATTTTTATCGCCGTGCCGCTGTTCTTAACGCGGGTAAGTTCACCTGGTAAGGGAAACTATCGCCATTTAGCAGCGTGTTGTAAATATGCCGCTAACACGGCGATAGTTTTCCGCGGTACACAGGGATAAAAAAACTGCCGCTAACTAGCTTTAGAGATAGTTATCGCCAATTCTTGTACATATGCCCCTTAGAGATGAAGTAAAATCTAACATAGAAGATGAAATGCAGAAGCACGAGCATGAAGGCATGTTTGAAGCATACAAAGAGTCAGCCCTGGCACGGATGGCGCAGTTAGACGCCCATTTACTGCTTTATAAAGAGAGACTTGTTAGTCAAGCGCTTCATTCTCAGGGTATTAAACTTGACATATATCAGTTTCAGGCTTTTACTGAGCCATGCATCCGGAAAGGCTTTGTTACCGTCGGAGAGATATTAACCGATGTGTATACAGCATCTGAGATCATTATTGTGTTGCGGTTTCTATCCCGACGTGCCAGGGGAACTGGCTTGTATAAAATGGTGAACGTCACTTGACCACAACTTTTCTTTTCTTGTTCAAACAGTTGAGAGGCATTAAAAAAATAAAACAATATGTTGAAAACGGAACAACGTGCTTCTTTTCCAATGTAATTCTTTGAAATCACTTCTGACAAAGTCTTGGAGTCACATAGGTCTCCTTTCTTCCTGACTGAATTAGGGGAACACGCGGATCTCAAGGGTATTGCGCACTTATTTATTCACACAAGAATGTTCTGCGTTGGAAGTATACAGCTTTAGTCTGGAAACTGAAATCAAGGAATAGAGAAATTATACATTTACAACAATTTCTCAAGGGGTTAACACCGCTCAAGTTGTAGTGATGTGGGATAATCAAACTATACACAGGTGTCACTTGCAAAAAACAAGATTGACACGTTTTTGACATTTATTAAAGTTTTCGAAAAGAAAACGTCAGCAGGCTTCAACTTCAGAGGTTTTTTGTAAAGGGGAAACATGGGAAAAAAGCTAAAGTTCTTCAGGAAGAAATAAAATAAACTGAAATAGGAAATTCACCTCAGGCCACCCCAGTAGCACTACCCTGGCTGTGATGGAACACATTTAAACCGGTTTTAAATGCGTGCAACAATTTTAAAATGAAATCAGTTAAGCCATTTATCTTTGCTGCCATGAACCATCTTAGTCTTCCATTAATACAATACTATTGTCAATGTCGGAAAGAAATGTATATGCCTGAGCATCAGAGAAGTTTAATATCTGGAAGTTAGGATTTTTAGGCTTCATTTGCAGGTCCCAGATGTTTAGACTTGTGGTGGTGCCTCTTACAAGTGTAACAGTCTCACCCTGTCTGTAGCGACGCCAAAGAAGTATGACCCACCCACAAACATGATCTCAAAGTGTGACGAAGGCATCTTTTCATCACAGGGAGGAGGTTCAATAGCACTCAACATTCACACAGGTAGGCGGTGATGCTGCCCGATCTTGATCGGTGCACCCCGACAACTTTCTCTCCGATAACAATAGAAGGTAAGAGTGGAAAAAGACCCTACGCTGTCCCTTCAGAGAGCATGCACGGGACAGTAGAGATGAAAAAGAGGGGCACAGGAGAGAGATGGTGTTATATCAAAAGTGGGAAGGGAGATAGTTATGTTCTTACGATATATATGTGTGTCAATAGACCGAGAAACCTCAGAGGCAGCGACTAAGGGTTCTGCACAAACGCAGAGTAGGGTATTTATAAAGGCAGGGAGCAGAAGATGCAACAGTCATAAAGGAGTGCATTTGGGAAAATGGAACAGATTTTAGAGCCTGAGATCGAGTGCATTTCTTTGCTTGTAGAAAGGTTGTTGTCGTACAACATCCAATGCTGTTTGGTAAAATGTTATGGGAAAACTACCCTAAAAAAGGCTTTCAAGTAAACAATTAGGCGTATTCAGCCTGGTCTTGCTTGGTTCACTGGGGTGATAGGTGTCACTGGTTCGATGGCCAGAGCACAGCAGCAACTTTCCTACAATGATACCAATATATGTTTTTCCTCGGTGAAGAATGCTGTTCAATGGGATATTCCTTTGTTTTTCAGTAAATCAATGTTTTACTCCTATCAGTGGTTTGTGGTACTGTATCATGTCATGTGCAACTTTGTTATATCCTCTTAAGTGTCTTTGAATGTAATCCAGCCTAGCTGTCTCCTGCTGCTCAGCCAGAGTAGTAACGGAATGTTGATGTGACTGTGATGAATGGGTGCCTGTGTGCCTGTGTGGATGTGTGGCGACAGTTGGAGATGGGCTGAGCAGCAGAGAGGCTGCTCCTGGTGGGGCTGGTGTAAGAGCTGGTAACAGGGATGGTTTAAGAGCTGGAAATAGAGCTGAAATGGACTGCTGTACTTATTACTTGGAACCAATAAAGAACTCTTCAAATTCTACATGGCTTCCTGTGTCGACCTGTGTGCAAGGGCACAACATATTTTGGCGACGAGCGGACCTGAACTCAAGCATCTTTAAGGATGGTACAAAAACCAAGAGAAACTAATTGATGCTACAGAAAACTGGAGACTACAAGTAACATGAGAACCAAGACAGAAGACATCAGGAGTAACAAAGTAAGAGCGTCAAGTATGGAGATACAGGCTGGCCAGCCCCACCAGTGTCCTTGTCAACGGACGGCCCCTACCATCTTTGCCCAGCCTAGACATGCTTCATTGGTCTTACAAGATAGATTAGTGAGTAGGTGGTGTAAGGTACACCACTGCCACGTGTTGGGATCCTGCAACTTCGTTTAACTGAGGTATACTATGTATGTATTGACCTGATGAAATTGTCACCTTTAGTTCACTTAAGTCAACTTTTTTGATACTTTGTTATTCCCATGTTCTCCTACACTTTCATTTTTCTTTTAAAAGGAAGGGGATAATGTAATATCCTCTTAATTGTCTTTGAATGTAATCCAGCCTAGCTGTCTCCTGCTGCTCAGCCAGAGTGAGAGATGGTAACGGAATGTTGGTGTGACTGTGATGAATGGAATGCCTGGGTGCCTGTGTGGATGTGTGGTGACAGTTGGAGCTGGGCTGAGCAGCAGGGAGGCTGCTCCTGGTGGGGCTGGTGTAAGAGCTGGTAACAGGGATGGTTTAAGAGCTGGAAATAGAGCTGAAATGGACTGATGTACTTATTACTTGGAACCAATAAAGAACTCTTCAAATTCTACATGGCTTCCTGTGTCGACCTGTGTGCAAGGGCACAACAAACTTGCTGCATGCTTGGTGAGAGTCAAACGCCCATGACCTCTTTGCCCTTTCCTCGTTTCAGTCATTTCTATGCCAGACTTGTTAGCATCCCACATGCCGGTGTTTCTCCTTCCAATCAAAGAAATGTAAAATTAAACTCCGCCTACCCCCAGCAAATATTTTTTGTGTCTGTCCCAACAGATGGGCTCAGCCGAGCTCAGTGTGCTGGCTTCAACGAATTAGGGGGTTTAATTACAAGCCCCTTGCGCCGCCCCTGCAACACTTTTAATATGGCAAAAAGCAATGTACCAGTGGCGCAAGGGGCTTGTAAATAAACTCCCTAGGAGTTTTGCTTTGGAAATTGTTGTGGGCATGGTGTGGATGTCAAGAAGCTTACCTTGTTAGGGAAGGAGATCAACGAAAGATTCATTATTCATTGTGTCCTCATTGGATACCAAGGTTGAACCTAATTAGATAGTTTTAAACTATAATTTGTTATTTAAGCAGTTTTTTTCAGGGACCTTGCACTTTCAAACATGGAACACAAGAGAGTAACAAAGAGAAGAAAGTGTCATCAGATAATTCTTCGGACCATGAGGAGGAGGAATTCCGGAGCACTTCCAAGTGCTATTCACCAAATGAGATTCTTGAGGCCTGAGGAGTCCTGTCACTATAGAGAATCAAATACTGATCCAGGAGACAGTTTCTAAAGATGTATCTCAGAAAAAGAGCTAGGAAGAGACACATACATCAGAAGAGCTGTGGGGCTGCTAGATTCGAAGAAGGTCAATACTAGGGTCAGGGCAATACATTTCAGGATAGACTCTATAAAAGGTGTTATACAGATGGTCCTTCCAGGGGAGTTCATGGTGACCTTACATCTTCAGGATGCCTTCTTACACTTTCTGATTCTTGATTCTTCAGGAACATCAGAAATTCCTCAGATTCACTGTAAAGGACAAAACGTGCGAGTTTCCAGCCCTGCCAATTGTCTTAAGTCAGTTCCCAGGGTGTTCACCAAGGTGATGGTGCCTCTCATAAGGCTAATGCAAAGGCAGGGTATCATGCCTCGTCCTTACCTCGACGACTGGTTAATCCATGCATGATCAAAAGTACAGATCCTTCAGGTTAGAAACTGAGGGGTCTATTTACTAAGATTTAATGCTGTGTTTGCATCACAACAGTGATACAAAACGACGCTAAATCTTTTTTCACCTATTTACTTTCCAGCGTAAAACCTGTTTTATGCTGGAAAATAACTTTAAAGTAATGTAAAGGCGCGCATAGTGCTGCTTTGCATTACTTAGTGCCAAGGGGGCCTACCATGGGTCTAGAATGGGGGTACCCATGCAACCACCTAAGGTTTCTGACGCTAAGCCCTATGTACTTAAAAAAGTAGACAGGGTTTAGCGTGAGAAAATAGCACCCATTTCAGATAGGCGCTATGAATGAGAAATGCTTTAATTTCTCCTTTCTTTTCCTACTTTGTATGTATGCTGCACTGTATAGCACACATACAAAGTGGAGAAAGGTTTCAAGTTAGTCTGAGCATGGTATTTTGTACTGGAAGGATTCCCTTCCAGTACAAAACCTATGCTAGACTCACGGAGACTCCTTTGCACTATGGTGCAAAGGTGTGTTCATGGCACCCAGCAGCACATTTCTACGCCGGCGGTAGGGAGCGGGGAGGAGAGCGCCATATTTCTGTAAATATGGCACTCTCCTGCTCTCTCCTTCTCACGCAGCGCAGTACAGTGCAACATTTGTGGCTGCTGCACTGTGCTACGTGAGAAACTAGTAAATCTGCCCCTTAGTGCTCAGGCTCTTTAAATTCTTGGATTTTTGGTGAATTAGGAGAAGTCATATCTAGACCCCTCCCAGTATGTGGAATTCACAGAGCCTCTACTATGCACGAATATGGAGAAAGCGTGCTGGCTCAAAGGATGATAGAAAAGATCAAGAAACAAATTGTAGCTATCATGACTCAACCCTCACCAACTCTAGGTTCTTAGCTACAGATTCAAAGGAACATGCAGCAACCGCAATGGTGGTCCCTTGGGATCATTTGGGAATTTAGACGAACTTCATTCTTTCAGCCTGGATGCTGGCATCTCAGAATTTAAATAAAAAGCCATTTATGCATCCAGACATCAGGAACAAGTTGAATTGATGGCTGCATCCTGCTCACATTGAGAATGGTGTTCTCTTGCTCATCCAGAGTGGACAGTAATGACTGTAGTCATTGACGGGGAATATGTTTGGAGGGACATACAATTCATGGCAACTGGATTTTCGTAGAAAAGAAGTATTCCTCTAATTGGAGGCAAGTTGATGAGGTTTACCCCCTTGCTGATGGATAAGGCTGTTTTAATAAGGACAGACAACATGATAACCAAGACGTATATAGTCAGACAAATGAGAACTCGTTCATTGGTTCTGAACAAGATTTCATCAGCAATATTCCTGTGGACTGAGAAATATTTGATAGGTCAGCCGGATATTTACATTCAGGGAGTGTGGAATGTACTAATAGACAAGCAACAGAAAGTTACTTCTCTCTCACGATTAGCATCTCTGCCGTCAGATATTTATAATCCTTTGTCAGAAATGGGGCAAACAAGTTATGGATCTCTTTGCACTGCAGGACAATTCGCTACTTCCAATTTTTTGTTCAAGGGTTAAGTAGAGAAAGTCTTTGGAAGAAGATGCTCTCTCTTTTCCTTAGCCACATGGTCTGTTGTTTACTTTTCTGCCATTCCCTCTAATATCAAAGGTGCTTTTGAGGATAAGGAGAGAGGGAGCTTCTGTAACTGTGACAGTTCCGGCATTACCCCGCTCCTGTTAGTATCTTCTGCTAGTTCAGTTGAGAATTCAACCAGAATGGATATTACCGAAATGTGCACTCCCAAGTGCCTAGAGATCTCTCGGAAGTTCCTGATTTGTCATCAATTAGTGTCTTGGAAATTAAGTGAGTTTGTTAGCAAGGAAGGGGGCTATCCAGAGAGTTAGTACTGGTAGTTCAGGCTTCAAGAAGAAGTTCATCTTTAAAAGCATATTTGCACCATTGGATTTATTTAGGACATATTGTATTACTAAGGGATTAGATCATTTGAGCAAGGCAGTGCGCATGTCCTTTCCTTCAGTGGGGAAGAGTTTATGTTGGATTTGAAGGTTTCCACTTTCAAAGTCGAGTGGGCAGCATCTAAAGAATCCTGGGGAGGATTGTGAGATTTGTGCCCTTCCTCTCCTTAGCTGGGCATTTTTGTTGCTTTCAATATCTTTGGCTCCCAGTTGGGATTTGCCTTTCGTTTTGGAGGTCTTGAAGAATTCTCCTTTTCAATCTATGGATAAGATGGATCTCAAGATGCTTACTTTTAAAGCTAATTTTCATTGCTTTTTAAATTACTTTTTGGAAGGGAAAAGGCAAGTGTTTGCAAGGAAGACACAGCTCATTTAGTAATGACTGAAATGAGGAATGCAGACTCAGAGTAATGGAATTTCAGGTAAGTAATTTAAACATTATAAATAAATACTGGTAATTATTCCTGCTCAGAAACTTCACTGTTTTGCTCTTGGATGAAAAGCGTCATGGGAAATAGCCACCTATGTATCCTTAGTATTCCTGAGTACAGCATGATCCTCAGTCCCCGCCCTAGTGAAAGCAAAACATTTTTTTTCTCGTTTTCTCTTAAATGTTTATAACTTTTTGTACTCTCTTGATGGCTTGCAGTGCTCCCGTCATGCTCTGCGAGTGAAGGCGAGGCAGGCTGGGCTGCTGACGGCACTTTGCTCCTGTTAGCGCGGAGAGGAAGAGCTGGTCCGACTCTCTCCCCGCGGTGTCCCGATTACCGAAGGTGGTGCATGGCAGGTTCACGGCTGGGGTTACAGTGTTGCAACACACCAAATTGTGGCCAAAGAGAACAAGCATTTACAATGCAATAGCTCTCGCAATTGCGAGTTTTTGAGCTATTGGCATTGTAAATGGCAATGCCTTTTATATTAAAAGACATTGTCATTTACAATACCAATTGTTCAAAGTTTTGCAAAAGCAATACCTGTTGTACTGCAGAGTGCGGTGTCCCTGAAGCGGGCGCTGCGCTCACTATTAAAGTTAAAAAAAATAAAATGAAACTTCTTGTTAGAGATAACGCTACCCTGTAATCTCTGTGCATGTTAGAACTGTTAAGTTTAAGGTTATTGTTGCATTTTAATGAAGGACTGTGTATATTCTGCAGGACCCGTACTGGGGTTTAAAAAGGTGTAAAACTCAAACTTTCAAGGTTCTATTTAACCTTAAGTAGGGCTGTGCTGCATAAACGAATGAGACCCTGAGATGTGTCAACCAGGCAATCTCTCTGCTGACTAAGATGCCTTCATTTAAAGGCTGCGCGATTTTCATTGCTAAGTCTAGTAGCGTGGTTCTTAAGAGGAAACGAGATGCTTTAAAATAAACGCATCATTATAAAAACGTCACCATTTGCGTGGAGGAAAAGTCCTACTTCTTCTGCATACGGATGGCAAAGCCTACTGAAACATCGTGGTACTCTGTAGCACAGAGGATTTTACACTGTTGTGTAGTACGTTTAGTAATTTTGCACAGAACGAAGGAAGGTTTCAAATTCACCCACCTCTGACAGGTCCTATGGATTTTCAGTGACCCCCCACTCCCCTCCCCCAGCGCACGGAATAATTTTTCAGAGTGAATGCACTCCTGTTAATCCCACTGTAAAGCTGCTTGCACCTAGCGACCCAACCACATGACAGCATTGATGATTTTTGTTTTGTAAACTCCAAGTACATGTTTCTGAGGGTTCAGGAGATGTGGCGTAAGGGCCAGAGCTGCCGACTTTGGAACTCGGATACCGAGTTCAACATCCTGTGATACTGGGCAAATCACTCATTGACTGAAAAAAATAGTGGGCGAGGGAGCAACACATTCGTAGGATTGGAAATAAAGGAAATGGAGTACGGTGGCGGCGTAGAAAGAAAGATTACCTCCGTCACATCGCGAGCGGCCGACATACACCAATCAAATCAATCTACACTTGGTCCGTGCGCCACAGAATTAAACTGAAGTGACTAAAGCATATGCTTGCTAATTAGGAGGCAGTACAGAAGAGTGACAACGATGTTA
Source organism: Calotriton arnoldi (assembly GCA_963921515.1). Lineage (NCBI taxonomy): Eukaryota > Metazoa > Chordata > Amphibia > Caudata > Salamandridae > Calotriton > Calotriton arnoldi. Next base: position 76,329 of record CAWUFW010014652.1, on the reverse strand, counting down.
GAAAATGGTGAGCAATGAGAGGCTCCAAGCCCTTTATTGTAAACACCTTCCAGACAGAGCATAGCGCATGGCTGTGCAGGCGAGCCCACCTAAAAAGAGGACAGATGAGGCCTGTAATGGCGGCGGCTTTGGCATGATGACAGAGGCAGGTGCCTGTCGACTGCTGTAAAGAGTAATGCGACCTGGAACGACCAAGTAAACACGCTTGTTCCCCCACTGAACACGGTCAGCCAGTCAGACAGCATGGGTAGACTAATTCAGGGCAGAAGACTTAAGTCTGCTGCGGAGGCCAGCAGCTGGATCCTCTTCGGAGCCCCATCGCGCTGGAGTGTTCTAAATAGCTGTAGCCTGAGTGCATGGGAATGTAACTCCATAGTACAGGAGGGCACTGTATGCGTCCGCTTTGTCTTACTAAGAAGGCCTGCATGCAGAGAGTCAAACCCTGTGTGCCAGCTCCGAGCGCCCCTAAACAAAGCCCCATCCGGTGCCAGTTGCCAGCGCCCCTAAACAGAGCCCAATCAGACATGCTGATCGCACACTTATTCATTAAACTTCCTAGCGGCACAGAATGGACATCAAAGCGCATCCGAAGACCGACCCCCCGCGCCACTGACAGCCGTCACATAAAGAACAAAAGTAGTCCCCAAACGAAGACGTAAACATGTAGGGCGTAATAATGTAGTAGTTGGTCGGTGCTGCACGGAGGAAACCGGAAACGAGGAGGAGGGAGAAAGACGGCGAGTTGCCCATTTGAAAGCAAGCCAGGACACTAACAGAGACCGATAAAAGCAATCGGCTAACAATGGGTGGAGTTCAACTCCTTAACCATACACAATAGGTCGCTAAGCGACAGCGCAAGCGCTGTACGCTCGACCTAAAAAGCAGGTCTGATTCCTCTCTCCCTGCGGCGCTGCGTTCTACACGGTGGCGTTTCAATTGCAGACTGCAGACTGAAGTTCACGGGTGATTCACGGCCGGTGAAACATTGTTGCAGCACATTTGTTCACGGCCTCGGGAGTGGGCTTCGACTACGTCTTTTTTTTTTTTTTCTCTCTCATTAACTTTACGCTGCTGGTATGGACGGAGAGAGAGCAGAGAGCTGCCGGTGATCTTGTGAGTTTTGAGTCTTGCCTCGTTAGTGCTGGGCTTGGCGCGCTCCTGGGAAGTGGTTGGCGGTGTGGCATTTTTTTCCCCGGTTGGGGCCAGCGAGGATTGAGGGTTCGGCTTCAGATGTGCCATACTAAAGAGAACCCTGCGGTCAGAGCGGCAGGAGGTAGAGCCGGACGACAATTGTCCAGCGAATAGCTGCCTCTTTCATCGTAGCTCTGTTCCACCAGTTTTACCTGTTTCTTCTGGAGCAGCTGGCAGCTCCTCTCTCACGGCAACATCTTTACCTCAAATTTGGAGATTTTGGAGGATTCTTCAGACTTCCCAGACTTTCAAGACTTTCTAGACCAGACCAGACCACCGCCACCGAGAGAGAACGGGGGTGGATAGCTGGGTAGGGGAGTGGACACGGAGGCGGCCTAGCTAGGCCTAGGTGCAGCTTGCGTCCCTCCTTTTAGGCTGTCCTCACCCAGTGTTTTGTAAAAAGTCATGAAAAGAATCTCCCGGGACAGCACTGTTAAACCCCGATTAGTTGCCCATTCCACACGGGCTGCAAAAAATCATAATAGGATCTCATCTACAAAAGAGATGGATTCCGGGCTGCTAAGTGGGAGATCTAAAGGTGTCTCTCCTAAAGAGGATCTGTTCTTTAAGAAATCTACTGAGCAGGAGGCTCGCAAACCAGCCGCGCCTTGGAGTTTAACATCTGCTAAAGGCTCCCTCGATTCTATAGGTAACACTCCACGTGCAGCAAACCAGGTCTCCCCTCGAGACTAGAAGCTAGTGCATTGGTACCGGATGTAACACCTTCAACGAAATTGCTCCCAGAAGAGATGCAACAGGGAACCTATTCATTATTTGCAGGTATGGGCATGAAAATCCATCCAAAAGCAGCCAACCCTACAGTATCGAAACAAGGCCTTAATCTTGACAACCATGAGGCAGGCTTCTCGGGGGAAGAGTCGACAGTCGAGCCACCCGGTACTTCTCTATTCACTACTGCTATCGAAGTTCCAGGTGAAACTCCATCTGTGGAGATTCCCTTAAATCCAGTGATGGCTCAATCTAAGACTATGGAAACTCCGGGAGCATCGGAGGCTATGTCACATGCTCTACTACAGCAGATATTGACAGAACTTCAAAATATGCAACTCTCACAGGTGGAAGCACAAAAAAAAATGGAATCTCAGCTGGGTTCGATACACTCCAATATCCAGCAACTTGCATCACGTATTATGGACACAGAACAACGGGTGTCAGATCTTGAAGACAAAATGCCTGAACAGACAAGTCATATCTCAAAATTGCAATTTGAACTCATCAGCCTCCAAATCAAAGTGGAAGATGCAGAAAATCGATCACGAAGATGTAATCTTCGCATTATAGGAGTTCCAGAGGGCAGCGAGAATGGCCGAACTGTAGTGGAAGTTGTTTCTGACCTTATCTCTAAATATATTTGTCCTGAAATTGTAACTCAGGGAACTGATCTTACTATTACTAGAGCCCATCGTGTCCCAGCTGTCCAGTATCCCAACGCTAAATATCCAAGAACTATTATTGCTAATTTTGGCGACTTCAGAATTAAGGATAAGATTCTGGCGCGTGCCATCCAAGATAAAGGATTTCAGACCTCTGATAACTTTTCATTTAATGTCTTTTCAGATATGTCTGCCTTCTCGGCAAGGAGGAGAAAAGAGTTCAGAGGCATGATTAATTCTTTTCAGCAGCTAGGGGCCCCGGCGGGTATAATCCAACAATCTAAACTGAAAGTTCTATATAAAGGGCGTGTCAGGATTTTTCACTCTGTTGAAACAGCTCAGGAGTTCTTACAGTCCTTACAGCATGCAGGGGATGGGAGTAAGGGCTAGTGTTTCTTGTTTTTTCTACTCTTTCTTTTCTGAGCTATGGATGGCTGTAGACAGTAGTGGATTCAGTCATGCAGTTTTCTTTTCTCTTTTTTTCCTTCTCTTTCTCTTCATTCTTTCATTGAATAGCGTTAGCCGCCCACTCATCGCCTTGGGTGCCATGTCATTGCACCCTAACAAAGGGAGAAGGGGGAGGATGGATAGGGTCACGGAGGGAGTGGGTGGGGGGAGGGGGGTCACTTGTGAAGGGGGGGGCACCCAGGAATCCCTAGATGGGCAGGGGTCCCAAGGTCAAGGGGGCCTGTGGGTTGGTTGGGGGTCACACGAGTGGGTTGGGAGGGGAGGGTGGCAGGGTCACGGGTGGGGAAATAAAATGTAGCATATGTGTAAAAGCTCAAAGACCCATGAAAAATTCTCTGTTTTTTCTTGTTCTGCTATTAGGCAGTGCTTATTGGGGGGGGAAAAAAATGTTTACTAAAATGCTGCAGGTAGTGTCCTGTAACGTGAATGGCTTTAATAATAAAGTCAAAAGACGATCTATGATGGCCTGGTTTAGATCTCTACAAGCCGATATAATACTCATACAAGAGACACACTATAAGGAGGGCTCCCCCTTAGATAAACCCCCTGGCTACATTCAACATGAATTTTATGCCTCCTCCAACGCAGCTGTTAGAGGGGTTTCTATATTAGTAACTAAGGGGCATATTAACAACCAGGCGATAGTCAATTATCGCCGCTTTAGCGTCCGTTTTCGGACGGAAAGCGGCGATAATTCTATCGCCTAATCAGCAAGGTCACGCTATCGCGTGAATCCCTGCACTATCGCCCTTTCCCCCAACGCCCATCCTTGCATCTCTAATGAGATGCAAAGTGGGCGTTACTGGGCGTACCCCAGATGGGCTACGTTGTAAATATCGCCGATGTGCACATCGCGATATTTACAAGGCAGCCCACAGGATTATAGCAGACGTTAGATTTTGGCGAAACGGCCGTTTTCGCCCAAAATCTAACGTCTGCTATAATCCCGACTTAGCCATCCCTAACATAGGGGTGGATTCTGCTGATACGACCACAGGGTCGTATCAGCAGGAGTTATCGCCGCTTTGCAGGGAACATTGCTGGAAAACCAGCGATGTTCCCTGCAAAACGGCGATAACCTCGCTATCGCTGGAATTTTTATCGCCCTGGAGAAGCGTGTTGTTAATAACGCGCTACCAGGGCGATAATTTCCAGAGATAGCCAGCGATAAGAAATCTATCGCTAAGCACGGCCAGCGATAATTATCGCTGGCCGTTGATAATATGCCCCTAAGAAACTCCAATGCGAGATCCGGATGGTTCATAAAGATCATAGTGCAAAGTGGATCTGGGTACAGATGAAGATTTCAGACCAGCTTTTTAACTTTGTGAGCTACTATGGCCCTATTGAGGACTCCCCAACATCCCTGCAGTCCCTGTATGACTTTGCCACCAAACAGTCTGGGTATCTTGTGCTAGGGGGCGATTTTAATCTATTGATAAATCCAGCCATTGATTGCTCTCGGGCCAACAAAACACAAACTAAACCTAAGTCCAGAAAGCTGTACCAAGATTTTATAAGGGACTTTGCACTAGTAGATTGCTGGAGGGACCAATACCCAGACAAAAGACAGTATACTTGCCATTCAGGAATATTTCATTCCTCCTCTCGGATTGACTTTTTTTTTGATTTCACATACTTTTTTTAAAGACTGAGTCCGAGATTTGTGAAAATCCTTTCTCAGATCATGCACTGATTACTGTGAAGTTTGAAATTAAAACTCAATCAAAAATCAGGCCCAGATGGGTATTCGATAAATCTCTTCTTGTAGATGAACAATGGGTCTCGCATATGCGTTTGGCATTGGAGGAGTTTTTAAAATTCAATATTAACACCGCTTCTACTTTTACTGTCTGGAACGCCTTAAAAGCTTTCTTTCGAGGCGAGGTGATTGCATACTTGGCCTTCAAGAGGAAGAAAGAGAATACTCAAAGACTCCAGCTGGAGAAAGAGCTAAGTAGTACAACAGCAGAATATTTTGCTATGCCATCTCCAGAAGGGAAAGCTAAACTCGCTGGTGCCAAGTCCAACTTAAAAGAATACTTTGTAGCTAAAGAAATTTTACATCATGACTCGGTATTACAGAAAAGATATGAGGAGAGCGATCACATAGGCAGATTTCTAGCTTGGTCTACTAAAAAGAGATCAAATACCAGCCACATTAAAAATAGTAGACCCAACTACTCTGTGCTCTTCGTCTCTTCCCTCGGATATCTCAGAAGTTTTTCTTAATCATTACAAAGACCTCTATACCGAAACACACAACACTAACTCAGAGGTTGCTTTAGCTTGGCTTGATAGGATAAACATCCCTATATTACCACCTGAGTCCCAAGATCTTTTGAGCTCAGCTATTTCTCTTGAGGAAGTTACACAGGCGATAAATTTATCTCCGGCAGCCAAGGCCTGTGGACCAGATGGAATCCCCTCCGAGATCTATAAGATTTTTTCTCCCCAACTCTCTGTTTTCTTAAAAACGTTATTTAATGGGATCCTTGAAGGGGACCCAGTTCCGGAAAACTTTACTCAAGCTGCAGTAATAAGTTTTGTTAAAAAGGGAAACCAGAAGATGAGGTTAATTCGTATAGGCCTATTAGTCTATTAAACTCTGATTACAAAATCTTTACTAAAATTCTTGCAAATAGACTTGCGCAGGTTGCCCCTTCACTTATCCATCATGATCAGAATGGCTTTCTTAAAAACAGACTTTTGGCTTCCAACACTCATTATTTGGTGCAGGCGATCGATTACTTCTATATTAATAAAACCAAGGCAGCTGTAATAATGCTCGATGCTGAAAAAGCATTTGACAGAGTACAATGGCATGTTTTATTCACAATCTTAAATAAATTTGCGATCCCAAGTGTATTCTGCCAGGTGGTGAAAAATCTGTACCACAATGCAAAAGCGTCTATAATTATTAATGGGGATATCGCAGGCACAATTTCTATCAGTCGGGGGACACGCCAAGGCTGCCCCCTTTCTCCTGGGCTATTTTCCCTGTTTATTGAGCCTCTGGCATGTGCTATTCGGCAGGATTATGCTATCGCCGCACCCCTACCGGGTTCGGCAAAACTTAAATTATTTGCCGATGATATGGCGCTTTATTTAGCAGCTGATAGGGATAATCTAACGAGAGCCCTGGATAAAATTAGGGAGTTTACTAACATTGGAGGATATAAAATAAATCATGCCAAATCAGAGGTGCTTCTTTTTAATAGCACCGTTGATATCTTGCCCCCCGCTATGCGGGAACATTATATAGCAACCAAGCCAATAAGATACTTAGGGATCTTTGTGACCACCAGATTGGAGGACTTATATCCATTAAATTTTATCTCCACTTTAAATAAAACATGTAACCTGTTTAAACAATGGGAAAATCTCCCCATCTCGATTATGGGGCGGGTAGCACTCATTAAAATGAACATCCTTCTGCTATTTTTATTTCTTTTTTCCAATATAATAATCAAAATTCCAAAATCCTTTTTCGATTCTGTCCAGTCAGAATTTAGACGTTTTATCTGGTCTGCGCAAAAACCGAGATTAAAACTACAAATTCCTCAATTAGATGCGGAGGATGGAAGTCTAGCTTTGCCGGATGTACGGCTATATTATTACGCCTCAATTCTCAACTGGCTAAACTATAATAATCTGGAGGATTTGATTGATGCCAATTTTTTCCTTACAACTATGCTTAAGGAATCAGAGATCAACCTTGCTCCCTTTTACGTTTACCCAAACTCCCAAAAAAACACACTATAAGACCCCAAGGGCGATTACTTCGCTCTTTCAAAAATATGGGAAATATATGATATTCCATGGCTTCATCCCCAGATGAAATTAAATGAATGCATTCCTCTGGGGCTGCAATGGTCACGTCAGAATTGCGGTCAGTGGGAAAAATTGGGGTTTGTTACTCTACAAGACTTTTATAGAAACGAAAGGTTCTTTCCTGGCAGCAAGTACTAAACCGCAAGAGTAATATAAGCAGTCTCCTGATGTTCAGCTATGCACAGGTTAAGCAGTTCTGTGCAGGCCTAACCTGCAAAAAAGATTGTCCAGGCACTCTCCTTGGGAAGGCACATTTTATTTCCAAAACTAAGGGGATAGGCAACATGTACAAACTACTTAAATCATTGGAGAGTAAACAGGTAGTCCTCGACCACCTGGAGAAGATTAGCTCGACTACTGGTTGCACTTTCAACTTGCAACAATGGCAGAATTATAACAAAATGAGCTACAAAACAGTCAGGGCTGCCAACCTAAGAAGGATGGCATGGTTTAGCAAATGGATGATCTATTATACTCCTGATCGGCTTCACAAAATTTTTTCCACTGTTGATCCTAGGTGCTTCAGATGTGGTCTTACAACTGGGGATTGGCTTCACATTGGGTTTACATGCCGCCACCTAAAATATTTTGGGCAAGATGTTTTTTCTGAAATCAGTAAAAAATTGGAAATCAATCTTCCTCCTAGCCCTTTAACTGCCCTCTTTGGCGGAACGGAGATGAGTGAAGACTTGACCTTAGGTCAACGTCAATTCAGTTTTATTGCAACATTAATTGCAAGATCTCTTATTTTAGCAAACTGGAAATCCAAGGTGGTTCTGACGATCCATCAATGGCTTATAAAAATGCAGAGAGTTCTCAAACGAGAAACATTATACGCTAAAAGGGTAGGCTCTTCTGCCAAACTTGATAGAATCTGGCGATTTCTGAATTGAATTGTTTTGAAACCTACTTTTTTATGCGTTATTTCACTTTAATTTTACTACAATTTATGAGTTTTATAAGTACAATTACTTATATTGAACAGGTCAAAGAAAATAAAAAATAAAAAATAAAAATAAACACTTTTTGTACTCTCTTTTTATAACGTTTAAAGCCGGTTTATGGATCTCATTTACAAAGCTGTCAATTTAAAAAAAAAGTTTGATCATGACTCTCAGGGGCAGAACAAAGTACTCCCGTGAGTCATTTGAGCTGACGAGCTCGTGGAAGAAGCACCCGCGCGCCAGTGAAAGGTACTTGACCTGAGGTAATGTTTGGCAGCCTACCCAGCAAACCCCTAATTTGAAGCCTGTAATCTCTACTGATGACGGTTAAAGAACCAGAAACACGTGTCTAGAGATCAGCACTATCTTCGCCAACTCTGGCGGAACACTCGAAAATATTTTAGCAAAGCAAAGAAACAAGAGACTGCATTTACCACAATGCCTGGGGCGAACCTTGCCTGGGAGGTGAAGCGGTGTGCTCCCACCCCTGTTCCTGTTTAAAAGTACTCCCGTGAGTCATTTGAGCTGGCGAGCTCGTGGAAGAAGCACCCGCGCGCCAGTGAGAGGTACTTGACCTGAGGTGATGTTTGGCAGCCTACCCAGCAAACCCCTAATTTGAAGACTGTTATCTCTACTGATGACGGTTAAAGAACCAGAAACACGTGTCTAGAGATCAGCACTATCTGCGCCAACTCTGGCGGAATACTCGAAAATATTTTAGCAAAGCAAAGAAACAAGAGACTGCATTTACCACAATGCATGGGGCGAACCTTGCCTGGGAGGTGAAGCGGTGTGCTCCCACCCCTGTTCCTGTTTAAAAGTACTCCCGTGAGTCATTTGAGCTGACGAGCTCGTGGAAGAAGCACCCGCGTGCCATTGAGAGGTACTTGACCTGAGGTGATGTTTGGCAGCCTACCCAGCAAACCCCTAATTTGAAGACTGTAATCTCTACTGATGACGGTTAAAGAACCAGAAACACGTGTCTAGAGATCAGCACTATCTGCGCCAACTCTGGCGGAATACTCGAAAATATTTTAGCAAAGCAAAGAAACAAGAGACTGCATTTACCACAATGCATGGGGCGAACCTTGCCTGGGAGGTGAAGCGGTGTGCTCCCACCCCTGTTCCTGTTTAAAAGTACTCCCGTGAGTCATTTGAGCTGACGAGCTCGTGGAAGAAGCACCCGCGCGCCATTGAGAGGTACTTGACCTGAGGTGATGTTTGGCAGCCTACCCAGCAAACCCCTTAATTTGAAGACTGTAATCTCTACTGATGACGGTTAAAGAACCAGAAACACGTGTCTAGAGATTAGCACTATCTGCGCCAACTCTGGCGGAACACTCGAAAATATTTTAGCAAAGCAAAGAAACAAGAGACTGCATTTACCACAATGCCTGGGGCGAACCTTCCCTGGGAGGTGAAGCGGTGTGCTCCCACCCCTGTTCCTGTTTAAAAGGACTACCGTGAGTCATTTGAGCTGACGAGCTCGTGGAAGAAGCACCCGCGCGCCAGTGAGAGGTACTTGACCTGAGGTGATGTTTGGCTGCCTACCCAGCAAACCCCTAATTTGAAGACTGTAATCTCTACTGATGACGGTTAAAGAACCAGAAACACGTGTCTAGAGATCAGCACTATCTGCGCCAACTCTGGCGGAACACTTGAAAATATTTTAGCAAAGCAAAGAAACAAGAGACTGCATTTACCACAATGCCTGGGGCGAACCTTGCCTGGGAGGTGAAGCGGTGTGCTCCCACCCCTGTTCCTGCAGAACATATCCATAAAAAACGAGCCCTTTTTTCAACTGTTAATTGCACCCAATATAGTTTTTATGAGGGGCCCAGTCTGCATTCGGCTATTTGTGCAGCATTGATATAATGTTTTCATACATTTAAATAGCATAATTAGGAAATGTGAGTAGTATGTGACAATGATGTGTAATGCACCCCACATTATATTTAGTAGTGAGGCACTGAACATTTGTCTCCAAGTCAGGGCTGGCATTTACATCAACTCTCATAACATACATTTTGGCTTCAGAAAAAAATGTGTTCTTCACTCCTAAGCAGTCAGGCTTCCGTCCTAGAAAAGGGACGGAGACCACCTTAGGAATGTGTGAATGTTCTGTTAAGAGAGGCAAATACTGGAAATGCCCGTATGTTGATGATGTTCACGCTTTTCCCCAGCCTTCGATACTATGCACCACTAGTCTCATCTACATTGGTTGGAGTTGAGCATATATTACGAAAACCTCACACATCTGTTGTCTTCATTTCTAGCAGGAAGGGTCGAGATAGACATATTTGGGCCCTTCACGTGTTTGACCACATAATCATTGTATGGTGTTCCACATGGTTCTTTTATCACCATACATATTGCAGGTAGTGCAGTTAGCACTAGACTTGTGTTTCTGGGTTTAGTCATTCATCGGTAGAGAGCAGAAGCAGTAGAGAGCAGAGAGTGGCTATGTGGAGGAGGTATATTGACGATATACTCATGATCTGGACTGGGGATACAGCAGAGCTGGGCCTGTTCCATACCTGGCTTAACCAAAGAAGTCAGTACATACAGTTTACCATGCAATCTGTTGCAAAAGAGATTGATTTCCTGGACATCACCATTAGGATTGAGGACAACAGGCTGTAAAACACTTTACCGCAAACCTGCAGAGCGCAATTTGCTCCTTCAGTACAACAGCTATCACCCCAGAGGGCTCAGGGATAATTTACCATTTGGGCAATTCCTGCGCATTCGCAGGAATTGTTCGAGGAAGACAGACTACATGACAGAATCGGAGGATCTGAGCAATCGATTACTGGAAAGAGGCTACCCTAGGAGGTTGATCAAAAGAGCGAGAAAGCGGGCATGGTTCAGCCCTCGTGAAACGTTGCTACAACCTAAAGAAAAATAAGGGAATACGATGCAAAGAATGAAATGTGTCACCACATTTTCTACACAGAGCAATGCCATCAAAAAGGTGATAAACAAACACTGGGGCCTGATATCGGATGACATAGAACAAATGAATCTACCAATGCACTCCTACAAAAAAGCCAAGAGTGTTAAGGATCACATCGTCCGCTCTTTTTTAGACTCCCCTGAGACTCCGACTCTTCAATCCCTATGGAATCTGCCACCCATACTAGGACATTACAAGTGTTGCCAGTGCAAGGCATGTCAAACTACGATCCAAACTAAACAGTTCAGCTACAGATAACATACGTTCAATCTGAAATCCTACACCAATTGCAACACTAACAATGTAATTTATGGGATTCTCTGTCACTGTGGCCTAATATACATGGGTCAGACACAGCAGAAAATAAAAGCTCGCATACTGCAGCATTGCAGTCGAATAAGATGTGAGGTACAAGGAGCACCCTTGGTCGAACATTTTAAAGCTGCCCAACACGGTCCTGAAGATCTCCAGTGGTTAGTCCTTGAAAAAGCAACCCTTGGGCCCAGAGGAGGGAACATAGGACTGATTTTTAATACAAGGGAATGCAAATGGATGTCTCTTCTAGACTCCATACAAAATGGCCTCAACGAATTGGACACCAGTCATGCACAACTAGCATGCCTTACATCTGAATGACATCCCCTTCCTAGGTCAGCGTAGGGACTCTACCATTAAATATCTAGAACACTCTGATTGATTCCCACTGGATGCATAATATACACCGTAATATCTGGATGTGGGATTTGCAATCGTAGATCACCATACATCCTTTGTGGAATGTTTTGTGTCTCTAGCCCAAATGGTGGCCATTGCACCTATAGTGTACACAGCCTCTTTTAAATTGATATTTTCGTGCAACTTAATCCATAGCAGTAATGCCTGTGTTTCCATTTACTCTTACATTCCTAATGTACAATGCCTTAAATCAACATCCTAAATTGAGTGTCATAATACCTATTGTGTACATAGTATTTTTAACTGAGGTACTTGTTTCCTCACGATGCTCCATCCATGCTCGTAATTTATTGTGTTGACACTTTACCCTACTGTGTGAGAGGTACGTATTGTTTATTTGGCCTTGATCGTATTTATGTTAAGAATCTGGAAATGAGGCCATTATTCAGCAATCTATCACGTTTAGAATGTGGCATCTGTATAGAGTATTACATTTTTTTTAAATGCAGCATTTTAGTAGAAACACAGCCTTGAGCCCGGAGAAAGTCTTTTTTCCATTTGACGCGATGACTTGTCATAATTGACAAGCATCTAGCGTCTGTAAGCGCACGTCACGCGCATGCCCGTGTGAGTCGAGCCCCTGTATTTAACGAGCAGCGATCTCACTGCTCCGGTTCCCTCCCATCAGATAGAGACACCGCTTCGGAGCATTGGTGAGTTTTTGGCTGCAACACTCGTGCGCACCCATTACTGAATAGAGTTTATTGTTCAGTCTTCTAAGCCCTTTCCCCCTCTCTTTTTGTTTTAGAATATGGACAGAGCATACGCCCTATGTTTCCCATGAAATCCAAGGTAATTCCTGTTCATAACATCTCTGGGACATAGTGACTAGTTCGTGGACAATATACAGTCGTGTTTTGGAGTGTTTTAGATTCTCAATAGATATGGGTCTTTTCCTTTTCCAGATACTCTACGTATTTCCGTATTTTTCAAGGATTGCCAATTAATGTGGCTTTGTACAGACGAATTTGTGAGGGACATCCCAGAGATTCACCCTGCTGAAGTGAGTTACCACTTTGGTTTTACCAATATTTAATATTTTTTCCATGAGCCACTCCTCTGTAAGATAATGGAAGGGTCATTGACAGCCTGTACATTCATGTTACAGGTGCCGTTTTTTCCTTTCTCTACCTTCTGGAGCCCACACGCCCAACATACTCTTGATCAATCCCCGATCTGGGATGATTTATGGTGATTTGGTCGGGCTCTGCCCCCCTCCTTATTATTATTTTTATGCAATGTTACATGTTCCTATAGTAAGGTCATTTTTGTTTTAATTCCTAGGTGCCCCCACCTTCCTTTTACTTCAGTCCTGAGGAAGACCCCCGTAAGGAATTTAGAAACCTACAGTTTATTTGGGGTCGAAACGTCGACATTTTTTTACCGTTCGCCAGCTTAATCAACAGCAATTTTGCACTGTGATAATATCTCAAAGCATGGCAACGCATTATATGGATACTGTCTTGATTGATGTGGCTTAAGGTTGAGCCTTTGTTTGTTTCATGTTAAGAACTAGGTGATTTGCACATTAGCTTCTCCATATACCCTCTTACCCTCACTCGAATCACTACACCCTTAATACCCCCTCTTCCCTTTTCTCTATTTGGGGCACATATTTATGCCAATATTTTGATATTATCATACATATAGATAATGGTCAATGTGATTAAATAACATTGGACCTTCAAATATATAACGTGGTTGTCCTATATGTTCTTCATTCCCTTATGTTTTGTTAATGTTGAATAACGCTTTACTGGGACCAATCCTGTATTGTAAAGATTCCAAGTGCAGCAGCACGCGCCATACGGCCATTCCCAGAACAAGCCCGGTCATGGACCTCTAAGGGACACATTAACTGGTTAAAATCCGGGACAGGACATGATGTATTGGAAAGGCATAAATCCAAGGCCCAATAGAAGGGGCACCGTTGACAGTAGAATACAGGTTGCACGCAAGTGAAGTAGGCAAAGCGAAAAGTTAATCCATAACTTACGCTAAGCATCGCTAATGGCAAGCATCCAAGAACTTGCTGCATTCGATCACGGTACAGTTGCAATTGGCCTGTCCTGTGCAGTACCACAAGATTAGCAGCCATTGCGTAGCACGAACAGAAGTTGCAAGATTCTACCAGCTAGCACCAGTATCAATGGGAACCCTCCGTAGGCGCTGTAAAAAATAGAATGAATAAAATCCGGTATTACACTAAATAAGTCACAAGGCGGGATCCCACCAGTTTAAAAACTTGAGCAAGGCCTTCGGTGTCAGACGCATTAAATATTTGATGTATCAGCTCCCCAAAATGAAGTGGGAGATTTGTGTTCAGAAGTGACTGAATCTCGCTTGAAGTTCTAGCCACCTGTAATTCGAAGGTCCCACGCGCTGAAGTGAGAGCCACATCTTGTTGAAACAATAGCGCTTTGAGCCTGCTTAATTTGTTGAAATCTGTTTTCAAAGTCGGAATGGAAGGCCAAATGGAGATATCTACTTTCTCATGCGGGGGCGGAAAAAGCACATTGCTACAACAAGTAACACGTTGTGAAACTGTTACTATATACGGGATTCCTGCCCGTAAACCACAGCAGTCGTGGTTATTCAAAATAAGATAACTGCCGTCAGTAAGCCAAGTAAAAGCGGGAATTATTGCTGGGACGGAACTCCCTTTTAAAAAACAAGCAAGATTAGGCACCGATACATTACAAGCGCCGTGCAACTTAACGTGTTTGCAAACCAGGGAGTGTCCCACCATAGAATCGCAGTCCTCCCCTGTTAGGAAAACCTCCTTATCCGCCCGATGACATCTGTAAGTAAAAGGTAGGGACCATAACTCATGGAGAAATGCACTACCCAGGGGTTCAAAATGGCCAATTGGGAAATGTTTCATGCAAGACTTAAATTGAAACAGTGAGAAAGGGAGAGAGATAACCCAGTGTATTAACCACACAGCAGAATCTGTTTCCGCCACAGAGAACGGTAAATGTTCTAATTGTTCAATGTGTAATAATGTGTATGTCTCATCTTTCATGTACATAAAACGTTGTTTATCAGTTAAATATGGTAAAAAAAAAGCTGGAGCATTCAAATAATCCCAAGGTACTTTACCCATTTTTAGAGTTTGCAACGTCCATGCAAACTGCATTATGGATCGTAATTGATTTTGACCATGATATAACACAGATACATCAGTCTGAACAATATCAATAACAGATGAAACAATATTATCAAGGGTATAAATGCGTGAAGACAGTGTGTTAATGCTATTGTCAACCATTGCAAGCACTTTTTCCAAATTTGCTTTATCAATTTGTCGCAGACGAAATGCTGCCTCCATCTGCGATAATTTCCATATTTCATTGTACGCAGCATAGAAAAATCTTTTCTTTCTGGGGGCTCTAGGACCTAGAAGAAAATCAGCCAAATTGATATCACTCGACAATTGAGACAAGTGTTTTTTAACGGAGGACAACATAGAGTGTTCCAACCATTGGTGGCACAATTTACCCACCTAATATGTTGTGACCGAATGTGAGTGCGGAAAATGTGGATCCGGTCTAGCCTGTGTAAAACCCGGCGTTATATTATAAAAATGCAGTTGGCATGAATTTGAACTGGTTTGCCACAGCAGCCAACCGTTAGGGTCAACACCAGAAGCATTGAAAGCGCCATTTCGAAAAAGAGTTTGTAAAACCTCAATTGAATAATTCGTGTGTGTGCGCCAATTATCATATTCAGCCAAAGATGGAAAAGATGTATTATTTAAATTTTTAGCAGTTACCAGGCCAATGCAAGTAGTTTGATATACCGTATCATTTAAAAATAACATTTGTGCAGGTATTAGGCAGGCACGATGTAAAGCCTCAGTTCCCTGAACCTGCCAATCCTTAGTGCCCCATATTGTTTTTAAATCAATGGTAGCACTGCAGTGATCATAACCCTGCGTGGCCAATTCATCTCTAAAGGAATTGGAATAGACCAATTTAGTATGGATGAGAATTAATTCAGATTGCGTTGACAAATGTAATTTAAAAAAATAGGATTCAGGATTGGACATGTCATAATCCGTAAAATAGGTGAACTTATCCCTAAGCATTTTAGAAGTTCCCTGTAAAGGGGTTGGAAATGTCCCCATTGTGCGTAATTAAAAACAGGTCTTAACGTGTTTGTCTTGTGTAAGTAATGATGCCCATAATGTTAGTAACAGAATAAATCTGCATAATTGGCCGAATTTAAATATAAATCTTCAGCATCAAAAGCCGCATAATACTTTAAATCTGAAAACAATGAATGTACTGCTTGTACATCCCAATCATCGGAATGTATGTCCTGTGTCACCACGTCTCCTAACGAGACGCGAAACACGTATGGCACGTTGAGGACCTCCGTCGGACCATAGATTTCAAATGCTACTTTATCCCAAACGATGCCATCTGCAACTGGGAAAGCTGAAAGGGCTTGATCTCGTTTCATTATATGGGATGAGGTATGAGGGGCCAGAATTTCATCGACCAACTTCACTGCAGAGCATTCCGGTAAATAATGACCATTGATGAGTAAGGAAAAGACACCCACAAGTACGATCAACATGAAGAGGAAAATCAGGATAAGTACCAACCAGATGTAGGTCCAAGGTGCAATCATGTAAGTCTTTTTGAACCATGAGCTGAAAATACTTAATTTTGTCGGTTGAAGGGCCAACGTGGAAGACGAGGAGGAAGAGTCATAGGAGAAGCTTGGACAGTCCCCAAAATACCCGCTGGCACCCATACCCATCAAAGGCGGTCGGGCGGCATCAGTTTGATGTTGACGTGGACTTTCCGGCACTTCACTCTGACACTCTTCCGCAGGATAAGTGTACTCAATGTCTGCAGTGGAACAGGGAAGTGTGGGGACAGGTGAAAGGTCAATAGTAGTTTCCATGTCAACCTCTGTAACACGAGGATGAGTTGAAGTGGACGAATGCACCGGATTCATTGTGATAGCGTTGCAGGAAACAGCAGGAGTTACACTATTCAGAATCGGCCAGACGGTGTAACTTGACATTGTCCACTGAAATATATCTGTTGTCTTTACGACCAGGTAAAGGTGGTAATATCACTGCACGAGTACCCTTCAATCCAAGAACCGGGACTGGTGCACGATAAGAGGGACCAAATTCTTTCTTGTTCTCCAGCTTTTCTTGTACCAGATCTCCAATCTTAGGAAGCCAGCCGGTAACCGTAATCAGCATCGATGTGCCATTGGAAGAGGGTAAATGTTCAGTTGCTTATCTGTCATGGGTCTTTTGTAGGTCCTGTAACATAGTAGAATGATTATCTACGTCAAAGGTTGCGGCAGCCGCCACAACGTCTAGACCATCAAGGTCAGGCACAAACATTTTAATGCCAAAGAGCAGTTCGTAGGGGGGTCCCCCCACCCAGAGATCTTCCAGGGAGATTATTAAGTGCACGTTGAACCCCATACAAATGGGCCAGCCAGTTCCTGCCAGAACCTAAGACTCAAGCTGTCAAAGATTGCTTTAAGTCGCGGTTCATTCGCTCCACAATAGAATTGCCCTCAGGCCTGTATGGAGACGAAAACTGCACCAGCACCCCCATCGACTTCATTGCATCCTTGTACGCCTTAGAGGCGAACGCTGGACCTTGGTCTGAATGCAAGGTGCCACAGGCAAACATCCCGACAAAGTCACGCAAATCCCTGATGACATTTCGAGCGTCAGTACTGCGTTGTGGCCAAACCCAAAGGAATCTAGTGCACGAATCAACTGCAACAAATATGTATTTATACGCAGTATCAGAAGAGAATGGACCGCAGTGATCAAGATATACACAGCCAAACGGTTGATTAGAAATACATAGCTGTGTTTGTGGTGGACGTGAGACCGTAGACGGCTTGATCTGCTGACAAATGTCACAAGAAAGCACATAACCACGGGTTTGTCTATATAAACCACGCCCCCAATAACGTTGCTGTAAAATCGAGACTGTCGCAGACACCCCAGCATGTGCAGAAGCCATGTCCTTGTGTGCGGCTCTGATCAAAGCAAGTCTGCGGTCCATGTTGGGAATCAGCCGATCCCCAACAGATGGAATCTTAGCATAAGGAACTTGTTCGGGAGCTATATGATAAGAGTGTTTTGAAGGGAAACCCTGAGGGTAAGCAGTTCCCTCCCTCGTAGCAGCTACCACTGCCAGAATATCATTATCTATTTTAGTCATGGACCTTGTAACTGCTGCTACGGAACATGTGGCTACTGCAGATTTGGCCGCTTCGTCAGCCAAAGAATTACCAAGAGCAGTGCTCCCACACGCTGATGACCAAGAGTATGGATAACATGCGTGAGAGGCAGACGTTGTTTAAGACCTGCCACTCGAACCCAAAGCGTTTTATGCTTGATTGCGCTGCCATTAGAGTCTCGATAGTCATTCTGAGACCAAAAGAATAAGTTGTCATTAAAAGATTGAACACAGTAGTAAGAATCGCATACAATAAGAGTATTCACATTAGGATCAGCAAAGTCAAGGACAAGAACCAGAGCACGGAGCTCCACCAATTGTGCTGTACAGTCCCCAAGTGCCTGAGTATGCACTATGGAAGACTTGAATTCTCCATTGACAATCGAACCAGCCACAATAGCGCAAGCCGCTGAATAAGCGTGTTTGGAGCCGGTGGCCGGTTGAGCCGAGCCATCGGTATAAATGAAACATTTGTACTCATCTAAAGGAAGCAACGACAACGGAGGAGGATGAACGTGTTCATACTGTAAAAACTCCTGTGTCTGAAGTGCAGGGTTAAAGATAAACGTGACATCAGATGATGTCAAAGAAGTAGCCCATTGTATCCAATGGGGATGTAGTGCCTTAGAG
This sequence comes from Calotriton arnoldi, assembly GCA_963921515.1. NCBI lineage: Eukaryota > Metazoa > Chordata > Amphibia > Caudata > Salamandridae > Calotriton > Calotriton arnoldi. The sequence goes on along the minus strand of CAWUFW010014652.1, from coordinate 57,944 downwards.
TTGGGCACACTTGCCTTAGTAACAGCCTCTAAAGTGGGGAAAGGCGTGACCATAAGAATGCGTTTTCCTTGCGCCAGTGAGCGTTTTTTTAGAATTGCCATTTGGACCGCTGTCAAAAAAATTTCAACACTCAAAAAACGCATTTTTGCCGCAGTGTACAAATGTGATTTGTATGCAATGGGTACTGTGTCCCCCTCATTGAATGTCAGGTAGGTGAAACCCACCTTCCCTGGTACTATATATATCACCAGGTTTGTGGTGTTATCACGCGTCAACAAGTAGTTAGTTGCAAGCATATCAGATTGCAAATATTGTAGGATAGTGGTATGTTCCAGAAACCAGCTGGCAGAAGAATATGTTGGTTGTATCAACGCATAAAGCGGTTTGATACGCTGGGCATAGTCAGGAATGTATGTCCTCCCGAAATTCAAAAATCCCAGCAAAGACTGAAGTTTCTTCAGCGTAGAGGGAGGTTGCAATTGTGCACATTTCTCCAGAAAGTGGGGGTCTAACCCCCTACCTTCATTATTGAGCTCATAGCCTATAAAGAGCACCGCCAAATAAGCGATGTGTGATTTTGCAAAATTGAATTTGTATCCATAGTCGGCAAAGGATAAAATGATGCGGTCGACTCGGACAAGATGCGGTATTAGTTCGTCGTCTGTCAGATAAATATCATTAACGTACGAGAACGCATTGGGATCTATGTCATGCAATAAAGACACAACACATGAAGCAAATGCCCTGGGGCTGTTTTTATACCCCATAGGCAAATGCGTAAATCTTTTCTGATTTCCGATGGCGGTAAATGCTGTCAAGTCACGGCTCTCAGCAGCCAGATTATGACTGTAGAAACCATTAGATATGTCCAGTGTAGTTTTATACTTTTTACGAACAAGGTTGTTCACCAGCGCAGAGCTGTGTGTGTTTTGCACTGCAAAAGTGCGACAACGACTATTCAAATTTCGATAATCCAATACAATTCGATATGAACCGTCAGGTTTTGATACCGGAAAAAGAGGATTATTCATCGGTGACAGGATTCAATCACTACTTGATACTCCAACTGTGTTAGAATGTCACAAACGTGAGCCTTAGCTTCACGTCTGATTGGATATTGCGGTTGTGGTTGTGGCATAGACCGTAAAGGTATCTCATGTGCTGGTGAATCAATATCCCAGCCCACCTGATTATGGTACACCGCTGGGGCAAGGGCCAAAGCCCACTCAGCTGCGTAACCCTTTGCATGTTCCTCAGGGACGTAACGTGAAAAACTCAGAAGTATCACGTCCTCCCGTCTAGAAGCGGCTAGCACAAAGGGTGGAGGCCAATCTGCCTCCGCCAACAAAATGTCGTATGAGGAGGTAAGATTTTCCCAGAAAGCCACTTTGATTGGACGCTGTATATCACCTTCAATTTGGAAGACAATTTCATAGAGTCTATCCGGGGGGGCAACCCGGGTATCTGCTGTTTCTACTGTAATGAATGTAGCAGTTGCTGTAGCCTCCAGACAGGGACGCAGTGCCTCCTGCACTCTGGTAACCTCCGCCTCGCTGTCGAGCAGAGTCACTGTCCATGTCCAGTCTAGGAGTCACGTTCTCACCGTCTGAGGCATACTTTGCTGTTAAAGCGGCAACCTTTTTCTTCTGATACGGGGGTCAAAAACGAGGCAGTCTCTCTTGTTTGGCATTACCATCAAATTGTCGAGGTTGATCCCATCCCTGTTGTGTGGTCGGACCTTTGGCACGATCCTGGCGTTCCCCACCACCGACTTGAGAGTCCGATGTGTCCTGTAAAGAACGAGGAGAGCACTGATCAGGTACCTGAAATCTATTAGGAGTCTTAATTTTCGCGTGGTCGTGCAAGTCATAAGTATGCTCAGAAGACTCAGATGTCGGTGAACTAGCACGCGAACCTTGCTTCTGCTGTTGCTGCCCCTGTTTTTTATTTTTCAAATTCTTTTTAGGAAAGAACGGACGCCCATCTTTATCAGTCTGGGCTTTCAGTTGAGTTTGAGATTGTGTCTGCGTTTGAGTAAAAGGCTTAACTCCCAGACTATTGCGGCCCAAGGTTTTATAAGCCTTAGCAATAATCTTTGGTAATTTGCGTGGCTTGTCTGGGTCTGCCACAGCCTCCAAGCAGTTAGCCACTTGCAAGCTTACAGCATCACCCTTAACTTTAGCAAGGATCATATCAGCAACCACGGTGAACACCCCAACCAGTCTCATCCCCAGCTCCAGAGCCTCTTCTGGTCCGTGTTCATCCTGAACACCTTTTATCACGGAAGGGAGTACGGTCATGGAGGGAGTGCCAAAGCACATCGAATATACCGCTGCAAACACTTTACCCCAAGTGTTACAATCAGCCAATTCTGGAACTAAGTCTCTAGGTAAACTTATGGTTAGTATCCTGTGTTTCTCCACAGGAGTGGTATTCGGAAAAACAGCCTCGATCTGTCCAAATTTTTCAGCAAGCCAATAAGGGAATTTATCCTTATTCTGTGGACGCTTGCCCATCACTGAATTAACCATAAGAGGACTGATGGTTACACCACCAGGTGCAGCTGGTTGCGCAGCAACGCCAGGTGGTCCCACCTGGAAGTTGCGCGATACGAACTGTATAACAGATCTATGTATACGTATTAAAGAAGTATGCAATACCCGGAGTTCTGCCAGTGTTGCAGTTGTTAGACAACGCGGGTGTGGGGTATAACCAGCCAAAACGGGCCACGTGCCCCCAGCTATCGATAAAGGGCCTAAACGGACCAGAGTTATTGGGTGAGGAAGGGCGCCATTAAACCATATTTGGTGTTGCCAAGCTGTTAGCGGAACTTCAAGAGACCTATAAGGCTGATAATTTTGAGGTAGGGCCGTGGCAGTATAGTCATGAAACAAATTATCTGTTCCATCGACCGCCGGAAAGGTGACCCAAGAATAAAAAACCTCGAAGCGGTAAGCCGCGTCCGCTTCTACAACAAAAATGAGTGCAACACCAGTATTAGGGACTCCATTTTGAGTCAAATAAGCTGTGACTGCAGCCCGATTAGGCGGTGCAATAACAACCGCCATAATGAATGACAAAGAATAACAACCTAAGTGCGGCAGCGCAATAATGGGTTAATAAGAAAGAGAAGGAACCTTTTAAAATTCAAGCTTGAAAGAACCTATAAAACATCAATATAGGAGGTTACACCGTCACAACTGTCTCCGGAAACAGATGTGACAGGATTGTGGACAAGCACAAGCACTACTCAAGAGTCTCGCAGATAAGAACCAGACCAAACGTTGGCGGCGCCATGTTGCGGGGATTCTGCACCTACACAGAACTATGCGCAGGAAAACAGGACCTCGGTGTATAGGGGTGTACTAACCTACCACCTTAGTACCCAAAATCCCAAAATTGACTAGCTACAGTGTCTCATTCGTTCTCCTCCAAAATCACGAAGCTACAAATGATTAGACAACCTCCCGACTCTCTCAGGAATCGCGGTAGCAAGACATACCCTTTCGCTCGCTCACTCGTACTTGTCTACAATAAGAATGGTCAGAGTCACTGTTATAGTTCAAAATGTTTATTTTAACTATTGTGCTCTATAATGCAGTATACGAGCCACTACCAGCAGCGAAATGCATAAACCTAGAACAATTAGCATTGTTATAATTCCATAGAATATGAAGGGGATAGTCATTATATATATAGACAGTGGAAAAAGGACTATATGGCCAAACCGCCCTCCCCTTGGTAAGGTGATGTTTATTATATAATAGAAGATCTCTGGCCTTTGTCAGCAGACCCCCTACCTTTGTGCCTAGATGGAAGCTTTACATCATAGGAATCGCATAGCTCTTCTCCCTGGAAAGGACCCTCTCCAAGTGTGTGTCAGAACAACATGCATCACCAACATGCATCACCATAATATCAAAGCACGAGCTTTGCATCACCAACATGCATCACCATAATATCAAAGCACGAGCTTTCAGCAGCGCAGCTGTGTTAGCATGTTTTGTCTAGATGGTAGGAACTGACCAGAACAGAATAACAAGGAGCATTGTTTATCGACCTTGCACATCGTGTTCAGACTAAACCCCAAGAGCAGGCAGAGAATGCAGAAAGCAGACAGTTCTCATGTGAAAGGCACAAACAGAGTCTTGCACAACAAAGTCATGCAGTAACGTGCGCAAAAGCAGCATCATGGCAGCCGTGCTCTAGCTAACTTAGCAATGTCGACAATGACCCTAATGGCCATATAGTCACCTCACCTTTCACCTATATTCTCCCCTACCATTACACTGCATAACGGTTCTTAGTACTGACCTTTTACCTAGTTACGGTAATGTGCAAAGATGACATGGGGTTTTCTCCGAAAAGCTTAAGCCTTATTCATTATGCATGAGGATTCTTGGAATCACAGCAGGACAGCAAGCCTACCATCTCCTGCATAATAACTATCTATAAGGGTCATTCCTTTCGTCATCCTAGTCTGACATGACACAGCAAGGTATATCCCCAGGGGGTACCACTTTGTTTATATACACCATATCCTGCTGAAATAGTCAGAGGAGAAAAGGACTTCCAAGCCGACACACTGACGCGAGCCACTGAGGCTCCTGCACGCAGACACTCCAGCTCGCAGTGGTCTGACATCCCTTGAGACCAAGATGGGGTCCCACAGTCTCTCACTTCAGGTAATGGGGTTGACTTTATCCTAGAGGGATTCTTGGCTTATACACCCATATACATGCTAGGTACACTTAGGTACATCTAGTTAGGATTGCATTGTACGAGTACGCACTTTACTGTCATGTATTTTATATACTTGCCTGTATTCATTGTTTTAGGACAATGGTAGAAATCTACCATACTCTTACTCTGTTAGTTCTTATAATCATTTATATCTGTTACTGTCTAATGATTGTTTCAGCAACCCTATTTCACACTAGGATGACGCTGGGTCAATAAATGCTTATTGAAAAACGTCCCCACCGTTTATTCTGTGTATCTCTCTGAGACGAAGTGAGCACAAGTGACTGAGCGAAAAGTAGTACACTGTTTCCACGATCCCTGATGGGACGGGGTTGTCATGTTCGATAGTTGCCAAGAACTATTCTCTCCTTGGTAAGAGGGGTTTCTAGTGGCACTGTGAGCTAGCTGGTATACAGGCTAACATACCCGATAGGGGTGTCTAGAATCAGTCTAACGCCAATCCTATAGTGTATGTTGTCTAAACGCGCAGATTCTATATAGGGTTATAGGAACTACACAACAGTATTATCCCCACCTATTCCATATCATTGGATCTATATTCTACATAGATTATGCCATCAGTCTATACTTATGCATTTCCAAAAGGCTTCTGGGAAAAATATAAACACCGAGAATGAAAGTTTCTATTTAATCTTGGTTCCCTTGCAGGAACTGCACTGGCTTAATGTGGAAGCCAGGGTCAATATTAGGCCTTAGTATCTTCAGAAAAAAATCCATTAAAATTGATGGCAGAATACCCTTGATGACTAGTTGTAACCTTTCAAGTGAGGGCACGAGACTCTGGAATGCTGCTCCAAAGAATTTGCACAATGCAACTAATCTTACATAATTCATTTAGGGCCAGATGTACTATGATTTAGAATTGCAATTTCCTAATAGTAACTTTTTACTGAATTGCAATTTAGAAATAACAATTCCTAATGTATCATAGTGACGGTCAATTTGAGATTCCATAAGATCTGCATTTGCTAATTTGCAATTTCTAAAGTGCGATTCTCTAAATAGAGAAACGATATTTGGTAATTGCAAATTAGCTTAAGTTGCTTTTGGGAGCAGGATGAGGACCACACAATGAGGAATTGAGTCTTTCCATGGTATATATAGATTCCAGCTTCACAAAGGAAGGCAGGCTGTGTGAGATGATTAACTGATACCTGGTTTGGAAGCATTTTCTCTACATTTTAGTCACCATGTCAGGTATGATGATGCAAACGATGCAGGAGGTCGCAAGAGGAAGCTGAAGTTCGTCGAAAAAGAAACTGAGATGCTCATGAAAGAGTGTGTGGCACACCCTGATTAGATTTTTGGGAAAAAGCTCATTGCAAGCTCCTGAGAGTGGCAAACTCAAAATCTGGTGTGATTGGAGTAACCAATGTAGACTTTTAAAGAGATTTGCAAGCACAGGCACAATCTGCTGTCAAAGAAAAGGTGGCTAGCAGACTTGCAGAGGCCCAGGGAACAGGATGGGGACCATCCACTCAGCCACCTTCTACACCTCTAGAGGACATGATTGAGACTTAGGGGTCTATTACAATGGCGGGCGGACTGCGTCCGCCCGCCACCGCAACGGCAAACGGGACCACCCGCAAGAGGTGCGGCGGTCCAGCACTGGCAATTAGGATGCCACCGCCACAGTGGCGGTGGCATCCCGCATATATTGAATTGCGGCAGGCGGTGCTGTAAGCAGCACCCGCCACAATGCAATATATGCATGTTGTGCATTGGCATGCACAACGTGACAGGCACTGCGCAGTGCCTGCCACCTTGTCCATGCCAATGTTGGGGGGTACCTATGGTACCCCCCAAGTGCAGCGCCCCACCCCCCTGGGGGCCCGCAACGGGCCCCCGATGGAAAAACCGCATGCCTTTCCATGGCGGAGTCTCCGCCATGGAAACGCATAACACCGCCCACATCATAATATGGATGGCGGTGCCTGCAAGGCACCGCCACCATATTATAGGCCTTTTCCGCCCGGTAGGAAATCGTGACGATTGCCTACCGGCGGAAAAGCGGCAGACGGTCTTTCCGTCCGCCGCGGTACCCCCCGCCTTGCTAGTGTGGCGGGGGTAAAAGGCCGTCCGGCTGGGTGTTTTGGCGGGCGGATCGCCACCGCCGTTCGGTGGCGATCCACCCACCATGCTAATAGGCCCCAGACGGAAAGCATTGTTAGTGTTTCTGACATTGATACTTGTACCTCAAAAGGTGAGATCTTTAATTTTTAGCATAAATACATGTTCTCTCTATTATTTTGGCTGTTAAAAATTTCAACTTACTTAAAACCTTGCACCCACTCCAGACCATAAAATAATATTACATTACTGATGCATTATCATTTGCAGATGGAGGACATATTTGTACGAGTCTCATCAATGCAGCCAATTGCATGAGGAAATTGTGATTTCTGATAAAAATTCAATTTAGTAAACTGCAAATACAGTTTACTAGTAGGAAATCTTATGTAATCATTGATTTTACTTAACATTGCATCAAGAACTTTGTGGGAAAAAACGACAGTGGACTTTGGGAAACCCCACCTGCTGCAGCTATCATGCCCTGGTAGCTCCCCGTGGCTAAAAGATGAGGTGAGCCTATTACCTGCACATGTGTGGGTGTTAAATTTCTCCTCAGAGTAGTACGCTCCAGCTGAGGTTACATTTCTGCTATTAAATACATCATCATTGAACTACTTGGCCTGTACTTGTCATAAATTTCACCCACTGTTCAGTCACAAAGAATTACTCTAACTCTAAATATGCGCTCCTGTCTCTGCCTCCTCCCCCTCCTTACCAAACCTGGCAAAATCATCATTCTCCTTGCCATAAAGTACAAAGCAGCCATTGTGGAAAACGCAGATACATTCTAGGGCTGTTAATATAGTTTGCACCTGTTTTGAGTCAATCAATCAATCAGGGGTTTGTTAAAGCGCGACTACTCACCCGTAAGGGTCTCAAGGCGCTAGGGGGGGGGTGCAGGTTCCATCCATCAAGGAGGGGGTCTGTTGAAGAGCCAGGTTTTGAGGTTTCTTGCGAAGATGGGGAGCGATGTTGTCTGTCTGAGGTGGAGCGGAAGGGCGTTCCATGCTTTGGCCGCGAGGAAGGAGAAGGAGCGGCCTCCCGATCTGGTCTTTCTGGTGCGGGTGACCACGGCATAGGAGAGCTGGGCTGATCGTAGGGTCCTTTGGGGTGCGTGGAATTTGAGTCGGCTGTTCAGGTATGCTGGTCCGGTGCCGTGGAGGGCCTTGTGTGCGTGGGTGAGCATCTTGAAGGTGATTCTCGCCTCGACAGGGAGCCAGTGGAGTGTGCGCAGGTGCTGGGAGATGTGGCAGTGTTTTGGCAGGTTGAGGACCAGCCTTGCGGCGGCGTTCTGGATGTTCTGTAGCTTGCGGGTGAGGTTTTTGTTTATTCCGGCGTAGAGTGCGTTGCCGTAGTCGAGTCTGCTGGTGACCAGGGCGTGAGTGACGGTCTTTCGGTGTTCGAGGGGGATCCATTTGAAGGTCTTACGAAGGAGGCGGAGGGTGTGGAAGCAGGAAGACGAGACAGAGTTGATCTGGCGGTCCATTTTGAGCTCGGAGTCCAGGATGATTCCCAGGTTGCGTGCGTGGTCCGTGGGGGTTGGCGGGTTTCCGAGGGCGGGGGGCCACCAGGTGTCGCTCCAGGCATCGGGGTTTGGGCCCATGATGAGTACTTCTGTTTTGTTGGTGTTTAGTTGTAGGCAGCTGTTTTTCATCCATTTGGCGACGGCTTCCATGCCTTCTCGAAAGTTGCGTCTGGCGGTGTTGGGCTCGTTGGATAGGGAGAGGATGAGCTGGGTGTCGTCTGCGTATGACACAATGTTGAGTCTGTAGGTTCTGACGATGGGGGCGAGTGGAGCCATGTAGACGTTGAAGAGCGTCGGGCTGAGGGAGGAGCCCTGGGGGACTCCGCAGGTGGTAGGTGTGGGGTCCGAGAGGAAAGGGGGGAGTCTGACCCGCTGCGTCCTGCCAGAGAGGAAGGAGCGGATCCAGTCGAGGGCCTTGTCCTGGATTCCTGCGTCGTAGAGTCTGCGTATTAGGGTGCGGTGGGAGACTGTGTCGAACGCCGCTGATAGGTCGAGGAGGATGAGGGCTACTGTTTCTCCTTTGTCCAGTAGGGTGCGGATGTCGTCTGTTGCGGCGAGGAGGGCGGTTTCCGTACTGTGGTTTTTTCTGAAGCCGGATTGGGAGGAGTCGAGGATGTTGTGTTCTTCAATGAATGTGGTGAGTTGGATGTTGATGGCTTTCTCGATGACTTTCGCTGGGAACGGGAGCAGGGAGATGGGTCTGTAGTTTTTGAGGTCGGTGGGGTCCGCTGAGGGTTTCTTTAGGAGGGGGTTGACCTCGGCGTGTTTCCAGTCGTCGGGGAACGAGGCGGTCGCCAGGGAGCGGTTGATGGTGTGGCAGAGCATAGGTGCGATGGTGTCGGCGGCTCTGTTGAATATGTGGTGGGGGCAGGGGTCCGTGGGGGCCCCTGAGTGGATTGACTTCATTGTCTTCAGTGTGTCTTCGGTGGTGAGGGCTGTCCAGTCGTCAATCGCTGGTTTCCGGGTGTCGGGGGTGGTTGGTGAGGGTTCAGTGTGTTGGTTGTCTTCGTCAAAGTTGTCGTAGATGCTCTTGATTTTGTGGTGGAAAAAGGTGCTGAGTTTGTCGCAGAGGTCTTGTGAGGGAGGGATGTCGGTAGACTCGCTAGTGGGTTGGGCGAACTCCTTGATGATGCTGAAGAGTTCCTTGCTGTCGTGCGCGTGGGTGGAGATTCTGTCTTCAATCGCTTTTTCCTCGTTTCTCTGATGAGTTGATGGTGGGCGTTGGTGGCGGCTCTGAAGTTGTCGTGGGCTTCTGTGGATTTGGTGTTCCTCCAGGCCTTTTCGAGGCGGCGGCATGTGCTTCTGGACTCTCGAAGTTCGGTGGTAAACCATCTGGCTTTCTTGGCGCGGGTATTGTTGTTTTTCTTGAGGGGGCTATGGTGTTGGTGCTGTCCGAGATCCATCTATGCAGGGTTCGGGCTGCGGTGTTGGGGTCGTCGTTTTCCACGATGGTTGGGGTGGAGTTGTTGAGTGAGGAGGTGAGCTGGTCGTCGGTGATTTTGGTCCAGTTTCTTCGTGGAAGCAGGTGCTGGTGTCTGTGGATGGTGGGTGTTCTGAAGGTGAAGTGGACGCAACGATGGTCGGTCCATGGGAGTTCGGTGGTGTGGCTGAAGGTGATGGAGTTTCCTGTAGTGAAGAGGGGGTCGAGGGTGTGTCCTGCTGAGTGCGTGGGCTCGGTCACGATCTGGCGCAGTCCAATGTTGTGGAGGTTGTCCAGGAGGGATGTGGTGTTGGGGTCCAGTTGGTTGTCGAGGTGGAAGTTGAGGTCTCCCAGCAGGGTGTAGTTGGTGGATGCAATGGACTGCGGGGAGATAATGTCCGTGATGGAGTTGGCGAAGGGTCCGCGGGGTCCAGGGGGTCGGTAGTTGAGGGTTCCTCGGAGGGTGGCGGTGGGGCTGGCCAGTATCTTGAAGTGAAGGTGTTCCATCAGTTCTGTGGGCTCGTCAGGGAGTGTGCTCAGGCGGAGGCTGGATTTGTGGACGATAGCGATTCCTCCTCCTGGGCGGGTGGGGCGGTCCTTCCTGGAGATCTTGTATCCTTGGGGGATGGCGATGGCGATGTCCGGTCCCGAGGTGGTGTTGGTCCAGGTTTCGGTGAAGAACGCTACGTCCGGGGTGGTGCTGTCGAGGAGGTCCCAAATTTCTGTGGCGTGTTTGTGGAGGGATCGGACGTTGAGGAGGATGCATTGCAGGGTCTTCGGTTCGGTTGTGTTCTTGTGGGCGGGTTGTGCTGGATCCGTGTTCTTGGCGGTGCTGCAGGTGTGCCGGCAGCGGTGACAGCTGAAGGGTCCGTGGGAGTCGGCTGGTGATGCTAGCTTGCAGTTGTTGTTGCGGCCTGGGTTGTGTGCGTGGAGTGCTGCTGGGTCGTAGCGTTGGCGGGGCGGAGGTCCAGGGTTCCTGGCGCTGGTCGCGGACGGGCGCAGACGTGCTTGCCTTTGACGCGCCTTCGGCGCGCCTGCGGCCACTGTGCGGCCGCGCAGTGGCCGCCATTAAGTAGGGGTCGGGGAGGGCTGGACAGCTGGGAGGCGGGAGCGGGGAAGGGAGCTGGATTGGGCCGGTCGCGCTGGGGGGGAGGGGCCGCGGGGGCAGCAGCGGCGGGGAAAGGTAAAGGGAGGAAATAAGGGATAAAGAAAAAAGGGAAAATAGGCAGAAATAAGGCACAAAAGAGTAGAGATGCAGAAAGGTGAAAGATAAAAGAGGGTAGAAAAACGAGTGAAAACTAGTGAAAGGGCAGAGCGAGAGGAAGGGAAAATGAGCAGAAATAAGGCACAAAAGAGCAGAGATGCAGAAAAGTGCAGAAAGGTGTAAGATAAAAGAGGGTAGAAAAACAAGTGAAAACAAGTGAAAGGGCAGAGCGAGAGGAAGGGAAAATGAGCAGAAATAAGGCACAAAAGAGCAGAGATGCAGAAAAGTGCAGAAAGGTGAAAGATAAAAGGTAGAAAAACGAGTGAAAGAGCAGAGTTAGAGGAAGGAGACAGAGGTCCACTGGACCACCAGGGATGAGGCGCAGGGAAACCTGCGGGTGGAGGAGGGCCTCGATCACCAACACTCGAGAGTGCAGGGGCAGGGGCAGGCCTCACTTAATGGTGGAGCTGCGAGGGTGGGAGAACAATTTCACTGACAATGAGTCAGTGGTCTTGCTCGCCTGTCCCCGCAGTGGCCGCCATTAAGTAGGGGTCGGGGAGGGCTGGACAGCTGGGAGGCGGGAGCGGGGAGGGGAGCTGGATTGGGCCGGTCGCGCCGGGGGGGGAGGGGCAGCGGGGCAGCAGCGGCGGGGAAAGGTAAAGGGAGGAAATAAGGGATAAAGAAAAAAGGGAAAATAGGCACAAATAAGGCACAAAAGAGCAGAGATGCAGAAAGGTGAAAGATAAAAGAGGGTAGAAAAACGAGTGAAAACAAGTGAAAGGGCAGAGCGAGAGGAAGGGAAAATGAGCAGAAATAAGGCACAAAAGAGCAGAGATGCAGAAAAGTGCAGAAAGGTGAAAGATAAAAGGTAGAAAAACGAGTGTAAGAGCAGAGTTAGAGGAAGGAGACAGAGGTCCACTGGACCACCAGGGATGAGGCGCAGGGAAACCTGCGGGTGGAGGAGGGCCTCGATCACCAACACTCAAGAGGGCAGGGGCAGGCCTCACTTAATGGTGGAGCTGCGAGGGTGGGAGAGCAATTTCACTGACAATGAGTCAGTGGTCTTGCTCGCCTGTCCCCGCAGTGGCCGCCATTAAGTAGGGGTCGGGAGGGCTGGACACCTGGGAGGCGGGAGCGGGGAGGGGAGCTGGATTGGGCCAGTCGCGCTGGGGGAGGGGCCGCGGGGGCAGCAGCGGCGGGGAAAGGTAAAGGGAGGAAATAAGGGATAAAGAAAAAAGGGAAAATAGGCAGAAATAAGGCATAAAAGAGTAGAGATGCAGAAAGGTGAAAGATAAAAGAGGGTAGAAAAACGAGTGAAAACTAGTGAAAGGGCAGAGCGAGAGGAAGGGAAAATGAGCAGAAATAAGGCACAAAAGAGCAGAGATGCAGAAAAGTGCAGAAAGGTGTAAGATAAAAGAGGGTAGAAAAACAAGTGAAAACAAGTGAAAGGGCAGAGCGAGAGGAAGGGAAAATGAGCAGAAATAAGGCACAAAAGAGCAGAGATGCAGAAAAGTGCAGAAAGGTGAAAGATAAAAGGTAGAAAAACGAGTGAAAGAGCAGAGTTAGAGGAAGGAGACAGAGGTCCACTGGACCACCAGGGATGAGGCGCAGGGAAACCTGCGGGTGGAGGAGGGCCTCGATCACCAACACTCGAGAGTGCAGGGGCAGGGGCAGGCCTCACTTAATGGTGGAGCTGCGAGGGTGGGAGAACAATTTCACTGACAATGAGTCAGTGGTCTTGCTCGCCTGTCCCCGCAGTGGCCGCCATTAAGTAGGGGTCGGGGAGGGCTGGACAGCTGGGAGGCGGGAGCGGGGAGGGAGCTGGATTGGGCCGGTCGCACCGGGGGGAGGGGCAGCGGGGCAGCAGCGGCGGGGAAAGGTAAAGGGAGGAAATAAGGGATAAAGAAAAAAGGGAAAATAGGCACAAATAAGGCACAAAAGAGCAGAGATGCAGAAAGGTGAAAGATAAAAGAGGGTAGAAAAACGAGTGAAAACAAGTGAAAGGGCAGAGCGAGAGGAAGGGAAAATGAGCAGAAATAAGGCACAAAAGAGCAGAGATGCAGAAAAGTGCAGAAAAGTGAAAGATAAAAGAGGGTAGAAAAACGAGTGAAAACAAGTGAAAGGGCAGAGCGAGAGGAAGGGAAAATGAGCAGAAATAAGGCACAAAAGAGCAGAGATGCAGAAAAGTGCAGAAAGGTGAAAGATAAAAGGTAGAAAAACGAGTGAAAGAGCAGAGTTAGAGGAAGGAGACAGAGGTCCACTGGACCACCAGGGATGAGGCGCAGGGAAACCTGCGGGTGGAGGAGGGCCTCGATCACCAACACTCAAGAGGGCAGGGGCAGGCCTCACTTAATGGTGGAGCTGCGAGGGTGGGAGAGCAATTTCACTGACAATGAGTCAGTGGTCTTGCTCGCCTGTCCCCGCAGTGGCCGCCATTAAGTAGGGGTCGGGGAGGGCTGGACACCTGGGAGGCGGGAGCGGGGAGGGGAGCTGGATTGGGCCAGTCGCGCTGGGGGGGAGGGGCCGCGGGGGCAGCAGCGGCGGGGAAAGGTAAAGGGAGGAAATAAGGGATAAAGAAAAAAGGGAAAATAGGCAGAAATAAGGCACAAAAGAGTAGAGATGCAGAAAGGTGAAAGATAAAAGAGGGTAGAAAAACGAGTGAAAACTAGTGAAAGGGCAGAGCGAGAGGAAGGGAAAATGAGCAGAAATAAGGCACAAAAGAGCAGAGATGCAGAAAAGTGCAGAAAGGTGTAAGATAAAAGAGGGTAGAAAAACAAGTGAAAACAAGTGAAAGGGCAGAGCGAGAGGAAGGGAAAATGAGCAGAAATAAGGCACAAAAGAGCAGAGATGCAGAAAAGTGGTGAAAGATAAAAGGTAGAAAAACGAGTGAAAGAGCAGAGTTAGAGGAAGGAGACAGAGGTCCACTGGACCACCAGGGATGAGGCGCAGGGAAACCTGCGGGTGGAGGAGGGCCTCGATCACCAACACTCGAGAGTGCAGGGGCAGGGGCAGGCCTCACTTAATGGTGGAGCTGCGAGGGTGGGAGAACAATTTCACTGACAATGAGTCAGTGGTCTTGCTCGCCTGTCCCCGCAGTGGCCGCCATTAAGTAGGGGTCGGGAGGGCTGGACAGCTGGGAGGCGGGAGCGGGGAGGGGAGCTGGATTGGGCCGGTCGCGCCGGGGGGGGAGGGGCAGCGGGGCAGCAGCGGCGGGGAAAGGTAAAGGGAGGAAATAAGGGATAAAGAAAAAAGGGAAAATAGGCACAAATAAGGCACAAAAGAGCAGAGATGCAGAAAGGTGAAAGATAAAAGAGGGTAGAAAAACGAGTGAAAACTAGTGAAAGGGCAGAGCGAGAGGAAGGGAAAATGAGCAGAAATAAGGCACAAAAGAGCAGAGATGCAGAAAAGTGCAGAAAGGTGAAAGATAAAAGAGGGTAGAAAAACAAGTGAAAACAAGTGAAAGGGCAGAGCGAGAGGACGGGAAAATGAGCAGAAATAAGGCACAAAAGAGCAGAGATGCAGAAAAGTGCAGAAAGGTGAAAGATAAAAGGTAGAAAAACGAGTGAAAGAGCAGAGTTAGAGGAAGGAGACAGAGGTCCACTGGACCACCAGGGATGAGGCGCAGGGAAACCTGCGGGTGGAGGAGGGCCTCGATCACCAACACTCGAGAGTGCAGGGGCAGGCCTCACTTAATGGTGGAGCTGCGAGGGTGGGAGAACAATTTCACTGACAATGAGTCAGTGGTCTTGCTCGCCTGTCCCCGCAGTGGCCGCCATTAAGTAGGGGTCGGGGAGGGCTGGACAGCTGGGAGGCGGGAGTGGGGAGGGGAGCTGGATTGGGCCGGTCACGCTGGGGGGGAGGGGCTGCGGGGGCAGCAGCGGCGGGGAAAGGTAAAGGGAGGAAATAAGGGATGAAGAAAAAAGGGAAAATAGGCAGAAATAAGGCACAAAAGAGCAGAGATGCAGAAAGGTGAAAAATAAAAGAGGGTAGAAAAACTAGTGAAAACTAGTGAAAGGGCAGAGCGAGAGGAAGGGAAAATGAGCAGAAATAAGGCACAAAAGAGCAGAGATGCAGAAAAGTGCAGAAAGGTGAAAGATAAAAGAGGGTAGAAAAACGAGTGAAAACAAGTGAAAGGGCAGAGCGAGAGGAAGGGAAAATGAGCAGAAATAAGGCACAAAAGAGCAGAGATGCAGAAAAGTGCAGAAAGGTGAAAGACAAAAGGTAGAAAAACGAGTGAAAGAGCAGAGTTAGAGGAAGGAGACAGAGGTCCACTGGACAATCAGTGGTAAATTGCACATGCAAAGTGTGGTTTTTCTAATTTCATGAATGCGAATGTTCATACATACAATTTGAATTTTCAAATTGATATTTGCAAAATGTGATTACCAATTCGGATTTTCAAAAAATGAAAAGGATATGTCCTTAGCACATAGAAAGAGGTCATTTTGAATTAACAAATGGCAAGAATGAGATATTCTCACCATTTGCAAACACAAAAAGCCTTTGTACATCTGGCCTCAAATCTTTTAAGTCCTTCCTGCTTTATGACTTAACTGTCCAATCAACTAAAATGCAAATTCGGTGACTAGCGCCTAGATACGGTTTGCTGTATATACTAGTACAAATTATAAGTGTTTCATATAACTGAATTTAAGATGTGCACCCTGAGGTTGTCCTTCATGTTTCCTTAAAGATGATACTAGCTAAAACACTGCTCATCAAAACCACTTGGAATACATCTATAACCACACCATCTAACATCATTCACTTCGCTACCCCTCCCCCATACTTTCACTGCACTTATCACCTCAGCCTAACATACCACCACTCATAATGCCACTCATGTTGCCATCAACTCACAAGACCACTTATAAATCCCCACACAGCGGGAAGGGTTTGCAGTCCCAGATTTCCATCTATATTACCTGGTTGCACAGGCTCACTTTGCCCGGCATTGGTTTCATCCAGACGCATGTATACCATACACTAAACCCGAACGAGATTTGGCTGCTCCTACACCACTAGGGGCATTATTCCCATTGGGTATGCCGCTCGACCCGAATGACATACAGCCCCTATGTACCACCTGCTGGGCTTGGGGCAGACTTAGTCGGCTATTGGGTACCGGCTCCCTATATTCACCTGATCTCCCATTGCAACAAAACCCGTTTCTGCCACTCACCTCCGAGACAGTGGTACAGTGTACGCTCAATAAATTGAAGCTATGCACCATCGGTTCCCTATTCCCCGATGGACAGGCAATAACTATGGCAGACATGTCCGCACACTCTGAACTGACCTATATGGATAAATTTGTAGCGACCAGATTACTCGGAGCACTCCGCTCGACCACTCCTCCATTCCCATCTCCGCCTGTTGAGTTCACACCACTTACGCTACTTATAACGGATAAAGAAGGGGACCACTTAGTCACCAAGTTGTACCAGGTGTGTATGGCGCTCAAACAAGTCCGAGATAGAGGGTTGAGGCAGCGTTGGGAGGAAGACCTGGGTCACCCATTGACTGACAAGAAGTGGGCCTGTTGTCATGAACAAATAAAGAGGGTATCCCCCAACCATAGACATAAACTGCTCCATTTCAAGTTTGTACACCGGATTTAAATCACTCCGCAACAATTGACCAAATATGACCCCACCAAATCGTCCAACTGTCCCAAATGCCAGACTTCTGATGCGGACTCTGCGCACATGACATGGACATGCCCCCAGATAGCTGCATATTGTACAGACGTATTCCAGACAATCTCTGACGTGGTCTCTATGCCGCTTCTCCCCTCTCCAAAACTAGCCCTGCTGGGAATAGTCAGCGATATAAAACTTTGCTACGGCAGGTTCGTTGCCATAGCACTGCTGCTAGCGAAAAGAGAAATCGCATTACACTGGGGCACCAACCAAAGTCCCATGAAAGAAGCATGGCTTCGAATCATGTCATACTGTAATATGCAAACCAAAATATATGCGACACTCCAGCCCCTACTTCGAGACCCAAAGACATATGGCACATTCACCGCTCTTATCTACAGCAGATACTGCAGTCCTCTCCAACTCCCTCTCCTGCGCACCAGCCGGCACCAATGAGATCCACACCCACCACTCTCCTACACCCAACTACTACATCGGCAACCTAGTGCGGTACACATTCTTACTCATGTCGGATGTGGTATGAGCTACTCATAAATTTTCCAGCTCCTCAAAAACCGATATGGAGAAAATCTGCTATACCCCCCTAGCATAACGGATATATTACAATGCATCGTGCCAGTTGTCCCTCCCTGGCAGTGAAGTCACTTCTGGGGCTCACATGACCATGTTGGGTCACGTGTGCTGTGACATCACCCTGGTCACGTGCTCATGGTTCTACCACATGGTTAGGGCTATGCGGCATCACTTAACGAACCAGAGCCCCTGGAGATGAGGTGACCATGATGTGTTGTAAAGGCATACGCACCATTTTTTGATGCTTAGGATACATACAAGGAGCCCCTAAGCAGACTATGGCAAAACCCAGGAGCTGCCCTCCAAAAAGAGATCACTCTGTCATTAGGAAGAGATACTGTTATCTCATCAAAAAGATGCCCTTTGGTGGTGGTTTGAACACTATCAATAGATATTATCATAGGCTGACACCATCGGCAATGGAGCAGAACATGCAGCAGAGCAATTTTAAAGAGGGTGGTCACTACGTCACCGGTTTTGACAAGGAACTTTGCTGGCGGTTTGAAACGCCCAGGCTCAAGGATTTGCTGCAACTGATATCCCCTATTAAGGGCTCCAGCGAAGCCTCAAGTGATGAAGCAAATGCTGGAAACAATTTCATCGACATGGAAGATGGTGAAGAGTCTATAACAGCTCCTAACTCACCGGTTTCTGTAGGAATCGACTCTGGAGGCTATTGTTGTGCAACAGCCGCGTGCAAACTCCGACGCCGGTTATGCCTCGATGGACCTCAGCGACTCTCAAGATTTCAGAGCCATCGCCGAGTCCCACAAAAATGACGAGGTTAGTCAAAATCATTATAGACACTTACCTATGCCGTATATATGGCTATATTTTATTTTTAACTAATAGTCTATCTTTCTTTCATTTTTGAACCGTATAAAGCATCAGCAAAAGAGGTGTGGTCGAGGGGACATCGCCTAAGGTTAATGCCCTAAATTCTTACTGCTTATGTTGTTAGAAACAAACTGAAAGTTCCACAATCCAAAACAAAGAGCTGCGTAGGAAATGTGTTTGTACCTATAATATTGCAGATTTTGAAAAGGAATGTCTAGGCATATCCTACAAAACCATATGGCCTATTAAAGGTTTTCCTGCAGCAGGAGGCCCATGAGTGTCTATAAGACTCCTACACTTCAAGGACAATCCGTCATATATGTAGCTTGTTAGAACCGAACAAAATATATAAACTGTTAAGGCTGGTGTATGGTTTGTCTGAGGAAAAGAAAACTGTCCACCGCTCCAAGTGATCCGATGCTCGAACAAGCCAAAGTCAAAACTCTGGCGTATGCAAGGTTTGTGTACATATTTTGTTAGAAGGGTGGCAGAAAGGGCTATAGAAGGACGTATGAGTGCTATTTATTTTTAAAATAGATGAGTCAGCTCTTCAGCCCCATGAAAACTGTTTTAAAAAATGATGAGTCCCCCTTTATTGTGTCATTATTGTATTCGTTACATACTTACTCACTTTTTGGGCCAAGCATCAGAATGTCGGTGCGCAAGATGCTTCTGAGTTATGTCCAGGATACTTAAATTTTTTTGTTTTTAATTCAAAAGCATGTTTATTTAGACCTTGGTCTTTAAACAATGGTAGTACCAATAAAAGCAAAATAAAACAACACAATTTATACACAATTTATACACTCTCAATGTCAAAAGTTGATAAATTATCAGTGAGGAAGTAACAATAATAACTTTTCTGCACAAGGCAACACCATTCTTTCTAAAATTTGTACAAAATTTAAAACATTTTTAAAATACTATACAAATATTTATCCTTATAAAAATAGAAATAGTTTAAGATAAAAATAAAGGCTAATTTTCACTAAGGAACCTTTTAACTTCCTTCATACAGTTCCCTAGTGCAATCGCAATCTCGAGATTAGGCATTTCAGTAAGTAATTTAACCGCCTGTATCCATAGCCTTATATCATATTTTAGAAATATTGGGCGAAGATATCGTTTACGTTGCTCTAATACTGTTACGCAGTCTAACAAAATGTGCAATATATCACCTTTAGTTCCCAGTGTACACTTACAGTACCCATCCTGATACAGCATTTTTGTTTTTAGTTCTTCATTCACTAGCCAGGGATTTATACCAACTCTCAGTCTTAAAATCTCCTGTCTGTACCAGTGATTTGGTAAAATATCCAGATAAGGGAACCATTTTTTGTTTAACCATGCATCTCTCATAAATTGCACTGATTTTTTCTTAGCCAGATAATCCATATCTGCTCGTCTAGAGGCTTCGAGCCCTTTATTTCTGAGGTCACTTTTACTGAATTCTATATTTAGGAATTCTGGGCAAATTTCCACCTTTACATTCTCACAAACCAATATTATTTCCTTCCTTATCTTTTTAGCCCATTTTAGGTTGCTACATTGGATCTCTTTTCTGCATCACTGAGATACCTTTTGGCCTGTTTCTAAGTCCAGGCGTTTCCAAAATCTTATTAAAATCATTTGTGACTGAACCCTCCACGCAGTAGTGCCTAACTCATTTCTTATTGCTTGAATCATTGATTAATGTGGCAATGACAGCAGAGTTTTCAGACACCTCCCTTCCTCTAGATCCCAATCTTGTTTGCCGCTTAGATAGAGGACCTCTGCTCCACTTGTGGGGGTATCATTGCACTAAAAGCCTTTAACAGTGGTCTGTGGGACATATCTCCGTAGTCTCGATTACATTTTTTCAGACCACAGATCGATTTATAGGCTTTCGCTTTCTGGGCTTCTGTGTGAGTGTGCCACTTTAAAAACCTGTCAAACCACATCCCAAGGTAGCGATATTCATTCACTATTTCTAGCTTCTGGTCTCCTAAAAACCAATTAAAACTAATACCTTTTTTCCCAAAGCATAAGATTTTAGTCTTTTCCATATTTACAGTTAAAAATTTACCTATTTCAGTCTGATCCAGAATTACCAGATCGTCAGCATATAGAAGGCAGGACACCTTATTTCCATTCATTCGTGGGCTAGCACTTCTTTCAACCTCTAAGCTTGCAGGTAGGTCTCCTAAAAATATGGCGAATAGCAGAGGGGCCAGCACACAGCCCTGTCCAAGGCCATTCTTAATTACTATTTGGGCGTCAATGACCCTTCTGTATCTCTGATTATTTGTGCCCAATTTCCGCTATGTAGCTCTTTTATTAATGCCAACAAACCTTCGGGAATATTTCTCTTTGTAAGGGTATCCCAGAGCACCTTCCGGTCAACTGAATCAAATGCTGCGCGGAAGTCAACAAAACAACAGCACAGCTTACCATTTTGTTCTATTGATTTACGCGCCACTGTCCACAGAGCGAAACAATGATCGATCGTGGAGTGGCCTTCTTTAAAACCCCCCTGTTCAACTGGCACTATTGAAAACTCCTCTACCCAATTCTGTAATCTGTTCAGAAGTATTTTTGAGAAAACCTTTCCCCCAATATCTAGCAGGTTAATAAGCCTATAATTTTGTGGTGCGTTCATATTACCTTTTTTATGAACTGGCCTTATTATAGCCCCCTTCCAATTCTTTGGTATTTGTCCACCCTCTAAAATTGCCGAGAACATGAGGGAGAAAAATCTCGCCCACCATGTCATCTGTGACTTTATTATTATTGCTGGGAGATTATCTGGTCCTGCAGCTCGTGTTAATTTTAATTTACTTATTATATCTTTTACATTCTGTTCTGCAAAATTGGGTTTCAATTCTTCCATTAACTCTTGCCACGGCTGGGGCTCTTCAGCTTCTCGTTCTCTACGAGGGCTATACAGATCCTTCAGGTACTTCTCCCATGCTGCCTCATCTACTACACAGTTCATTGCCCCTGCTGGATGGTCGGCTGCTGCTTTTACCAGCTTCCAAAACTGTCTTATGTTTTTTGATTCAATAGATTCCAGCAGGTTTTCCCAGCATTTATCTTTGTACGCCCTTTTTGCACTCATAATCAATTTTTTATACTCTCCTTTCAATTTATTGAGATAGCTTTGACTCTTCTGGTCATATTTTTTACTAATGCTGGATGTCCAGGATACATACGTATTGCCAGATTGGTATATGTTTGCTTAAAGAAAGAATAGCTGAAATACAGCATGTAACGCTGCGCTATCCGAAGCTTCGTGAGCCGCCCAAGGCTATGTAGTGTAACAGTCCTACGTGCATAGCCAACTGGTGTATTAATAAGTGGCTACCTACAAAAGATGAATACTGGAGTGCATACAAAAGCCGTATGAGGGAGTTAATACTATCCCGACGACAAGCTTACATATCGCCTTGGAGCCTCTGACTAAAGATTATTTCAGAAATTAAGGTTTTGTATCGTCCAACAGAGAATTGTACGATCTTTTGAATGCCGTCAGCATCCTGAGTGTGCAAAGTTATAGAAGAGGTGAGCGGGAAGTCCTGTCAAGAGCCGTTGAGTTTATAGCTGTAAAAATATAAAAAGTTGTGACCCTGAGACAAATTATCTGCTGGGCCCCTAGTAATGTATGTAGCATGTGTCATATTATGTATACTTGTAAAAAGTCAGGAAACTGTTCAACAACAATGACAAGATGTGTACCATGAAACTGTAAAGAATGCCCTGTTTATGTGTTGCTAACATTCTTTATTTTTAATAAAATGATTTGATTTTGATTGATTTGATTTTTGATTTTGTATAGCGCTTGAATGGCCGGAGGCGTCTTGGCGCTGCTGCTGTCTTGAGCTATAGGTACCGAGGAGCCTTGTTGCTGCCGATTACTGGCGTGAGAACATCCAGGTTTTTATAAGCTTCCTAAAAGCCAGGAAGTCAGAGCATCTCCTTATGTCCACCGGTAGGCCGTTCCAAAGTGTAGCTGCCTTTAGTAGAAAGCTCCTACCACCCCAAGTAGCACGTTTTGCTCTTGGAGGGGATAACAGAATTGCATCTGAGGATCTGAGCTTTCTGCCTGGGAAGTACCAGACAAATTTTGCACGAAAGTAGCTAGGACCTGAGTTATGCAATGCTTTAAAGGTTATGCATAAGATCTTAAACTCTATACGTTTTTCCCTTGCACAAAACCATTGTCTTTCATATCATGGGATGAAGGGGCTGATAACATGTCTGGGTTAAGAAAGCTTCAATATGATGCAAGTGGGGTCAGGAGCTTCGGAAGCGCGGACGCTCTGTTTAGAAGGGCTCTAGTTGAAAATGAGCTGGTAAACAGAGCGCAAGTGGAGACCTGCTTAGTATTCACTCCACAAGCCAGTCAGGAGACATTTTAAGATGAGACTAGCCATTGTTAATGCACAACTCGATTATCAATGGCAGGCGGACATAATCAGTCTTCAAGATCAAGCCAGGCATAAATAGGAGCTTGATATATATTAATGGTAGTAGATGTATTGTCCAAGTATGTGTTTGCAGAAGCGCTAAGCGATAAAAGAGGTGCTAGCGTCACCAAGGCCTTTAAAGCCATCCTCAGGAAAGGGTGAACCCCTCAAAAACTGCAAACAGACGCTGGAAAAGAATTAAAAAAAAATGTGTTTCAGAAATTATTAAAACAGAACGCTATTCATCATTATGTAACGCACACAGAGGTAAAAGCTGCTGTTATAGAGCGTTTTAACAGAACTTTAAAATCTAAGATGTGGAGATATTTCACGGCCTACAACACCTACCAATATGTATATGTTCTACAGGCATTTATAGATGCTTATAATGCTAGTTATCACAGATCCATCAAAATGTCTCCCGTGGACGTAACGACCGATAATTCTTCAGTGGTGTGGAGAACGGTGTACGGAGGCCGTTTCCCTGCCAAGGTAAAGAAGCCTCTTGTAAAAGAAAGTGATCGTTTAAGGGTTTCAAAGTTTAAAAGGGTCTTTATGAAGGGCTACCAGCAGACTTTTAGCAATGAAATATTTATAGTGGATAGTGTGCAGCTTAAAGAAGGTATATATATTTACAGTTGAAAGGAGTATGATGGCAAAAAGGTGTTGGATGCCTTAAATAACCAAAAGTTACAAAAGGTACTGGATGATCCACAAAGGGTGTACAGGGTTGAAAAGATTCTGAAAAGGAAAGGTAGTGGGGCTAACAGACAGGACTTTATCAAATTGAGGGGATGGCCTGAGAAATTTAACAGTTGGGTACCGGCCAGCTCCCTGCAAGGTGTGTGAGTACAAGTGGCTCTCTGAAGGCGACAATATGGAGACAAAATAATTTTATATTAACATGCCATCCAACGCCTCGAAGGACATGCTCCCCGACAATCAAATTTCGAATTATAATGTGAAACTGGCTAAACCTCTGGACATAAAAGGGAATTGGGATGTAGCCCTAACCAAAATCCAATACCCAAGCACCTGGAATACATTTACAATGCTCGAGGCCTAATTTACTATAAAGCATGATCAGGACCCCTTGAGCATCCACACTGGCTTTCCTCATGGCTATTACTCCAGCGTTGCGGCAGTTGTCGAGGCCATCAACAAATCCATAGCCAGCATCGAAACATATTCAAATATTCAGAGAGTATTAGATAGCGTTAGAAGGAAGGTGTTTCTTAAAGCTCCAAATCGCGATGCCAGAGTTTAGCTAGACGGGTAAATTAAGAAGAGTTTTAGGAACAGTACAGCATATAAAAAGCCAGGTAGACCCTGACCCTACCTGCCCCGATACTAAGGAAGTGTTCTATATCTAGCAATTTCTAAAAAACATTTTGACACTATGACGGTCATAGTCTTCGACGATCAGTCTGAGCCGGTGTCCTTTTACTATGGGAATGTTATTGTTAAGCTTCATTAAGGCAGCGACAGTGAATATTTAGAAGTCATCATGGTGATCATGAAAACATACGGCGACCCCGCTCTGTACAGGGACTATTACAAACAGCAGGCTGGATACGGAGGGCCACCATTCTTTCAAGGGGCCCTTATTATGTACGGGGCAGGACTTGGAGGTTTTTTCTGTAGTTTGTCTAGATGAGCTATGCCTTTCTTGAGAAGAGTCTATACAATTGGAAAACCTCAGGTTAAAGCGGCGGCCTCAAATATTGCTCAGGATGTGGTGGGATCTATGACTTCAGCTGTCACCAAATGCATAAACAAACAAACCCTAGAAGGAGCGGGATTTGTGTACAGGCCAAGCCCAAATAGTAAAAGGAAGCTAAGGCTTTTGCAGCGTAAGGGTCCTCCAGCTCCTTATAAAAAAATGAGGTGCTCTTCAAAAAGTGCTCACAAAAAAAGATCCGTAAGGCAGAAGAGATCCTCGAGAACAAGAGAACACCCTCTAGCGTAAATATTTTTTAAAACACTACAAACTGAAACATGGCCTTCGTACATTGTGCATCAGGAGAATGTGCCAAATCAGAGTTAGACTTGTTTTCTCTAAAACCCACTCAGACCAGTATAGAAAACAGTTTTTTATGGAAGTATCGCCTCTAGCAGCTTTGATGCCGTTGGCACCTGTAGAATATTTTGTGTTAGGGTCTACAGATATGTATCTGGATCTCAACAATACTGTGCTGCATATGGTTTGTAAAATCATAAAAGCGGATGGTGCCAACATACCGGCCACCGCTAAAGTGCCGATGATCGCTTACCCCATCGCGACCATATTTATTCAGGTGGACATTACCCTCGGCGATCGACTCGTCACGCAAAGTGAAAACCTTTATGCTTACAGAGCCTATATCAAGAGTATTCTAAATTACAGTTGCAACGCCCTGGACAACCAGCTTTCAGCAGGGCTCTTCTACAAGGATACTTATGAGGATTTTGAAGACAAGGAGCTGGACGGTGACAATCAAGGCTTTGTAAAAACAGCAAGCTTCACCGCTGGAAGTAGACAGTTTGACCTTAGACCTGTTCTTCCAATGTAAACTGATCATCAACTGTATCGATCTTAAGATCAAACTTAACCGCAAAAAGGACTCCTCCTGTCGCATGAGAGGGAATGCGGAACAGTATAAACAGGTCATACTGTCCGGTTGTTTATTTGTAAAGAGAGTGAAAGTGTCCCCAAACTAGACTAGACTAGCTCACGCCAAAACCTTACAGCCATCGAACGCCAAGTATGTCTATGAAAGAGCAGCTCTGAAGATATTCAGCATCCCAGACGGTACCAGATTAACCAAACAGCAAAATGTATTTTTGAGGCAACAACCAAAGCTTATTATCATAGGTTTTGTCAACAACAATGCTTTTAGCGGTCTCTGTACCTCAAACCCTTTCAATTTCAAACACTACGACATCAACTCCGCTGCGTTGTTCCATGAGGGGGCTGTGATTCCTGAAAAACCATACACACCCAGCTTTAGAGATGCTAATTTTATCAGGGAAAATCTGGGCTTGGTTTCAATAACTGGGAAGCACCTGCATGATGAAATGAAGCACAGACACCGGAAAGGTAGGTCTACAGCAGAGGTTTATTATTCAACCCCATCCGTGCGAGAGTCCGGCCAACTGTGACGGTCAGAACCCCGCAATCACCAGGCTCCACGCTGGAAAGTGGAACCAGGTCACATCACACTTCTTCCCCTTTACATTTGAAATACATTTCAGTAAGAACATCACACTTCTTCCCTTTTACATTTGAAATAAATTCCAGTAAGAATCCCAAAACCTTTCCTCCCTTATAACACAAAAATAAAATTAATTCCAGAAAAGGAACCTAGAAGAACACTATAACTATGTCCTATCTTATAATGACTAACTTCTCACAAAATCTTTGAGAAAAACTGGGCTTCTGCAAACTCTGACGCTTTTGTGTGTGGGTTCCAAACACTCCATACGAGAAGAAACCCCAGCAGAAGTTTTTGACTCACATACACCGTCATTTCTTGGCCTTACATGAACAACACGGCTGTGATTCCAGATACGACCATCATTGGTTTTCACAGCATTCTTCAACAATTTCACCACACTCTTTTCGCAAGTGAACATAGACCAGTTTTGACAGCCCACTGGTGCTTTGATCTTGACTTTGTCACCAACTTTGAATTCAGTTATCTTAGCCAATTTATGAGAGTCAAGATAAACCTTCCTTTTCAATTGCAGGGCCAATTCTTTTGCCCTCCACTGACCAATGTCATTGTCCTTAAGTCCCTTGTCCAGAATCATCCACCCCGGACACGTGATGGTATTGGGAGATCTACCTTTGAATAACTCAAAAGGAGTCTTCCCGGTTGAGGAGTGTGGTGTAAACCTGTAAGCTGAAATCCTATTTTGCAACTCATCCCTCCAATTCAAACTGTTGACCCTTGCCAGTTGTATACTTTCCTTCAAGGTTTTGTTCAACCTTTCAATGGCACAATTGGTCTCGGGATGATAAAGAGAGGTCTTTTTGTGTTTGATTCCACACTTTACCAAATATTCCTCCATCTCACATGAACAAAATTGCGGACCATTGTCAGATAACAATGAACCAGGAAAGCTCTCTCGCTTGAAAATTGCATCCAGGAACTTAATCACACACTGTGTCGTGATGTCACGCACAGAACTCACTTCAATCCAACGTGAGTACAAATCAAGCAGAACGAATAAATACGGAGTCTGATGTTCACCATGAAGAGGACCAACAATATCTATGGCTACTTCATCACAAGGACACATGGGTAATTTCCTACAAACCATGGGAGATTGTCTGGGCTTGAGAATCTTGTCGCTCAAAGAACAGGGGATACAATCACGCACAACCCTTTCCACCATGAGATCCAAACCTGGCCACCAAAAATCTTGTCTAATACGTTCTTTGGTTTTAGAAATACCCATGTGCCCTTCGTGAGCCATTTGAATAATGTTGTTCCTCAGACTCTCCGGAGGAACTAACCTCGTCCCTCTAGTTAGAATGTCGTTATTGATGGCTAACTCATCACACACCAACGACCACGGTTTCTCAAGCTTGTTTCCTTTATCCTGTAGAATCAATTCCATCACTCTCAACATTTCGGGTTCTTTCTTTAACTCCTCCTTCCATTCATCCTCTTTAATAGCTCCTAAAGTGATTTCACACACTTTCACATCAAAATCGTCCACCAGATCGATCTCCAGAGTCCACACTGTCAACCAAACGCGAGAGACAATCAGCCGAAACATTGGTAGCCCCAGGAATGTATTCCATGTCAAAATCAAACTCCTGTAGAGAGATAACCCATCTCCTGATCATAGAAGAGATTGAGTCCAAGCCATTTCTCTCAAAAATTTCTTTCAGGGGCTTGTGATCGGACCTGACAATGAAGGGGGTACCACAGACAAATTTCTTGAATTTATTCAATGCCCAGAAGATGGCAAGAGCCTCTTTCTCGATGACTGAGTAGTTCACCTCAGCACCTCTTAGACATCTTGAAGCACAAGCGACCAAATGCTTGTGACCATCCCTCTGTTGGACCAGCAAAGCCCCTAGTCCCTTCTTACTCGCATCTGTTATGATGTATGTCAAATCACCTGGTTTGAAAGCCTGTAAATCAGGGGCACCCTTGAGATCCATCTTAACTCTTGCAAATTCCTCCTTGCACACCTCATCCCACACAAACTCAGCCTTTTTACACAACAAGCTTCTGGGATGGCAAGGTTTATCCGTAAAATTTCTTATAAACTTGCTGTAAAACTCTGCCATGCCCAAGAACGAGGCAAGCTCTTCCTTCGAACATGGATCCTTTAAATTGGCTATGGTGTCGACCAACTCTTTCTTTGGCTTGACGCCACTGCCGGATATGTGGTGACCAAGATAATCAACCTCAGTCACCCCAAATCTACACTTGTCACAACGTAGAGTCAAGCCAGCTTTAAGTAATCTCTCTAACACCTTCGCTACTCTGCAATCATGCTCTTCAATAGTTTTACCATAAATCAATAGGTCATCCTGGTAACACCTGACACACAAGATTCCCTTGACCACATCACTCATAATCCTCTGAAACACGGAGGCCGCTGAAACCAATCCGAAGGGCATCCTTAAGAACTTAAATGCTCCCATAGGAGTTATGAACGCAGTCAACTCCTGTGAGCTCTTATCCAGGGGCACCTGGTGATATGCTGAAGCTAAGTCTAGAGTACTGAAATAACAAGCATCCTCCAGTGTCGACACCATCTCGTCAATATTTGGAAGCGGAAACTTGTGTACGACAACTTCCTTATTGAGTGCACGAAGATCCACACATAAACGAATCTCATTGTTACTCTTTCTCGCTACAACTATGGGAGTCAACCACTCTGTTGCTTCCACAGGCTCAATGACACCAGAATCAAGCAGTCTGTTAATTTCTTTTTGTACAGCCTCTTGCACACACAGTGGAATCCTCCTCACCTTGGCTGCACTAGGCTTAGCACCCAGCTTCAGCTTAATCTGGTGACTATAGCCTTTCAAACGCCCCAAAGTATCCTTGAACAATTTCTCAAACTTCTTCACAAACCTGTTGTCAACATTCTCTATTGCCTGTACCTGCACAGGAGGATTACCATTTGGATTGAGGATAATGCCCAGGCATGCCTGGTGTGTCCAACTCAGTAAGTTATCCCCCTTCTCTGCCACGTAAACCTTAGCATCAGTAAGTTTCCCATTGCACTCCACGCAACTCTGAAAATATCCTAACATTCTTATGGGAGTTCCACCATAACCTGTTGGCCTTACATCAGATTTCATTAATTTGACTTTACTTGAAAAATTTCTCTCAAAGACTTCTTTAGAAATAAATGTGAGATGAGAGCAAGAATCGAATTTCATTTTTATCTTAACATCTCCTACCTTGACCCACTCTGAAGGATGTTCCACACCACACACATTCACCTGAAAAGAGACCTCTTTCACTTCATTACTCCCATCCCTTTTGTTGCGATTACGGCAATTCTTTGAAAAGTGACCCCTTTTTCCACAATAGTTACAAACCACTCTGAGAGCAGGGCAACAACTTGCATAAGCTTTGTGACCAACTTTGCCACAGCGATAACATGTTCCTTGAAACACCATTGCACCTTTTTTCTCTTCTTCCCCACTCTTGTTATTAACCGTGTCAGACTTGTGTACTGCATGACACACAACCTCTTCTACTTTCTCAGCAGAAGTAGGAGGTTTCCCCACTTTGCTCAACTCACTTACACATTTCAACATGTGTTTACCCATTTGGCAATAACCATCACTTCATTCAAAGGTGGTTCATCTTTTAACCAAAGTTACTCCCTTATCTTGTCACTGCAGCATTTTAACACAAACTGGTCACGTATTCTCTCTTCCACTAGTTCGCCAAATTTGCAACTTGATGCTAACTTCCTGAGAGCAGTCACAAACTCCTCATTTTTCTTCTTTCCCTTGCTCTCTTAATCCAAAATAATATCTCTCCATGATGCTACTCACTTTAGGCAGATAATGCACATCTAACTGCTTAATACATACTTCATATTCGTTTAATCCCCTTTGAACCGCAGGACTTAATTGAGGCAAATTCTCTAACACTTCTTGCCCCTCGCCACCTAAACAGTGGAGCAAAAGTGCCTGTTTCCTCTCCGCACTCAAATTCGTACCACAAACCCTTGCATAATTTTCAAATATCTTCTTCCATTTTTGCCACTTCACCGGGGGCTCCCCAGGACTTGTCAGAAAAAAAGGAGGTGCAGTTGCATTTTGCTAAATTAGTATTTAAATATCAGTTACACCCCAACAAATGTGTGTCCTTTAAATAGCAGAATTTTCCTGTTTCTTCCAATCCTCAAATGTGTACAATAAGGATATAGTCACAGAACAAAAGTGGGCTTGTCACTGTGATGACAAGGCTGTTACGAAGAAAAAGTTCTTAAGTTACCAATCCTCTGCTGATCTTGCGACAAGTGAAATGAAGCACGGACACCGGAAAGGTAGGTCTACGGCAGAGGTTTATTATTCAACCCCATCCATGCGAGAGTCCGGCCAACTGTCACGGTCAGAACCCCGCAACCACCAGACTCCACGCTGGAACATGGAACCAGGCCACATCACACATGACTCTGGACTCGTTGTGTCAAGAGAAGGATATGGGAAGGACTACACACTGTTTGCTTTTGATCTGACCCCTGACATGGAAGACGAAGACCACTATAGCATGAACAAAAATGGAAATCTAAAAGCAGAAATACGTTTTAGTCAGCACTCGGCTACAACTGTGAACATGGTTGTATTCTCTGTATTCGTCAGCGTCATTCAGATCAACCATGCCCAGCAGGTTTTGTTTGACTGTCTTTGAAATATTGTAAAATGGACAGTATTCAGATTCAGGATTTCTTAAGCTGTCATAAATACGCTAAGAAATACTTTTTAGGTGTTTTTCCATGCGACACTCTACCTGGTGAAATAGGGTCCGAAAGACCCTGCACGCTCGTCTTTAACACAGATCCGCACTACATGGAAGGAACTCACTGGGCTGCCCTGTTTTTAGATAAAAACAAGGTTAAAGTGTTTGACAGCGCAGCAGCATTCCCCAAGCATAGCATCTATACAAAACTAGGGGTATGCGGTTAACTTCACTCCATCGGTGGAGTTTCTAGGAGTTTTAGCTGCTCCGTTTGGAGTCCGGAGTTCAGCACAAAATTCTGTCAATCACCGTAGAGCAGAGTTTACCAGCGCCACCGCCCACCCTAATGCAGTATGTCTGCTGCTACCCATTTTCCAGGCCAGGGAGCAGATTTTACTTCTATGCTCCGATTTTCGTATGTGCTTTTTCTCTCTCTCTAATTTAGAAATGCCTTCATTCTTCTGCGGGAGGCATTTTTAGATCTCAACATGCGCGCAAGTCAGACTCTGTACAAACAGACGTTACCTGCAAGTGCAATCCTTCTCTGTGAACCAGCCTCCACAGTGTCTTCATGCTTTCGAGTGTGTCCTGCTTTTGTAAACAGTTTTTCCAATGCTTTCCAAAAGGTCATAAGCACTACTGATTAGCCCACACATTATGGGCACAGAATTCCCCAGAAAGTGCAATGCTTTATTGCAATTAAACTGACGAACGATCTAGGACGATGAGTTTTGTCTGGCTTAGCGGCTCGTTATTACTGTACTACCTGTTCCAGAGCGCAATGAGCAGTATTTTTCCGGGACATTAAGGGGCCGATTCCGATCTCGGCCGGTAGGGCTCCGAATCGGATTCGGCTTTACCGGATCCGATTCGGAGCCCTGTTTCCCAACCGATTCGTACGCGGGTCCGGCCGAGCGAGTACGATGCAAGCGCCCACGAATTCGCCGACTGACTCGTACGCGGCTTCAACACGCTCCGACCGACTCACACGGACCCGACTCGCACCGCGCAATGGAGACGTTCCCCGGCCGGGTAAGTACGATGCGCACCGCGAGCAGTCCGACCGACTCGCGCCGTCCGGCTCAAAAGAGCTGTCGGAGCTGGACTTTGGGGGTCCGCGTCGGACCCCCCTGTATGCGTGGCCGTGCGTGTCGCACACAGGGGGGAGCCATGGGTCCCCCCTACCTGTGCATGTACGGCACGATGCGCTTCGCCACGGACACGCTGTAGGGGGCGCCCTTGTTCGCCTCGCACCCATTGAGTCAATAGGAGCCCGCGTACGCGTTGTACGACCGGCTCCCATTGACTTCAATGGGAGTCCGACCGAATCGAGTCCGATAGCCTACGAACGCATCGTACTCGTCCGGTCGGACTGCCAGAGTCCGATTCGGTCGGAATTCTCTCCGGGTCCGGCTCGGTCGGAGAGATTTCCGGCCCGAATCGGAATCGGCCCCTAAGAGTCTCTTCCGGAGTGACAAATCAATGTGAAGCAAATCCCATATTCTTCAGCAGGTGTGTGCTCTGAGGATTGCACAAAATCGTTCAAATAAAGACGATGTATTTCGAAATGTGCAGCTCTGTTGAGACGAGGGCATTATAAAGCAATTAGTGATGCAGCTGGGGACGCAACATATCTGCTAGCAAGAAGACTGCAATCGTGAGTAATGTAACAAGCGCATTCATGTTAAGCCCAGAATTGCCGGTTCTGTTTGAACCGCAGAGAGCAGTGCTCTCCCTCAAATATTTTCATTTATCTGCCTCATTAAAAAAATACACTGCTCGCAAATTGCATTGTGTACACATGATGACGCCGAAAGGTATCAATGCGTGACGGTGAGACGTGCATTCCCCTGCTCCACTGAATGTGTTTTGGTTCACTGATAGAATATCGACCCCCAAAATATCCCCATACACAAATATCGAGTTATAAATATCAATGTCAAAAATATCGACATCCTATATTTATAATGGTAAGTACAAAAATATCGGAAAAAAATATTGATGTAAGAAATATAGGGGCATATTAGCAAGGGCCATTATCTCCGCTTTTTTGGCTTTAAGAGCCAAAAAAGCGGAGATAATATTACCGCCCTATTACCAAGGCGGGTGCTAACATGCATTAACGCATGTTAGCACCCGTTTTCCCCACGCCTCGCTCTGCATCTCTAATGAGATGCAAAGTGGGCGTTCCTTCCCAGGATAACAGGAGAAATGTCGCTAACCAACATTTCTCCTATTATCAAGCTGCAGGCGAACATGCAGAGCGATTAGAAAAGTAGCGCTAACCGCGGTTAGCGCTACTTTTCTAACGCCTGCTCTCAGTATGACTTAGCCATGATATCCATTGGAAGGTGGATATCATGGCTGAGTCTGTCCTGCCCTATCAACAAGCTATCGCCAAAAGTTGTGTGATTATCGCTGGATTTCCAGCGATAATCGCACATTTGGCAGTTAGCGCTTGCAATTTTATCACTGTTGAGATGAGCGTTGCTGATAGCACGCTATCTCAGTGATAAAATTCAGCGTTAGTCAGGCGATAATTATCCTCGCGCTAATCGCGCTGAGCGATAATTATTGTCGGACCTTAGTAATATGCCCCTCAGTTGTAGAAAATATCGATTTTAATATATGTATAAAAATAATATTAAATATATTAAATAAAAAATTAACTTTAAAAAAATAAATTAGATTTAATATACATTTTAACAAATATAACAAATAAATGTAATTTAAAAAATTTAAACTTACGTATATAAAATGTAATATCGCCGAAAACTCTCCGAACTTCCACAGCAGCGCTGGCAGCAACAGCAGCGGCGAACAGAGGGAAACAGACCCAAATAGCGATGGCAGGTAAAATTTATTTCCTCACTTAGTGACGCGTTTCGAGCACAGCCGTGCCCTTGTTCACACACATTTAAATATATTAAATAAAAAATTAACTTTAAAAAAATAAATTAGATTTAATATACATTTTAACAAATAGAACAAATAAATGTAATTTAAAAAATTTAAACATACATATATAAAATGTAATATATATATATATATTTACTTGAAAACAATGAATAAACTATTTATTTTAATTTATTTTATAATTGTATATATGAAATTTACAAATAAATATATATATATACTTACACCAATAACATAAAATCTAATTAAAAAAACATTAAATTATAAATTAAAACATTAAACTATTTAAAAGTC
Source organism: Calotriton arnoldi (assembly GCA_963921515.1). Lineage (NCBI taxonomy): Eukaryota > Metazoa > Chordata > Amphibia > Caudata > Salamandridae > Calotriton > Calotriton arnoldi. Next base: position 24,299 of record CAWUFW010014652.1, on the reverse strand, counting down.
TTTAAACTTAAATTTTCCACTTCAGTGAGTGCAACAGTAGGGAAAGTGTTGGATAGCGGAGGGGTAAAAATTACTATTCCCACTCCAGTGAGTGCAACAGTAGGGGAAAGTGTTGGATAGCGGAGGGGTACAAATTACTATTCCCACTCCAGTGAGTGCAACAGTAGGGAAAGTGTTGGATAGCGGAGGGGTAAAAATTACTATTCCCACTCCAGTGAGTGCAACAGTAGGGAAAGTGTTGGATAGCAGAGGGGTAAAAATTAATAATCCAACTCCAGTGAGTGCAACAGTAGGGAAAGTGTTGGATAGCGGAGGTGTAAAAATTAATATTCCCACTCCAGTCAGTTCAAAATTAACAACAAACAAAATATCACCAACACAAAATATTTAAAAAAATTAAAATATATAAAAATATTTTAAAAAATCTAAAAAATAGAAACATATTATAATGTTAAATAGATATGACAAATACCTAGAAATATTGTATTAAATAAATTTTAAAACAATTTACAAACAAATAACTTTTTTTAATTAGAAATTATTTATAAACAAAAACATTATTTATTACATAAATTTAATCTTTTTTATTTCCTCCCCTATAACACCGCACAATTCACAACACACATCTAAATTTACAAAAAAGGTACCTCCATAATTAACATAATTAACTATCAATGAAAGAAATATTATTAATTAAAAAACAAATTAAAACAGATAAAAATTAATTTACTCCCCAAATGATACACCTATAAAACCAAAACTCACGCACAAAAAAAGTAACAATTACCCTAATTAATTATCAATTGATGAATTAATATTAATGATCAACTAATTATTAATTATTTAAACATAAATTACTTTCCACCCTCTACACCTATAAACCCCACAACCCACACCTAAAAATCATTACACAATTTCCATAATTAATTTTAAAACAATAAATTAATATCAATTCACATCTAAAGTTAATTATACAATTGCCAAATTTAAATTTTAATTAATTAATTAGCATTAATTAACAAATAATTATTAATTAATTAAACATAAATTACTTCCCACCCTTTACCCCTATAAACCCCACAACCCACCCCTAAAAAATGACACAATTAACATAATTAATTACCAATTAATTAATTAATAATAATTAACAACCAATTATTAATTACTTAATAATAAATTACTTCCTCCAATTAGCACTATAAAATCTAAATTAAATAAATATTAATAAAATTAAAAAATCATTAATTTATGATAGTTAAATTACTTCCCAGTCTTTACCCCTATAAACCCCACAACCCACTCCTAAAGAAATAACACGATTACCATAATGAGTTACCAATTGATTAATTAATTAATATTAATTAACAACCAATTAATAATTAATTCATAATAAATTACTTCCCACAATTAATACTATAGAATCTAAATTAAATAAATATTACCAAATAAAAAATAATCATTAATTTATTATAATTAAATTACTTCCCACCCTATTCCCCTATAAACCTACAACCCGCTATTGAACTAAAAAACGCAAAATTTAATTAAAATAAAATTGATAACTACTAAAGATTTTACACATATATTTAAAAAAACAATACTTATACAAAAAAATAGATCACATACATTTAAAATACATACTAAAATACATAACACTATTTAAAAAATCGATATTTTTCACAACTATATTTTTGCAAACGATATTAATGACTTCGATATTTTTAAAAACGATATTTCTTACCTTAAAGTCGATAGTCTTGACCACGATATTCTTGCTGTCGATATTTCTGTGTAATGATATTTCCAACTCGATATTTGTGTAAGTCGACATTTCCAACTCGATATTCTGTCTGCATACCATGGGGCCGATTCCGATTCGGGCCGGAAATCTCACCGACTGAGGGGTCGATTCCGATTCGGGCCGGAAATTTCTCCGACCGAGCCGGACCCGGAGAGATTTCCGACCGAATCGGACCCGTGCAGTCCGACCGAACGAGTACGATGCGTCCGTATGTTATCGGACTCGAGTCGGTCGGACTCCCATTGAAGTCAATGGGAGCCGGTCGTACAACGCGTACGCGGGCTCCCATTGACTCAATGGGTGCGAGTCGGACAAGGGCGCCCCCTACAGCGGGTACGCGGCGAAGCGATTCGCGCCGTACACGCACAGGTAGGGGGACCCATGGGTCCCCCTGTGTGCGACTCGCGCGGCTACGCGTACAGGGGGTCCGACACGGACCCCCAAAGTACGGCTCCGACAGCTCTTACGAGCCGGAGTGCGCGGCTCGGTCGGACTGCTCGCGGCGCGCATCGTACTTACCCGGCCGGGAAACGTCTCCATTGCGCGGTGCGAGTCGAGTCCGAGCGAGTCGGTCGGAGCGGTTCGAGCCGGGAGCGAGTCGGTCGGAGCGGTCGGGACGCCCGGACGAGTCGGTCGGAGATTTCGCATCGTACTCGCTCGGCCGGACCCGTGTACGGTTCGGTCGGGAAACAGGGCTCCGAATCGGATCCGGTAAAGCCGAATCCGATTCGGAGCCCTACCGGCCGAGATCGGAATCGGCCCCTGAGTCGGATTCGGAGAGATTTCCGACCGAACCGGACTCTGGCAGTCCGACCGAACGAGTACGATGCGGACGCATGCTATCGGACTCGATTCGGTCGGACTCCCATTGAAGTCAATGGGAGCCAGTCGTACGATGCGTACACGGGCTCCCATTGACTCAATGGGTGCGTCGCGAAAAGGGCGCCCCTACAGCGTGTAGTGCGCCGGTGCGACTCGCGCCGTACATGCATGTGTGGGGGACCCATGGGTCCCCCTGTGTGCGACTCGCACGGCTACGCGTACAGGGGGTCCGACACGTACCCCCGAAGTCCGGCTCCGGCTGCTCTTTCGAGCCGGACGGCGCGAGTCGGTCGGACTGATCGAGGCGCGCATCGTACTTGCCCGGTCGGGGAACGTCTCCATTGCGTGGTGCGAGTCGAGTCCGTACGAGTCGGTCGGAGCGGTTCGGAGCCGGGAACGAGTCGGTCGAGGATTTCGCGTACGCTCGCATCGTACTTGCTCGCACGGACGGGTGTTCGAATCGGTCGGAAACAGGGTGTCCGAATCGGATCCGGTAAAGCCGAATCCGATTCGGTGCCCTACCGGCCGAGATCGGAATCGGCCCCCATGTGTTTTAGGGCTAGGAGACTCGGACAGGAGTGTTCAATGAAATCGGATTTGAGGTCTTAAAGGGGTGCACTCGTCCAGCTGTACACTTTGTTGATTGATACAATAAATACAACAACTCCGCCCGCATGCGGAACTCTGCCAAATTGGGTGGAGTTTTTTGATAGATTGAGTGACACTCCTCCAGCTCCGCCCAGCCTAAACAAAGCCTACATGTAAAAAAAGCTGCTGCCAGGGAGGACTATAACAAAATATAGGTACAGGATTCTCTTGCCATCACATGTGGGGAGCATAAAATGTCTGAGAGTATGAAGTTTAGAATTTTTTTTAATCTATATTTGAACGACCTAGTTAACAATGCCAGTATTGTTAAGAAATATGTGAAAGAAAATTCTAGGACTACATCAAATGCTGTTAAACAGAATACACAGTTTGTCAAAAGTTTAAGGTCATGTAACACCTCTTATGTGTAATGGTGACTGTCTACAATAAAATAATAAAAACTTAGATGCAGACTCAGTATCTTTCTTCTGACCCAAGGACACACATTTAAAATGATTCTAAAAGATGACAGAAACACTTTGAAAAGTTAAAAGGTTTATTACATAGCAGTTTTTGGTTGTAGTACAGGCATCACACTGATAAACGTACTAAAGAAATAAAAGAAGAAAAACATAAAAATGGTAAAAATGGCAAAACTAGACACACAAACACAGGCACACATATACATAGGTTCAAAGTCAGAAGAAACATCACACAGTTAACCACATGTTCATTTTGAACCATGTCTTTTTTTTAGGTTCCAGAGGCAGAGCCTTGGTGCTCTAAGAGGGGGATAGCTGGGTAAAGAAAGGGGATGCTGGCATCTTAGGGAGGGGGTTAAAAACAACAGGTGTTGTAGTACTTAGTGGCTGTAAGTCAGATCTTTCAAATTTTCAAGCAGCTGCCTGTTATTCAGCATTACCGACGATCGTCGAAGGAATGTTGAGTTCCACAGAGGCTCGCAGAAACTGTTCCCAACCTGTAGGCGCTTTCTGGAGTGATAGTGTTCTGAGGTGCGTAAGACCTTTGACAAAGTCATACATGTGTGATACAACAACCGGTTGACCTCTGTAGAGGAATTCGTCTCTCTCATTCCATGAGGAGAGGTCTTTAGAAGCTGACATTTTACTTAGCAAAATTTACTTGGCCCCTCTGCACCTCTGACGTATATATTTTAAAAGTTCTTCAACAACGCTGCCTGAGGATGGTGGTAGTTGTTGAGGCATTGAAGGGGGTGGTGGAGGCTGTTCAGAGTCAGGGACATATAGAGTAAGCCTGTTTTTTTCAGCATTCAACTGCCTGTAGTATTTTTTAAAGTTTTGAAGAGCGCTGGAGTGAAGATCTGCTTTGTCGTAAGGATTTAAATCAGAACAGTTCCAAATGTCTTTAATCTCGGCATCCAGTCACTACGCCTCATTTTTCTGGATATCCCAGGCATCACCCGTAGACATTCCCAACTGTTCCAGCTGCTGTTGTGGTACCAAGTACATTTTCTGGACATGATCCATCAGTTCCCACTGAGATAGCTGGTAATGAGCGGTATAGCTATGCCCAACAAAGAACCTATAAAACCTCCCGACTGCTTTACCAGTTTTTTCTTAGAAATGAGAGAAGTCCTTTTATTATTGAGCTTCTAGATAAGGTGGCGCTTCTTATTCAGAACACAGAACAGGCGCTCTAATAAATGGACATTACCTTTTAGGGTGTTTAGGGCGATTTCTGAAATGACTGCCACTAAGTTGTCCGAAGCCGCACACAGGATGGCCTTTCTTTGCTGAGGGCTAGCTGTGACTAGCAATGTTAGGAGGGCTAGATTACGACGTAGATGCGCCGACATGGTCAATACTGGGTATTGTAAGGTCTAGAGTGTAAATGTTACTAGAGTCTCTTTAACAATTCATTTTATAGGCTGTGGACTTGGTTTTAAGTGTGAAAGCGACGGGGAGATCAGGTGGGAAAATACCAGCATGCAGTCTGTAGTCTTCTAGGGTATTGAGTTTTAAGTCTACCAGCAAGTAACCTTGGGGTTTCTTGTCGTTAAAGGCTTCCAAGAAAAATTGTGTGTTTCTGGGGTACATCTGTTTAGCAATAACGGATATCTGTTGTTTGTCTCGGGGGTTTTAAATAAAACCAAGTGTGAGGCATTGGGAGCTATAGAACGACTGCTCTTACCCTTGTAAAACAAGTTCCAAATGATGTAACATGTGCTTAGATGGCGATGGTGTGAATATTGAGTAAAAGCTTTTTCTATCTCAGTGTGATCCTCACCTTCGCTCCTAAGGTCGTCTACAATCACCATGTTTACAAGGCCTGTAGGTAACATTGCATCGTCTTTCAGAATATTCTGTATGTCTTCTATAAATTTGATGTGGGGGAACCTCAGGGATAGCTCGGTATACAGATCTTGCCATCACCAATAAAGCCAAGCATTATTGTTAGGGGTTTGGGATAAAACACTGGGAGCATTTTCTAATAGTTTCTTTATAAAATAGCTTTTACCGCAATTTGAGGGGCCTGCTAAAATGCTGGAGAACGGGTGCTGCAACCTGGTGTCCATCAGGGTTGCGAGACTCTAATGCACCTTCAATAACCGTATGGTAGGGTTGTGTAGTCTTCAGTCAGGACCCTTTAATCAAACACTACCCGCAAGGTTTTATGCAATGGCTCGATTGTAATTTCCCACCACTTTTGGGACCGAAATATGCTAGTTTGTTTTACAACGATTGTTTTATAATTTTCATGGTCGCTTGAGGTAGAGTATTTGGTTATTAGATCCTTTAGACTGTCAAAATTGATTTTGACGCTTTTGTTTACATTTAAGGTGATGCCTTTGACTCTCATGCATACTGCATTGTTAGATGTTCTGTAAGAATACGTTTTGGGCCCAGATGACGTGAACTGGACTATGTACTCATCCTTTTCTAGCTAACTGGTCAATTTGCCTATATAATCACTGAGTTGGGGATCTTCATTCCCTAATTTGTTCACAAGAATAACAGAGTCAGTATCTTGATACAAACACCGTTCCTGAAGTTTATCCATCACATTGTAAAGCTCTAAATGAGCATTAGCGGTTGTGAAACAGGCTATGAAGATGTTTATATGGTTATAACTTGTGGGGTACTGTTTTGTGTATTTCCAACACACCACTGCAGTTTCGTCATCAATAAACTCACAGCTGGACACCTCATAACACGCCGCAAAAAGATATTTAAAAAGTTCGTCAGGAAATGTGATGATAGTCATGTTTGACAAGTTTGTACATAGTGTGAATTTTCCCCATAAGGAATTGAGGCACAGCTTGGCTAACTGTCATCTGGCGGGGCTGACTTCGATGAACCCGGGTCTCAAGCATATACCCTTGTGAGCGTAGTAATCATCGATGTATTTTTGCTTTGAGACCTCGTTAATGCACCATTCTGGAAACCCCCCATGCCTCCTGCTTGTCTCTAAGAAATAAGTTAATATACTCAGAAAAGACTTGGGTTGTGGTCCTCTCAAAGTGCCAAATTTCATGTATTTTTCCAAGTCGGTATCCTTTCTCTAGGGCCGCATGTACCTCAATGCTACACCAGGTCCCGGTGAGCACCCTTTCCTCATCAGTGTGTCTGCATTCCTTAGTCTCTTTACTTTCCGCGCATGTTCGACACAGGGAGAATATTAGCTTACCATCGACTCTGTACGGTAGTACTGGGAAGTAAAGCCTACTGGGTGGATATACTAGATATTTAACTAATTATTCGTCTATGGATTTAAAGTCCCTATATATGATGCTGGCGTGGCCTAAGGGGTATAACTTCATCTTGTTCACAAATGGATACAGACTCGGGAAATCATAGTAATGTATTTTCTCGCCCTCTCCCATGGCCCTGTACAACTGTATAGCGTTTGTACGACCCCCAAATAAGGTGTTGCAGAGCTCCAAAGGTTTGGGTAACTCATTGCTCTTAATGAAGGAGCAGAGTTCTGCATCTGATGTTAACATATCTAGCCACTCATGCTCCCAAAGGGATCTCAGAACAAAACCAGAGATTTCAACATATTGCGGCATTAAGAGAGTACGCCTGTGCAAGTGTTCAAATTTGGTACCCAACAGCTTATTATACTCGTGGGGTTTGTAGCAGTGGGGACAACTGTGGTAAAAGCAACTGTTGTATTCAAAGGTCATTGGCACACTGTTAATTACAGCATACCCATCTAGGAAATAAGGACCCACACGGTATTCACCACCCTGTAAGGCTTGTTCGATGATGTTTTCCTTGTCAGAGCTGTACATGCGCCACTGAATAGAGAAGGGTAGAATAACACTTCTGTGTACTGCTATAGAGGTCGAGCGGCACTAGAGCTATGCTTTAAGGTTGTAAAAACGTGCGCTTGTAGATAGACATACACATGGAAGCCAGCGTGGTGTGTTGAAAAGGGTCGATGTACTCTACGATTTTTGTCATCTTGGCGGTATTGGTTTTCAAAACTTTTTCTTGTTTGGTCATCTCTCTGAAGAGATTGCAAGCTTTTCTCAAGATCATTACATCTGCCTGTCAGTAAGCTTTCAACTCGGTTTGAAAATGAAACTTCTTTTCACAGTTTTCACCATACCACTGTAGAAACCTCTCTTTCTCCTCCGGCATTATATACTCAACACCGTAGCTGTCAGGCGGAGTCATGGGACCCTCATAATTCTTATTCGCCCAGGTGTTAAAAAAGTGTGAGAGGTAGTTACCCCCTGGGTGGGGAAGACGTCAATGATATTGGAGCTACAGTTACTTCGACTCTATTGCATTTCCAGCCACTTTGCTATGTCATCCTTCTACTGGACGTTAAGATTCTAGACTGGCCAGCTAAACCCTGGCCCCCCTCACAAGCTCTCCTTGGACTCAGGCCCTTCGGCCTTGCTGTTTGAGACTCGGGAGGGCTTCACACCCTGCCTTATATTAACTCACCATGTTTTGTGGGAGGGGGTCGCTCTGATGAGTAGACTTATGCTCTTCTAACTCACTGTCCAGCCTAGCCTGTGATGCTCCCTCATCGTTATCTCTAAAGCGACATGTATGTATCATTTGCTTGATTTCAATAAACAGACTTTAAACAAAAAAGTGTGAGAAATAAGCTTTACAACCTGGAAACCCAAAGGCTTTTGGCAAGTTGCTCAATTTCATGGGCAGAAAAATCAAAGTATCTATGAACTTTCTATGTAAAGGTACAGCCATTAGCAGCATCAGTTTGGAGCCCTGGGTGATGAGTTCTACAGGCATCTTTCACGAATCATATTTTGCAAAATAAAGAACGCTTTTGAGCCATGGGCCATCAGGGTATACCCTTGGAATTTTGTCTGATTGAATGTGCTAAAGAATTCGTTCACACAAGAAGGGCCTTCAAACTCCTATTTCTCAAAAAGACCCAGTTCTCCAAAGCCTACTAATCTGTTGGGCGGTATTTCAAGCGTAGCATGGGCTTCAGCCGCTCTAGACAGGACAACCACGTCGGTAGTGATGCGATCCATTAGTAACCCAGCTATGCTAGCCACCAGACACGTATTGGCCGCGCCAGTGTGAAGTGAAGGTGAGCAACCACCGCTGGTTTTTTCCAACGGCTTTACTGTAGAAGATACTCTTTGAAGGTCTGGAATTGCCCCCTTCTTGACCTCGAACAAGGGCAACTATTCTGAAGGTCCCAAATGCTGCTATTTCTGCTTACTCTGTAAATGTTTAGAGAAGTTTTCTAAAAATTCCACAGTGTCAAACACATTGAGAGGTGTTTGCCTGGTGAATAAAGGGCTGCCAATACCCTGCCCGTGGAAACGGAGCTGAAAGAAATCATTTGGCCCCACGTCGATTAACAACAGCTTTACAAGCGTTTGTATAGCCTGGTGAATGGCTAATCAGATTAGTTTAACAAACTGGAATTCTTCATAATACTCTGTAGTGTTAAAGTTCTCTACATTTCACCGATACCTTCAGACGCTCTCTAAAAACACCATCTCTGAATCCTCAGATTGGGGGTTTGCATTGGATGTTGAACTCTCCTGCAAAATCATTTTAGGGAGGCTGAATCTGATTCTGAGGCAGTGGATTTTTAAGCCTCCTTGTAGCACAAATTCTGGCTTTCTTTAATTTATTGATTAAAAGCCTACACTTCTTGGCGCTATTAACCCACTTTTGTTTCTTACTGGCCCACCCATTTTTAGGCAGCACACCAGAGCCGGTTTGAACGGTCTCAGGAGTATTTGCTGACGATGCCCTCCCTGATCCCTCGGCTACAGCCTTTACCTCAAGACCGCCTTCGTGTTCGGTGTAACCGGGTCTCTCAGCTTTGACTTGTGAATGCTTGAAACGTCTGGCGCGCCTGAGGCCCTCTCCTACATTTGTGTTTGCGGGACCAATCCGTGCCATTTTAGGATGCGCTGTGTTGTTATTTGGAACTTTTCCACCCTGTCTGCGGGGTTCTAACTTCTTTTTGACCGTGTAGACTCGTCAGAACTGTTGCGCTTTAGTAAGGATATCTTGTACCTTCTTTTTATATTTGGAACGTTGGACTGAGTTATTAATAAAGCTGGAACTCCCGCTCTTTAGGGAGTGCCGCAGACCTCGTCAAGATGAAATAACCTCTACGTCTGCAGTGGCTGATTCGCAAGATAGTAACACCTCTTTTCTACACCTTTCTACACTCTGGATCATCTCCCACTGTACATCCATCAACGACTTGTTCTCGGTTTCTGTCTTCCACAGTTTTATGGCCTTAGAGTTCAGATTGGATTTTAGTTTTCTGACAACCTGGTGCATGTCTTACATATTTGACCCTAGAACAGCTTTTTGGGCTAAAAACCCATATTCCGGGGCATTATCTGTGACAGCTGGGAGCGTATATTACCCTGAATCGCCCCGAGCACCGCTCTTGGGATACCAACACTAACACCGTTCTGTAGGTCTGGAATTAGGGGGATTAAAATAAACGGTTCCCAATCTGAACACTCCACGGAGTATCCACCGGTTGCAACTGAAGATGCCTCACCGCTATACTCTGTTTCAAAGCTCTGTATATGACATTCGCTCCATCCTGTACTGCTGTCGGGGTATGTTGAGGCAGGGGATGGAGGTTTTACACTTGATGCGGGCTGATAGGATCGTACGCGCCTGGAGATGTAACCGGTGACATAGGATATGGTGAATTTAAATGTTGGTCATAATAGCTCTGCGCTGTAGAGGTGTAGGAAGTGCTGGGGCTGGGAACAGGTTGCTGTTGCCCCTCGGGATCTACATTGGAAGGAACAATGTGGGCAGATGCAGCGCTGGCTGATGTTTCATAAGTCACTGGCATCCGTGGCTGGCCCTTGAGAAACCCTGCACCTATAAAAGATGTGGCGATTTGGGAATGATCATTTTCAAGCCCTTCATCAACTAGGGTTCATGAGATTTATATATGTGGTTGTGGCTCACCGATTAGCCCCCTGAGAAGCCTTAAACATGCAGAATATGGACCATGGTCTGGATAATCGTTTTCAAGCCCTTCGTCAAATAGAGTACATGTGATTTTTATAGATATTTCCGCTTTTGGATGATCGTTTTCAAGCCCTTCGTCCCAAAGGCTATGTGAGATATTTATAGTCAGTTTTGTGGATCCTCTGGGGAGCACATCAACATTCACCCTCACAGACAGTTAACATCTACCTGCATTAAGAATATGGGGACATGGCTGAGCGGTAACTGTTTTGTTTAAGGACAGATCTAAAGTGACGGTTTGTAGGTTGGGACCTTGGGTTTCTTCTTCTTCTATAAGTAAAGGCAACTCGATTTTGGCTTGTTCAGCATTAGCTCTAGTTCCTGGTTTTTACATGACCCTGGCTGTTGTGTGTCTGCAGCTGGAAAGGTGCACTCCTTGAGGTCTCCTCCCCTAGCCAAAAATGGACTTCCTGTATGTGTGTTCGCCGTACTGATTGTGAGTTTTGCTGATAAAGCAGTGTAGAGGGTAAAGTAACAAGTGTATCTAAGACCTGCGTTTGCAGAGTCTGTGCATCTCTCACCGATTGCTGGCATAGGGGTGTTTTGACGGATCTGTGTGATGTCCTTTAGCGGTGTAGACGTACGCTTAACCTTTCTCTGGTACTCCGGCACCGGTGTTTTGAGTTGGCTCTACTACAAAAAAAAATACTCATTCGAAAAAAAAGAGTCTAAACAACTCTTTACAACCTTATGATTGTAAACGCCTGTCTAGCTATTGCTTTACATTTTTTATAGCCCTTACTAGATGCTGGAGGAACTTGATGCTTGAGACAAAAAAAAACATTAGGGTTCTTTTGGCTCTACATTATGTAAAACACACCTGCTTTACCCCTGTGTGAAACCCCTTTCTTTATAGCCGGTCCGTCTATAGGCCCCGAAGACTTCCTTTTTTGAATGATGTTGTGACCTTTCCAGGACTCGTTAAGGCTCCAGCCAAATTTTTGCTCAAGGGTCTACCTTTTGCTGAGGTTTGGCATAATTTTAGGGGAACTGTGAAGAAAAAAATCCCTATCACACTTCCAATATAATACACTCTCTGAGGGCGAGCCAGAGTCTTAGGAGTTCTGGAATGTACAAAATTTCCCCCCACTCCTATTGCTCCCGGGGTAATCTTGACATATCATTATACAAGCCCAAGCCATATTCACATGTAATAGCAGGATTATACTGGCCGCTGTCCGATGCATCTTTAGACTCTAAAATTTGTTTTAGCGTTTCAATAGCTAGCTGCCCTTCCACTTCATAACCCGTAACAACACATACACAAGAATACGTTTTTTTTTTTAAAGTCTTCGATGTTGAGACAATAAGGTTAGCAACGGCCTCAGAACTATAGCGCTCTAAATATATGTACCTTGCTGAAATTCAACCATTTCCTCATTGCTCCATGTTAATTCAGTGACATCCTGTGTGCAGAGCAGACAGATTTGCTTTAAAAACTACTCTAACAAATAGCACAGATCATAGTTGATGGAGTCATTTAAAAAAATATTCTAGACGTGTTGTTTCATAATATAATAAATCTTGTAAAGTTGCCGGACAGGGCTAATTAAGGCATGGGGCTTTGAAACAGCGCTAAACACTTCTGGCGTCTAAACGCAGGGGCTGCACTAGATTCTTAAACCCCACCATTACATAATTGTTCAAAGCATATTAGAAAAAACTCCTAATCAAATGCTTAGGCTAAACACATAAGGGCATATGTGCAAGGAGTTAACACCGCCGTGGCGTAAATTTTTTGATGCTACGGCTGCTTTTTTTATATTGCCGTATTTACAAGGTGCCCCTAACTGTAGTTAGCGGCAGTTTTCCTGCGTAAACGTGCGATTTTCTGATCGCCAATTCTGTTAGGGGGACTTAATGAAAATGATATGCAAGGTGGGCGTTCCCGTGAAAAAATTGCCGCTAACCCCACTTCGAGATATTTACAATTAATGTTCTGTCCGACGATACTCCCCAAAAAATGCTGCTAAGGCCAGTTAGCAGCTGGTTTTTAAGACCAGAAAAAAGCTGGTATAAAAAATGGAGCAAAAAAAAAGAACATAAGGGAGACAAACCCAGAGCCTCATTTGCTCACCAAATGGTGCCATGGAGGTACTACTCCTGCAGCTTGGAGCCCCAAGAAGACCACAACCATCACCACCACTGCCACCGCCACCAGGACCACCACAGAGGCAGCACCAAAGAAGAGAGAGGGTCTACTGCCAACGCATCACCCTGATAGACCTCCGGCCAGAGTACGTGATAGCACACTACAGGCTCAAGAGGACCTCCTTCTTACGCATACTCACACAGATAGCACCAAGGCTGCAGGCACCATACCAGCGCTGCACAAACATCCCTCCACAGACAAAGCTACTTGCAGTGCTGCACATGTTGACCTCTGATACCTTCCAATCAACCACTGCCAGAGTGGGTGGAGTCTCACAGTCATCCTTCTCAAGGTTCCTCCCCAAAGTCGTGGATGCCATCATCAGCCTGATGCCACAGCATCTACACTTCACCAACACTGCACAGGAACAACTGGAGAACAAACAAGGCTTCTATGACATTGCTGGATTTCTGCATGTGTTGAGGGCAATTGACTGCACTCATGTCCTACTTGTGCCTCCTGCAGATACTGCACACATATACAGGAACAGGAAGCACACACACTCCATTAGCGTTCAGGCAATTGTGGACCACCTGGGTCTGTTCATCAATGTCGTTGCTCAGTTCCCTGGGAGTGTGCATGACCCCTACATATTTCGCGAATCGGCCATCAACCAGCGGTTTCAGAATGGCACTTATGTAAATGGACTGCTCGTTGATAAGTACAAACTGAACACACCACACATTTCAAGTATACAAGCACCTAGCTCAAACATGAGACAATGCACAGGTAGCAAATGTAATACGACATACCTTGGAACAGGTCCAAACAATGCACACAACCACACACTGCAAATCAATCAAGACATGTGGAACACAGCCCAACAAGGGAAGAGCCATGGAAATCTCACACAAACCACTATGGCATTCTTGTAATAAAGATTTAGCAGAACTCATCAGACACAAATTTCAATTAGTCAATGCAGTACATTACACAGAACATATGATACTGCTGTTCCACATACATGTTGAATACAACACATGCACCATATGTACAAATAGATGACAGATCACCCTGCTCTCACTTGTGAAAGCGCACAATTTGCTGACATGCAAAAACACAGTCAGCCATGCACCATGTAGTGGGTGTACCTGCATCATGGCTCTGCAAGTAGTGCCGAATGAAGGGAGCACCAACTGACCACAAATAAAAACAAAAGTTGTTTCAAACATCAGTCTGTGTTGTTGCTGAATGGAGCATGCATAGGAAGAGCATGCAAACTATCCAAATCACAACCTCAACACATGTCGTACATACACATGTCTCCCCTGGTGAGGTGTAGCAATCTGAGTCCCAAAATCCAAAATCAGAATATGTGTTGTTTGGGAACAGACACACACATGTGTACATTGACTAGGCCTGGGCAGTGAACTCCACTCCATTTGCGGAGTTTGCAGAGTTTTCTGCACTCCGCGTTCCGTGGAGCTCGCGGAGTGCAGAAAACTCCACTTCGCGTAGTGCAGCGGAGTTTTTCCCCGCTCGCGATCGCGAACGGTAAGTTCGCGAGCGCGAGCTGCCGCTCAGGTAGAATTTCTACCCGAGCGGCAGGAAGACCACCGCGAACGGCAGTTCGCACTGCACTCCGCCACTTGCGGAACTCCGCAGATTTTTTTTGTAACTTCAGGGAGTTCCGCGTAGCAAAACTCAGCGAACTACGGCCAGGCCTGACATTGACATGTCATACATGCAGAGTCTAAGTCAAACCATGCACAAGTACAATAATGCATATGTATGTGTTACACAATTGTCCCAGTAAGTAAAGTGCACTAGGTAGCAGTGCCACTGTCAACTAGACTCTGTCCCACATTTGTGCCAAGGTGGATGCAAAGAGCACCCAATGAGTCCAATCTTTAGCAGACAAGATTCAGACTCTCAGTCACCCTCAGCACAATGACTAACAATGAGGTACCCTGATGATGTCCCAACATAGTAGTCATCAAAAACTCAAGGTTGATGCCTAACATGGCACATGTGCCAATGGTGCACCCTCAACAATATGTGCACAGGAGACGTCAGGTTTGTTCAACGTGCCTGTAAAGAATCTACCATGTTCTTTTTCATTCACCCATATATCCTGACAGTCACAACATGGAGTCATTACACAGGACACGGACAATGACAACATGGTGATGTGTAGTCTGTCAAGTATAGGCAAGTCAATTTCAATGATGCTGGTAAAGTGTAGGAAAATCAACATGTCAAACCAAAAGGACAAGGTTGCACAATGCACACACACCTAGGAAGGCACTCTGCAAACACAGCAGGCACATGTACTAATGGCCACATATCTTTTCAGTCTGTTTCAGGTGATCAAGGATTGCACTCACGCCATGGCTGATGACGCCCCTCAGAGTTACACACACACAGGCACAGAGAGACTACAACGTTGCACTGGGACGCATAGTTGAACAGACATTTGGAGTCCTCAAATCCAGGTTCCGGTGCCTAGACGTATCGGGGGGGCGACTTCTGTACAGTCCTGAACTCGTGTGCAAGATCATAATGCCTGTTGCTTTCTGCACAATATATGTGTACGCACAAACACGCCATTGGATGAAGAGCAGGAGGAGCAGGAGAACCCATCTGATGGCCAGGATGAAGAGTCAGATGCGAGACACACACTAGCTTCTGCTGCTGGAACAGCAAGAAGAGAACAAATAATCTCTAATTTCTTTACCTAATCACAGGACCAAATATCACATCACATGTATATTCCTCCCAAAAATTTAAACATTGTAACTTTGTAAAATAAAATATCACCACACCAAAGTCCTGTATGCTTGTTTTGTCACTTCACAAGTACACATATCTGTCAAGTGAAAGTTAAATCATAATTTGTGCAACACACCTATAACATATATCAGTGGACCTAACATCAATCATCCATGTGAATATGATATACAACAAAGTGATCACCAACATGTGTTGATGATAGGATGCAACATATGTTTGCCTCTTGAATGGCAACATCTGCAAGCAGATCACATGGACCATGTTGTCATTCAAAAATGTTAGGCACAAGCAGGCTTTTTCATGGAGGATCTGCTGATCCAACCCCTGGTCCTCCTCTCCCACACTCACAACCATTACTAACAACTCAATACTACAGCAGGCGTCAATATACAACACTCTCTCTGACTCACTGACTAAGCAAGCATAATCCTTTGTGAGCACAGATAATCCAACACAGGGTACAGCATGGAATGCAAACTATGCAATTCAAAATACTGATGCAGGGGATGGTAGTGGACACTCCAATTTGCCTCATCACATGTCCCCGGCATCACAAGTCAAGAAGAGCTGATGGGCCTCCTCCTCGGCAGTGACGGTCTGCGCAACATACTCTTGCTTACATACGTTGAGAGCACCTTCAAAGAGATAGGATGCCTACCCTGCAACATCAATGTACTCATGGTGTGTGTCCTGCAATGCACACTAACATTTGTACATAACAAGTACCATCCTTCAATTGTTATCACTAAAAGTTGCAACATGCATACTTCACATGTGAGTGATGTTAAAACAAGAACATGACAAGACTTGACATCAGGTAATGTTCATTGTTCAAGCAATAACTCAAAGGAAATGGGACCACTAGATCACGTACAACGCAGGCAATGTCATTCCTGTCACTCTGCTGTAACTCAGCAGCATCTGTGTCTAGACACCAGGGCCTCATACAAAGACACAGTATGATCCGCAGGACATGTGGACTGCTTGTGCTAACAGGCATTGTCACTTTTGCAAGGACTGTGCATGCAAAGTGCAGCCTTGACATTACAAAGTACCAATGACATGTTCACATGTGCAGCTGGGTCTGCAACATGCTTCATCATGGCTGAATGTGTCATGTAGAGCTATGCATAAATCTGAGGTTGCAGGTCCCTCATGCTATCTGTTACACACATTTAAGTGTGCATCATCTGATCTGTGTCTGTAGGATAGTGTAGTCCATTGGGTACTAATAATTTGTGTAGAGGCAACACCAAAACTAACTTACAATGTTAACTGTGCATCCAATACATATTGTAACATACAAGATAACATTAGCTCATTGCTGACATGCATGTCTTTCCATGTGACGTTGTGTGCACAAGAACAGACCCACACCATGTAATATTTTTACTAGCATTTTAGGTAATGTTGTCAATGGAGATGGTCATTGCACACCGAGCAGAGTCCATGAAATGGCTAGCAATGCAGGAAAAGCAAACACATATCTAGTTAAAATGAAGCCATGAGTGCCATACCACAGACTGTCATCAATGTCCCCCTCTGTGTCCACAGATATTCATACACTCCAATGTGAATGTGCAGCCATAGCTGTGCATTGCATGCAGATTTGCAAATTTCATAGACAAGCAGTGACTGCCTGTTGATCAAGTACATATGTGTAGCAAGACCATCAGACTCGCACAAACATCCCAGCAATGTGTGATGTTAGAGGCTCTCATGTAGTGACACATACCACCATGCCAACCGTAATGTGTGACACCCCGGCAAGGGATCTACGTACACACATGTCCAGTCAGGAACAGACACCAATGTGAGAAATGAGTGCCTCCTAATGCCTCTGGACCACTAACACATGACCAGAACAGATACACCACACAAAAGTACAACACACAGATCACATCACTAAGACATATTGTGCTGTTATTCCAGGCTAAAAGCATGAAATGGAACATATATTGTTCATGTATAAATTAGCGATTAAAAAAAAAAAAAACGCAATTACCCCTTTGCGGCAATTATTCCCGTTTCCGGTATGAAAAATACTCGCAAAATACATATATATATACATGAAATATTCCCGCTCAGCCCTAGACATGTGAAATTTCATCGCAAAATGAAAAAACGGGCCTCAAACTGAAAGGAAATTATGTCAGTCTGCATCCTGGCACATGGAGGTGTACAGTACACGTTCACTTTCTCTTTCAGTCACACTGTTACTGTGTTTTGAGAGTTGTGAATGTTTTGGAAGATGTCTGCTGTTCTTGGTGTGTTTGAGAGAGTTCTGTGTGTTGTGTACTGTCCATGCTGTCCAAGTTAAGTCCTGTGTCTCTGTCCCTACGTGTGGATTGCAACTGTCTGATTGTTTTGTGGGGTGTATGTCTCTGGGGTATCTTTGTATAGTTAAGTAGTTAATAGGGGTTGCCTGTGTTTTTTTGTTGTTGATTTGCCTGGGGGAAATATTGCATTGGGGTATGTTAGGGTAGGGTAGAGAGGGCAGGATGTCAGAGGGGGCTGTGGGAGCCTTCCTCTGGCTCGTAAACTTTTACCTGCCCAGGATGGTTGAGGCTGGGGGACGCATCCTACTGGGGTACGATGTAAAGGTACGGAAGGTGAGATGGGAGCACATCCGTGAAAAGATGCTGAACATGTTTGGTGAGGACAGGACTGTCCAGCAGTGGAAGCACCGGTGGCAGGACTTTGTTGGCCGTGAGGGGGACCTATTGGATCCCCTTGGAATAATCGTCGGGATGCAACATGGTAAGTACATGACCAACATCATATCACATCAGAGGATGAATGCACAGGACACAAATTCTGTTGTGCACAAGATAAACGCACACATAATTTAAATTGCCATTTGGCAAAATAGCTTGCCTGTCATGACATACTGTGCCACACCTACATCCTTAATAATTGGGTACACTACACATGATCAACTGGCTGCCAATCTCTACAAAATACATAATGTGGGTCACCAAAAGGTCTGAGCATGTGACATACCTGTGCGTATCTGAATAACTGATTTAACCCTCAAACGTCACACCTATTGATGTGTGAGAGTAGATTTAACATCCATGTAGAATTGAAGCAGG
This sequence comes from Calotriton arnoldi, assembly GCA_963921515.1. NCBI lineage: Eukaryota > Metazoa > Chordata > Amphibia > Caudata > Salamandridae > Calotriton > Calotriton arnoldi. The sequence goes on along the minus strand of CAWUFW010014652.1, from coordinate 5,612 downwards.
TCAGGGTCTGTTATGTCAATCAGATCATGGCATGGATGCCCATTACTGCACCAGTGTAACCTTGACATGTGTTGTGTGTAAGACCAGCTCAGCAGATTGCAAAATGTATGTAACACACCTAACTATTGCAATGACTGTATTTTCCATGTAACTATCAATGATGTATGTGATCTTGCGAAATGTGATGTTAATGACATTAATTGTACCTTTCAAGTTTTTCCAACAGCAGGAAGACCCTTGATCACACAAGGAGATGTGGATGCATTCATGGACCCACACAACACATGTGAGTGTGTCGTCCCTAGCTGTGAATAATGTGTCGACATATGCAAGCAGTGCCACAGCCCCTGAATGTTGTAGTACACAGTGTGGATGTGCATCACATGACAATCACCTCTGGTGTGATGATGCTGCGTCAAGTCAAGGGTGTTGCACATCAGCATCATGTGATGCTGGAGGACAGAATTGACATTTCTAACTTGGTGTTGCAACGCCTCATATGAGTCACAACACAATATCTATGTCCAAGCACAGAATGCATGATATGTTATAGTCATGTCATAGAGCCAATCACATCGCATCACAAACATCTATGTGCCCTGACATTATTGTGCAAGGGTTCCAGATCTGCACCCGCCAATTTCAATTAGAGACAGTTGTAAATGATGATAAGTTTGTTGCAATGAACATGTCACATCTGTTGTTGATCATCATTATGCAAATTGATGTGGCATTCAGACATGAACTATTGACAGATACCCACATACAACCTTATTGAAAAATAATTAGAGTGTACTACCATCACCATATGGTAATTTTCCCCCATGGCATCAACTGTGTCACCACAAGACAGTGTGGCATATGTACAAGCCCCTATGGCCACCACAATGTCATTTTTTTCTACTCAGTGGTGGCAATGGTGTGTGCGTGTTATTTACAAGGCAGCCTTAAGCCATTTAATGCACTGTATCTCCTCGTATCAGTCTCTTTCCATGTGTGCTGCCTTGTGCAGCACACATGGGAAATGCAAATTGCCATTCTTGCTTTATGTACAAGAAGGTGTCCCTTCCTGTACATAAACAAACTTTAAAGAAAATGCCATTTTGTCACTTTCATGTGTGCTGCATGAAGCAGCAAACATGAAAGTGACAGTATGGCATTTCAGGATTGTGTATGTGCATTTTGGTGCACCTTCGACGCATGAACAATACTCCACTGCACGTAGACACCCTAGCACCATGGTGCAAGGGTGCCTGCGTTGGTGCTAACTTGCTAAACTTAGCACCACCGCAGGGTGAAACGCAAGACTGCACCACAATCTTGTAAATACGGTGCAGCCTTGCGTTTCAGAAAAGGCGGAGAGAGGCCTTAAGCCAGGAAGGACAACACATCTCTCAGCCACTTCCTTGTATATATCCCCCCATGAGTACGTGTCACAGAGGGATGAATGACATGATGAAACATCAACAAGATTCGCAGAAACAGTCACACAATGTGGAATAGATTGTCGGTACATAATCGGTCACATCAAATACTTGTGTATTTGATGAGGAATAAGGCAAATTAATTCAATGCTGAGGCAAATAAGCAAGCCTCTGTAGCCAATAGGAAAGCTTGTACTCACAACATAGTCTTGGACAGACTAATGCCGAGTCAGTGTGGAAGCATGCATTTGAAAATCAGGGTAGGACAATCTCAACACAGGCATCCTTTCGGACCGCATTTAGTTGATGAGTGTTGGACATTGTTACACTGCTAAGCCCACTCATCATAACACAGTACCATTCACACATGGGCACCTTCAATTCTGTGTAGTGTCTGATTTTCATACTGTGTGTGAATAATGTTGTAAACATGCTCTTTACAGTGACATGCTCAACAGTTCTGCCAATTCACATGTTACTAGTTGGTCATCTGGATGTGTCACACATGAAATACAGAATAGTTTACTGATGGATCAGGTGCATGATGGTGATCCTTGCGTAACATTGACAAACGTGCTCAAACCAGACCACAGAGCACTTTTTTGGCACAGTTTTAGAAACAGTGCAGACAAATGTGTGGTTCACATGCAGCATCTTTGCTGTCACATTGGTTCATGGCACATAAATGTGCAGAGATAGTTAATACTTGTACACACAGCTGCATGCAACATATGCCCTCTTTCCTTGCATGCATGTCAAACTCTTAGCATTGTTCCACAAATTGACAATAACATGTGTACATAATCGAATCTGGTTGTGTACCTGTGGTGATACCTCCAAGGGCTCACTCATACAATGATTTTACATTATGATCAAATGTATTACATGACTAACACTGTTGCGATTAGTCATCAGACTTGATCGCAGACTGTGCAGCCTACTGTCTTTGGTTAGTTGGAATGGCAGGGTCTGCTATGGGTCTGTCATACTTTATATTTACTGTACTCCCCCTATTGGCCTTGATTGCTGTTAATTTGCACGGCCAAATTGCAAACAGAAATCCGCGAATTGTTGTCACTGCACTCTGTGCCTGCCTTGTCCAAGCACATGACTGATCATTTTGTCATGACGAATAGGACACTTTACCCCGCATGCGTTACTCCGCAGTGCCATTACTCTGCAGTTTTTACACTGCAAATCTTTTAACAATGCAGGGCTGTACACGACAAACTATTACAACGTATTCCCCATGGCAACGCGATTTACTATTAAAACTCCACCATTGCGTTGTAATGGGGAATGCGTTGTAATAGTTTGCGGTGTACAACCCTGAATTGTAAAACATTTTGTGGTGTAAAAACTGCAGGGTAATGGCACTGCGGAGTAACGCATGCAGGGTAAAGGATGATTCCGTGTCATGACCATCTAATTCGGAATACGGCTATGATGTGTTCATGACTTATCAGGTCATGTGTCTATTTGATGTTCTTTTTGATGATGTTCACGTAAGCTATGGCTCATTATTCATAGGTGTGGAAAATATGCATTATGCCATCATGTTATTGGAGTCAGGAAACATGACAATTATCATTTCATTTTTTCAGATAACATGTCCCCGGAGGAGCAGCGTCAGTTCCTCCTGCGAAAGGAACGTTATAACCACATCAGGCGTGTGGCTAAGGGGTACAAGGCAATGGCCAAGAGGTACCGGGATGAAAGGGCTGCAGGCAGATGGAAGTCCATCACAGACAGTACAATGATTGCCGGTAAGAAACACACAACACTGCCTGAATCATCAACACACCAGAGCCAGACCCAGCAAATCTCTGGACCATCCGGAATTCATGTGCCCACTCAAAGGAGAAGGTCTGCAGTCCAAGCTACATCAGGAGCTGCTCCACATGCGGCAGCCACATCTTGACACATGAGTCTTCCCCACTCACAGAGTGCACAACTAGGTACATCCTCCAGAGCTCCAGCACACCGGGAAAGGTCTGTCCTCACCAAGAGGGAGAAGAGGTTAATGTTCAGTTTGAACGTCAGAGTTGCCCGACTTGAACGGGACCAGGATGACATTAAGGGCCACCTCATGGACATTAAGGGGGGCCCTGGGGCTCCCTTATTGATGGACAATGGTTGTTTGGTTTCCCACCCTGTCCAGTCCCATGTTTACCCTCTCCTATTTATCATCCTGTTAACATATCTAGTAGTTAGTTAGTGTTAAGTGTAGATTTAGTGTAGGTATAATGTAGTGTTAGGTGTAGGTATCTTATTAATTATTAGGATTTTATCTTTATAGTGCTTTTGTTTAAGTTTCCGTTTCCTTTGGGTGGGGGGTTGATTTGTTTTTTCACTTGTTAATAAAAAATACAAAAAAATATATATTTGTTGAGTATGCATGTTTAGTTAGTTGATGTATAGGATAAGGTGTCTTTGTACCATCAACCATATGGGCCTGATTCACAGAACTAACTTACGTCAAAAACGTAAAGTTAGTACTTTTTGGTATTCACAGAATACACTTACTCATTTTGGTATTCACAGAATACACTTACTCATTTTGGTATTCACAGAATGAACTTACTCATTTTGGTATTCACAGAATGAACTTACTCATTTTGGTATTCACAGAATGAACTTACTCATTTTAGTATTCACAGAATGAACTTACTCATCCTAACTTTATGTCCGCACTCGGGCCGGAGTTTACGGCCTGGTGGCGGAGACTCTGGCCCAATGGCGGAATCTCCGCCTCCGGCCCGGAATCTCCGCCTCCGGCCCGGAAACTCCGATTCCGGGCCGGAAAAACAGCATTTTGGCCATCTGAGCATTTCAAGTGCCTACCATCCCCCACCATGCTCCAGCTGAAGTCAATTAAGACTAACTGCAAAACCAGCACCACATAAAAGCAGCACACATTCAAAGACCAGGTTTGGCCACAGAGAGTTCCTGTTTGCTTTGCTGTTCATCGCTACTGCAAAATGTACACACTGAGGAGGAAGAAGAACTTCACAACTGAGGAGACCACCATGATTGTGGAGTTCATTGTGAGGCACAACAAACGCCTACATGGACTCCCACCTTACTGCACCAGTGGCAGACAGAAGGCAGCTCTCTGGCAGCAGTTAGCCACTGCTGTCACAGCATTGGGGGAGAATGTGCGCACAGTCTGTGAAATAAAGAGGAAGTGGCAGGATGAAAAGAAGAGTGCGAAGGAGAAGTACTCCAGGATCGAGTTAAACAGAGTTCTCCCTGCCTCACAATCTGGACCCCGCCTCCGTCTCACACCACTAGAGGAGGATATCATCACTACAATCCACCCCCACATGCTCCATGAGCTGCCTGTGAGTGTTGTCCGCAATGTGACACCAGGTAAATGGGATGACAAGAACAAGTATACAAAATGTATGTCTGTGTCGCACTGCCATTGTGAGTAAGGAAGTTGTCCAAAGTTCATATACAAATATAGTCAGTCAGAGGCTCATGTGTTTCCCTCTGTATGTTGCACCACAAGTCCCAGAATCCTTTGTATTCGAAATGGCAAATCCCTTTCACACTATTAAATACAAAGGCCCAGTACTGATGCTGTATGTATATACCTAACACCATTAAGTAGCAATTTGGCAAAGCGCCCCTTCCACTTATCCAGATGCGGCTGGGTCAGTCAAGAACGTAAGGGGGTGGAGGTGCGGTGCAGAGGCAAATCAACAGACAACAGAATAGAGAAAATAACTATAAAATATCCTAAAATAAAACTCACCTTGGGCCTACCAAAATCACATAACTGAAGGTGAGAGAATCCTCATTTCAAAATATTTCATTGCCATATCCCATCGTTAAATTCCCACCCTGCCACGCCATCACATCACCAACACCCCACTGCTCCTACCTGCACCGGCTGTGGCAGTACTTCACAATACTGTTAGCATGCAGAAGAGATGAGGAAATGTCTGACAAGTTCCACATGTACATTGTCCATGTGTTGATTTTTCTCTCTTCTCACCCATTGACACATTCAGCCAGAGTACAGACAACCACAGTAGCAGAGGTCCCTGCATCTTCTGGGAGGAAACATCATCCAGAGCAACGTAGAGCACACTCACCAACTGGTAAGTCAAACTTGTCAGGAGATGGTCAAAATGCACACATAGGCAGCAGACAACAGAGGGAGATACAAAGGGGCCGATT